>CM064489.1:25974430-26190354 GCA_032716605.1 Paralithodes platypus | reverse complement strand
CTGACTTGGTACCATTTATGCTGACTCTCTGCTTCCTACCAATTAGCCATGACCTAATCCATCCTAACAACGCCCCACCTATTCCATGTGCCTCAACCTTTCTCATCAATCTCTCATGAGGGACTCTGTCGAAAGCTTTACTGAAATCTAAATATATAATATCATATGACTTGTCATTATCTACTGCTTCATATACCTCTGAGAAAAAACTAAGCAAATTAGTAAGGCAAGACCGTCCCGGAGTGAATCCATGCTGAGAAGAATTGATTAAGTTAAATGTTTCTAAGTGGTTTCTCATTTTCCTAGCAATAATTGACTCTAGTAGCTTTCCTATGATTGAAGTGAGACTAAGATTGAAGTGAGACTAATGATTGAAGTGAGACTAATGGCAGGTGAGGGGTGCCTGTCGACCAACCCGATGGTAGGCTCGAGTTCACGAATTTGTCAATCATAGTAATATCTCCTACATTACACACCTAGTACTTACTTAACTGAATAAGCAATACCTTCTAACACTATAAACCTTAATTACGAACCTCTGAATGGAGGGAAAGGAAGCCTAAGTCCGGAGAAGAAGCGGGGAATGATGACAGAGACTGGGGGGTGGGTCTCTCTCGTAGGCCTAGGATCACGACAGTGAGGGGCCGAGGGCCAGTGCCAGAGATCCCGCCAAAAAAAGGGGAGGGTGACCACAAAGGGTGGCGTCGCTTGGGTAGGAATTGGCGGTCTTTTTACACAAGGGGCTAGTTTGTCTTTCACCGTTTTACATAATCCTGAGGTAGTGCGAGAACATCAGTTAAGAGTAGAATTGAGGACGAAGTTGATTAAAATGCTTTTGAAGCTTTACCGCCATTTTAGAATTTAGACCATCTCGCATTTCGGAGAGACGACCAGGTTGAGTAAATTACTAATGTAGCAGTTGTATTGTATGTTTAGAACTTGTTCATTACTTTGAGTTTATAAAACCATGCATTTTGGTAAATATGGTTGTATTTTAACGTGTAATTCAGGAAAGGACATTCGTTTGAGATCGTGTACTTGAGTTTTGTTTACCTGTCGTGTCTCCGACGTTCCAAAGTTAGGCCTATTCAGATAAGTATTTAGAACTAACGTCTCCTAGGCCTGGTTATTGTTCATTTTAAATGTTTTTACTGGGTTATAGTGTAAAGAGTTAGGCCTACTTGTTATCTTGATTTAGAGGTCCTCATTTCCCAACCCCAGTACCGTCAAATTTCGGACCCCCATTGGGTCGGGTTTATTTCAGATGATTATTTGTTCTTACCTATTGTTACTTAAAGTTAACTTGTGAAAAGGCCGTTTAGGTATGGGTACTTGCTGAATTATTATGGTAGGTTATATGATTTTACATTTTTAATTAGCCTTGGCTACCTAACTCACCTAATTGGAAGTACAGTAGGCTATTATTAATTATTGTGCATTTAGAGTTTATATGAATATTGATTGCTATGATATAATTATGTTTGACATGGTCTAATGAACAGAGTTGCCTTGCAAGGGATGGAACGCTGTAGTGAGATTCTGGGCAGCTGATTTCAGGGGATAAGTTACTCGAGTTACAGTAGAATTAACGTTTAGCTTTGTTTGAGCCTTGTATAGCACCCTCCGCATTGAGCAGTCCAACCTGTTAAGTTTGACCATGACAATTACCTTTGATTTATGCCATTATTGTATTGATTTGACTCCATAGATATGCTGTGTAATTATGTATTCCCAATTGTGTGTAGAGTACTGCTGAGTAACATATGTATCTGTACTTAATGAGAGGATCTTTAGATGCCTTAAGAGATTATTTCGGTACTGTACTGTAACAGGGTGTCAATCCACAAAATATGAATTGTGTTATCATTATGGTTTATTATTTTATCATCATTATAGCGCGACGGAGCGGCGAAGGCGTGAGCTCTAGGGGGGTCCGGGATTTTTTTGAGAATTTAGGTGTCTAAAACAGTATTTCGTGCAATCTAAAAGCAATCAAGATGGAAAATATGGAGACCAAAATTATGTCAATTTACCTTTTTTGTTTCTTTAAAAAAAAAAGTTGGGGGAGTTTCTGTTATCATTATACAAAAAGTTAATTTGCGTTATCACTCAAAAAAACAGCGTCGTTTGACACCCTGTACTGTAATGTCATAATTTGATCTGTCATTGTATTTCTGTACTTATATTAGCTCATCTATTTTTATACGTTAATAGGAATCCATGTATTTTTATATGTTTATATTAGCCTATATTTTGTATATGTATTTGTTTTAGTATTACTGTGTACCGTAATTAGGATATTGATTAACCCCATTATTAAGGGTTAGCTATATGTCAACCGAGGGTTAAGAATTATATTCGACTTACCAGGGAACCAGTTTGGGACGGAGTCGATGTGATGCTGAATTGCTGATGGCGGAGAATCGGAGATTCACCCCTCCCATTGCCTGAGTGCAGGATGCTGAACTCGTGTACTGTACGAGGGTTCAAGGACCACAGGAAGACGTATGATTACCCCCTATACCCCAGGATACGGTAGGCCGAAGAGACGTAAAGACGCCTGGCCGATACCGGTACTGAGCGGAATTGGGATGTATAATACTGAGAGGAATGGGGTGGATACAGACAGCAATATTCGAGTCCTACTCCTAGGTTAAGAGACTGTCCCGGTACGGTAATGGATTGGTCCCAGGTTAAGGGTATAGAGATAATTAGATACGGTACCAATATTAAGAGTTGTAAACGGTAAAATGTTCCTTATACTGTATTAATATCAAGCTTAAGATTACTGCAATATGTTTGTATCTATCCTCCCGTACCTATTTGGATCTAAATGTGTTGTCAGGATGGTAAATCGGAGCTGTCAGTATTAAATTGGTCTAAGAGTAGTACCAGTAGCCTAACCGAGAGTTAAATTTTGTCAGCCAACATTGAAGGTGAAGTTCTTGATTGGTCTTTGCTAGCCTCCGATTTATCCTACTGTCCTAATGTACCTGAATAATGAATATGAGTCACGATTGCATAAAGAATAAGAAAACCATGGGGACGGCCAGTTCACCTGAAGGTGGGCGATCAAATAATTCGAATGAATTACCGTTCCCAAAAACATCCTTATGTGATATCTAGAAAGTAGAGAATATGCTAGGTCTCAGTGGGGTTTTTGTGGTTCTTTGGTGTTATCATCGTGTCGGAGTTGCAGCCTTATCCCCTTCCTCGAAGGATGTTGGATGTGGGTCAACCTAACAGGGTTATCCTCTCGTTAATTAGAATGCAATAACGGGTTTGTCGTCATCTCTTCCTTTCTATCCTTGAGTACCTATTTTCCACCTTCGCAGCTTAATCTATCTTTTTCTGTCTTACCCTCTCTTGTTCGCAGCAGAAGAAGGGATGTTGATAAAGAAAGAGAGATCTCCGGCCATCCCCCCCCCCCCCCCCCCCGTTACAGTGGTGGCAGCGGTGGGATTTCTTAAGGAGTCCAAGGTTTGACATGCTCCTGTTCCGTTCAGGGCTCCTGAATTAATCCCGTACCCCCCGTAGAAGAGACTGTACAGTACCGGTACTGGTTCTTACACTTTCGCTCGGGTGTTTAGAATCAGTGCGTTGCAGTTGTCATTTTTCACGCTACCAACCCGTGAAATAGTTACCACAAACAGTATTGGCCATGCTACCACATTTCAATACTGTTAGTGTAATATTTCAGGGAATCTTTAAGTGCAGCAGATACCAGCAAGAATCACAGTGACTGTGAAGGAACCTCAAAGTTGAGATAGCGGTGGTTAGTGTTTTCCGGTTATTAGTTGTCTATCAATTATCCTTCTTTCCTGTCCAAGATGGAGAATCCTGATCCAGAACCAAGGCACGAGGTGCAAGACGTTTTTAGTCAGGAGGAATGAGGAACACCAAGAGGCTATGTCCGTCGTGAAAGAGGTCCTGGAACAGACCTCACTGACCATGGCCAGGAAGTTTAGCGACGTGGCTAATCGGAACCGCCGGAATGAAAAGGTCAATGTGGACGACATGGTATGGATCAGGAACGAGAATCCACTACCCGGGACTAGCCAAAAGTTGAACGCAAAGTGGGTGGGTCCCTTTAGGGTTACGGAAGTAGTCCGAGACGGGGCTGCGTATAAGCTAGTAAATCCCTATACGGGTGTATTTATGAAAAGGGCCGCTGAGAAAGTGAAACCGTTCATGGGTGAGGAGTATTGACAGGTAGAGCAAGTTGAAATGCCGGTTGAGGAAGACTATCAACCTGAGATTTTAGCACCCAGAGCCCGTCAGCCGGCCCGGCGTTATATAGAATCTTGTTAGAGTGTACAGTAGAGTCCCTGTTGTGGTCGTCTTGTTGTGTACTCCCCTGTGGACCCCGCATGGTTATTTAATCTTTCCGGTCAAACCCCCGTGCAGCGAAACTTTTTAAGAGACGTAGGTGCCTAGGTTATGTAGAACGTCATACAGGTGATTGGGACTAGGGTGGTGGCGTTCCCATCAGGACGTGCTGTTGGCTCTGAGTACCTTTATGGTTGACTGGGGTTATACTCCTTTCGTCCCGAGGATCAGCCAGCGCACAGAGTGTGAAGGGACTCCCACGATACGGGCGTCCACGCTGCTCTCTAGTCTGGTCTCCTGGGGTTTTCCAAGCAATAAAGGGGTGGAGAGAGGCTGTCTCTACGGGGACAAGATAGTGCCTGGTTGGCACTCTCCTGAAAAGGAGGGACACTTTATAGTAAGTGGTATAGTGATTTGTTGATGAAGGAAGGGACGCCCCACAGGCAGAGTACAGTACAGTAATGATGTGTCAGATTCTAAGACGTTGGGTATAGACTGCGAGCTCTGGGCATGGTAAGATGCCAGGCGGATCAGAAATTCTGCTGTAATAAGTTAAGGCTGGATTAATTGGTAACTGTATAATGTTTATGTTGATGAAAGAGTGAATGAGGTAAAAAGTCTTCAAAGAAAAGGTAGAGCTGTGTAACGGGAAGAAATTGTACTTTCCCTTTTGGTATATGTTGTAAGGTTTGACTTAACTGTAAGACTTTTTCCCCTTCATTCACTCTTCCCTATATTTAAGGGAAATGTATCGTTTAAGAAGGGTTAAGTAACCCTTGTCTATGTAAAGAGGGAATTAGCCTAGATCAGGAGGAGAACTAATATTTTCAAATCTATCTAAAATACTTTCAAGCCTAATTTATCCTTTTACCCCCTTTTGTTATCCCATGTAAAAATCCTTCCTTTTCGAATTTAGAGTAATGCCCCCTTGTGTAAAAAGACCGCCAATTCCTACCCAAGCGACACCACCCTTTGTGGTCACCCTCCCCTTTTTTGGCGGGATCCCTGGCACTGGCCCTCGGCCCCTGACTGTCGTGATCCCAGGCCTACGAGAGAGACACCTACCCACCCCCCAGTCCCAGTACGGTAATGGATTGGTCCCAGGTTAAGGGTATAGAGATAATTAGATACGGTACCAATATTAAGTGTTAAACGGGTAAATGTTCCTTATACTGTATTAATATCAAGCTTAAGATTACTGCAATATGTTTGTATCTATCCTCCCGTACCTATTTGGATCTAAATGTGTTGTCAGGATGGTAAATCGGAGCTGTCAGTATTAAATTGGTCTAAGAGTAGTACCAGTAGCCTAACCGAGAGTTAAAGTCTTGTCAGCCAACATTGAAGGTGAAGTTCTTGATTGGTCTTTGCTAGCCTCCGATTTATCCTACTGTCCTAATGTACCTGAATAATGAATATGAGTCACGATTGCATAAAGAATAAGAAAACCATGGGGACGGCCAGTTCACCTGAAGGGGGCGATCAAATAATTCGAATGAATTACCGTTCCCAAAAACATCCTTATGTGATATCTAGAAAGTAGAGAATATGGTAGGCCTCAGTGGGGTTTTTGTGGTTCTTTGGTGTTATCATCGTGTCGGAGTTGCAGCCTTATCCCCTTCCTTGAAGGATGTTGGATGTGGGTCAACCTAACAGGGTTATCCTCTCGTTAATTAGAATGTAATAACGGGTTTGTCGTCATCTCTTCCTTTCTATCCTTGAGTACCTATTTTCCACCTTCGCAGCTTAATCTATCTTTTTCTGTCTTACCCTCTCTTGTTCGCAGCAGAAGAAGGGATGTTGATAAAGAAAGAGAGATCTCCGGCCATCCCCCCCCCCCCCCCCCGTTACAGTGGTTCTTGATTCGGATAAAAGGTTGCATTACACTGCAAGTTTGGAACAGTAGAAGCATGGCAACATCGAAAAAATGGCAGCTCCTCACACACATTCCCGAGTATGATGTAAAAATGTATGATATCGCCACTTACTTAGACATAATAAAGCCACTGTACGATGTGGCATTTCAAAATGACCGCGAAAAAATCGCCGTTGCATCATTGCACATTATGCAATTGGGAAAAGCCGTTTCCCGAATTGTTGATACGATTACCTGGAGCTATTCTTTTGGCCAAATTGCTAAACAGGTAAAGCAAAAGCTTACCTGGAACCAGTTTCGATCCCTCGTGATCCGGACCTTAGATCCACTTTTGGGTTCCCCCGTCGCCCCCAAAATAATAAAAGTCGACGAGATCAAGTATGAAGGGGATATAAATGTGACCCTCATACAACTCTACAGATACGTGAGGACCACGTATAGCTCTGAAGATGACGAGCAACAAAATGAACTCTTATTCACCGCATTATTAAACATCCTCCCACCCCACCTCACCGCCCATCTCGACCCGTACGGCTTATTCGAAGAACATATGCTCTCCATCAGAGAAGAATGCCTACTCAGTTCGATGAATCCCCTATCCAACCCTTCAGCCCCTATCCAAGAAAGTAAATGTATTCCTCCACTGAACACTATCATTGATAAGTCCCTCCATCCCCCTAAAGAAAACTCTGTGCACCCTTCCAAAATGACTTCCGGTGAAAGTCCAACCCCAGTGCACTCTTCCTTGCCTCTATCCTCTCTGACCATCCCTAAATTTTCCCCTGCCCAGCCATCCACCAACGATCATCTTCCATCAATTGTGTTACCCCATAAACCCCATCCTTTTTCTATGCCTGCCAACAAACCACAGCACGTAGAAATGATCACCCCCACAGTAACCAATTCTTTTTCAAATTCACCCCTAAAAAATGCTGCTCAACAACCTGTCACGCCTCTCACTTCCTCATATTCATCACCTGTCCCCCCCTCAAAACTTTCAACCTTCATCAATAACCCCTATTCTACACCTAACTCTTCCCCCACCAACCCTCCGCAGTCCCCCCAACAAGTCCCGTTTTCTAGCTATGCCGACCTATGTACCTAAACAAAATTTCCCCATGCCCCCAGAAATGTTCAGCTATTCCACAAACAACAAAATTCCCCTTGTGACAGTTTTCCGTCAGTAGCTCCCTTCCACCCCCACACAATTCACACCCCTAGAAAACTTCAAAACCCCACACTTGACTCGCCCTCTCATGTCAAACAAACTCGCCAGTCCCAGATAACCTCTAACCAGACCGTGACTGCCACCAAGAAAGTTCCCCAAATTCGTCCTGTTAACAACCCCAAATCAATACATCAGTCCTCTACCAATAACCCCTGTTCTACACCTAACTCTTCCCCCACCAACCCTCCGCAGTCCCCCCAACAAGTCCCGTTTTCTAGCTATGCCGACCTATGTACCAAAAAAAAAAATCCCCATGCCCCCAGAAATGTTCAGCTATTCCACAAACAACAAAATTCCCCTTGTGACAGTTTTCCGTCAGTAGCTCCCTTCCACCCCCACACAATTCACACCCCTAGAAAACTTCAAAACCCCACACTTGACTCGCCCTCTCATGTCAAACAAACTCACCAGTCCCAGATAACCTCTAACCAGACCGAGACTGCCACCAAGAAAATTCCCCAAATTCGTCCTGTTAACAACCCCAAATCAGTACATCAGTCCTCCCTCAATAACCCATGTCCTATGCCTAACTCTGCCCCCACCAATCCTCCCCAGTCCCACATAACCTTTAACCAGACCGAGACTGATACCAAGAAAATTCCCCAAATTCGTCCTGTTAACAACCCCAAATCAATACATCAGTCCTCTACCAATAACCCCTGTTCTACACCTAACTCTTCCCCCACCAACCCTCCGCAGTCCCCCCAACAAATCCCGTTTTCTAACTCGCTCACCTCTCACCACCCTGACCCTCCCACACGCACCGTTAATCCTCCCCTCACGCGTGACGACCTAGGGACCCAACCATGTTCCCCCCCTTCCCCCAGAAATGCTCAGCTATTCCCCCACCAACAAAATTTCCCTTGTGACAGTTTTCCGTCAGTAGCTCCCTTCCACCCCCCCACAATTCACACCCCTAATAAACTTCAAAACCCCACACTTGACTCACCCCCTCATGACAGACAAACCCACCAATCCCATATAACCTCTAAACAAACCGTCACTGCCACCGACACACCCCACCACTCTGATCCTCCCACACGCGCCGTTAATCCCCCCCCTCACGCGTGACCCCCACCAAAGTGATTTTCCCCCCCCCTCATGCATACCGAACACCTGCTCACCAGTCGGTCGCCCACCATCATGAGCCCAGCTAAACTTTCAACCTCCACCAATTCCCACCCTGCCAGCCTAACCTCTCACGACCACATTCAGAACGAACAATCACCCCTGTACATAACCCCTACCTCCTCTTTCCCCCCTATCTTACCCCCTCTTCACCGTTACCCCACCCGCCCCAAATTCCACCCCCAAAGATCCCGCTCGACAAAATACCACGCCCATCCCAATCCAACCACAAAACTTTTTCCACCTTGGCTAAACCCCAAAATACTACTCTCTCTCGCCCCAAACAACATAATCAACCTCTCAACTTCAACCACTCCTCGAAATCCCATCCATGTCTCTCCCGAAAATAAAATCAGTCCAAATTCAACCCCTCTCAAACCACAACCCTGCCTGCCCAGACCCCCCCACCATCTCCCTATCAAATCCCCACACCCCAAACCTCCAAACCACCCGATCATAGTAAACTCTCAACCTTCAGCCTTACTCACCCTTCCCCAGACCCCACTCACGACCACAACTCTCTACACAATTCAACCCCTCCCCAGCACCAACCTCTTCCCCAACAACAACCCCGACTCGACCTGCCCGTTTCATCTTTAAACCCCCCCTATCACTACCCCCGACCGAAACCACTTAAACCCCCTCCAAAACTGGCCCCGGGCCAGCTCGCACCCAGACCCACATTCCTAACGACAGACCTAACGGTATATCCACCCCTCCCTTCCAAAGTGAAAGTGAACCACCAAGGTCAAAGCCACAACCACCACCACCACCCCTATTACCAGACCGTCACCCAGACTAACGGCGACCCTAAATAACCCCCCCTGATGATGATGAGGATATTATTGTACTTTAAAAACAAATTGTTTTGATTGTTTTCAATTCCTAAGCGATTGGGCATGATTCTATAAATTTACATGTTTTCCATATACTGTATATTATATATTTTTTCCCTTAGTCATACTACTTTTCTTGTTAACCTACACTTTTCTGACTATCTTTTAAATTTGTTTTATACATTGTTAAACACTTTACCTCTTCTTAATTTTCCTGTGTTCTTAATTATCTGTTCTTTCTTAAATTTACATGTTTTCCATATACTGTACTGTATATATATATATTTTTTTTCCCCTTAGTCATACTACTTTTCTTGTTAACCTACACATTTCTGACTAAATTTAAATTTGTTTTATACATTGTTAAACACTTTACCTTCACCTGTAAAACGTTCTTCCCCTCAATATAAAACATCGTCGAGCGACTCAAGTCCCACGACAAACATCTACCTTCCCACCAGGACCGCCAGAGGTAGAATAATCAACAGACCCATCAGATTTAAAGACAGTTATACAAAAATAACACCCCGTTCTGACACTAAAGACCCAATCCACACAACACACACCCCCTCCTACTCACACACCTCCTTCACCCACCTTACCTAAACCGATCTTGCGCATTGCCTCACTATATTTTCCCAACCTACAACACCGCCCAAGAAAAAAACAAAAACAAAAAAACCCCCCTAGACTCATATTCCCCCTTCATCCCCAGCTCCGTTTTCGCGCGGTAATCCCTCCCCTTCGGTTAGTAACCCATTCACCACACTAAACAGACCTCCTGTCAATCCCACACACCTCACTCCGACCCCCACGGGGGAAAACTACAAACCATTCATACGAAAGGCTAAAGTAAAAAAACCCACTGGACACTTACGTCTACAACGCCCACCTCAAGCCCAGGCAACCGCCCGTCACAACACAGATGACACATTCTTACAGGTATACATTGACCTACAAAAGAAACCTGACCGTCGCTCTCTTGCTTGGTGGAACCTTCTAAACACCCTCAAAATGACCCACCATAACTATGCTTCTTTTTACTTCACCCTTGAGGCTCGGGGACGAGCCTATAATGAAGGAGAGGGAAGTAAAATGCCCCAGAACGAGAAGCCCACCACAGAAGCCACGAGCGAACACCACACAGAAACACCCGAAAGAAAGGTCCACAGAACGAAAGGACCAGCTGACCGAGCCAGCCAATTCAGACAGGCCCAAGCCCGCAGGGCTAAGCAGCTCCAGGCCGCACCTACATACCCCTTCTAAACTGACCATTTTTCCACACCTCACGTACACTACCCCCTCGTGTCCTCCACTTCTAACTACCATGCTGATGAACAGGAATATACATTCATATTAAAAAACACCCATGCCCTGTCCCAACGTTGAGCCTAGGAATTCTTCCTATCAAATGCCAACAAAGCAGACAGCCATAATTATATCTATGTATGTTCTTACATCCGAGAAGTAGATGTTATATACCTTAGAAGTTAATACACCCATGCTGTCCCTAGGTTTAAGATATTCATATTAACATACCCTAACATACCTTGTCTTGCCAGACTAAGTTTCTGAAGACCCATCGCCCCCATAAAATCTATGTATCCAATCCTTAGGTTAAGTATTAATATTAACATTCCCTAACATCTTGTCTTGCCAGACTAAGTTTCTGAAGACCCATCGCCCCATAAAATCTATGTATTCAATCCTTAGGTTAAGTATAAATATGAACATTCCCTAACATATCTTGTCTTGCCAGACTAAGTTTCTGAAGACCCATCGCCCCATAAAATCTATGTATTTAATCCTTAGTTTAAGTATTAATGTTAACATTTCCTAACATATCTTGTCTTGCCAGACTAAGTTTCTGAAGACTCATCGCCCATAAAATCTATGTATTCAATCCTTAGGTTAAGTATCTTTATCCGCCATTGTGTTCACCTTTTTCCATTTACTTTTCCACAATTGTCATACGTCTTCCACTTACCTCCTTCGTAACCACATGTCCAAACTCATAATAAATTAAAGATACCCATGGGTACACCAAGATATAGAACCATTGCCCCCATAAGACTTAGACAGCCATGACTACAGATATTAGCCACCATGCTGTAACGTAATCCTTACCCCAACCAGAGATTGTATAGATAGCCTTTGTTACCAGTATCTATCATAGTACCTCGAAAAAATAACGCAGTACCCCTACGAACTGCCGCTTTCCTTTGGTCTATATTTCATAGAAAACGCAGTTCCCAGGGACACCTAGACGTACAAAAAAGCGTGTCAAATAATAGGTCCATAACCCCTCGTATGTACGAGAAATAATACACCATGTTTTTCCTTACTTTATCCACAGTCAAGCACACACCTACAGTTAACCTCCTTCTCCCCCACCGCCCCACAGTCCACATGATTCTATCTTTTCCAGACTCATATACCACCCCGTATTTGCATCCCCCGGTAGCATTTGGCTAACGTACTTTCACTGTCCTTTCAAACTCCAAAATCAATTGTAGCCTAATGCCACCCTCACGCCCAGAGACCTTAGGGTCAAATTTCCCTGTAGCCCCCTGAGCTCCCCCACCTCTCATTAAAATACCCCGCGCTTCTCGACTCTGTCCGACCTAGCCTCTCTCTCATACCTCTTGAAGATCCTTGATTTTTCCGTTGCTAACGCTCTCCAACCTTTTAAATATATACTCCTATCCAGCCTGCCTTCCCTTAATAGGCCAGAACAACATTAGAACTTTACTAATCCCTTGCATGCCATCTATTCTCTTACAACCTATTCACAACCCTGCACCCAATGGTCGTCGGTGCGAGGCTAGCCGCCTCACCAGTAACTAACTTCTATTGCCATACTTCCAGATAAATGTGGCATAGTTAGCAACCAGTCTCCACCACATCCAGCAAACCATACGATTAACAACCAACCGATTAAAACCAGCTAGCCAAGGCACCTTCGGTTTGGATATTAAGAAGACCCACATCTGTCTCATAAACAGAGGGTTATTACAAACACTGGCGATATGGCAAGCCCCTAGCCACAGCCGCCGGACGACCATCCCAGAGAGAGAGCGCCCGGCTACCCATTTTTTACCCACCCGAGGAGGGAGACCCCCACCCCCGCGGAGGTATACCTGACCCCCTGTTTTGACTTCTGAGTCATTGCCAGGTAGCGCAGGAATTCTTCCTATCAATGAACTAACCATGCATGACTAACACCTTTACTAACCTCTATTAACTCACAATAAACCATTTACCTTTCTTGCATACTCTGATCACTAAATTAGCACCTCAGCTATACCATAGAATGAAGATTGAACAATCTAAGAGAGACGCTCCTATCACAGCTGTCCCCATCCTCCTCGCAAAGTAGATCCAGTCTCTCTCCCCTAAATACTTCCAGTATAGCCAAAATAGTACCTCTTACTAAGGCTCCGTTATATTAAAATATGAAGGCTTCCTATAGCCATGTGCCACAACAGTAATCACCATATTTTCTAGATCTCGAGTGACGGCGTCTCTTCCGTGGATTGACCTCCCAATCTACCAAGATTGGAAGCTAAAGCGTCACATTATTCCTTTGCCCCTCAACTTTCTCTTCATAATTGCTGAGGGGCACAGGGCCCTGGGTGGGGCTTTGGTTTCCCGGGCGTTTACGCACCCTCTCAGCCCCTTTAGGGGAGGTGTGGTGGAGTGGTCTTGCCACTGGCCTGGTAATCCAAAGGTCCCGGGTTCAAATCCCGATGTATCAATGGGAAGATATTATTGGGATGGAATTTGTGTTGTACCTAGTATCAGTGCATTACCACAAGACCACCGAAACGTCAATAAAATACCCTCATTGTTCCCTGATTAAATAGCACTGTATGAATATTCCCATATTCAAAATATGCTATAGGGGTGCAATGCCTGGTGAGTTATCTGCTCAACAGGTGGCGTTGTGTGTGTAAGTGTGAGAGTCCGAGAGTAGGGGGTGAGACAGTGAAGCACGGGAACGAGATGGCTTCAGAGATGGGGTCGTTTCGGGCCATGAGTGAGCACCGTGCCTCATGTGAAGGCAAGATGGCAGGTGCTCGTTGTACTCTACGTGCTTCACATGTCTCACTCCCTAGACTGGAACAAGACCTCACGGGCTTCACTGTTCATTGTAAAGCGGTGAATGTTAAGGCTCTCAGCCTATGCCCGAGAGGAAGCAAGTTGGAATATAGAAAAAAAAAAAAAAAAAAAAAAAAAAAAATGTGCCACAACAGTAATCACCATATTTTCTAGATCTCGAGTGACGGCGTCTCTTCCGTGGATTGACCTCCCAATCTACCAAGATTGGAAGCTAAAGCGTCACATTATTCCTTTGCCCCTCAACTTTCTCTTCATAATTGCTGAGGGGCACAGGGCCCTGGGTGGGGCTTTGGTTTCCCGGGCGTTTACGCACCCTCTCAGCCCCCCGCCATGGAGTGGCTTCGGTCACCCAGGCTTTATTGTGGTCGGCAGGGAGGGTTCTGTGGGGTCGCTCGTTTATGGCCTTGGCCTTACTCGGGGCCTTGGGGCTGTTCGGCCAGGCAGCTTGGGGAACAACAACAACAACAACAACAGTAATCACCATCTTACCTAGTCCCCATATCTATTGAGAGCTCAAATAAGTCCATAAGACTCGAGATCCCTATTGTCTACAGGGTCCAGAACCGAGCCTATAAACCTAGCTCCCGCCCCCAGTCAAATCAGTTGAAAGATAGACACAAACCCAGGTTGGTCACCAGAGTTAACCTTGAGCTCTATCCATGCTAGTAACTGAGAAGTAAGTTCCAGAGCTGGCAGACTCCGTGGCAGATTTGGATAGAAGGACCTGTCCACGTATTTGAGAACTTCATACATATGGACCCCTTGGACGGCTGCGGAACCAGTCGTTAGCCCCCAACATCATGGACGCAAGATAACCAGGACCAGACCCATCAGATACTACCCAAGATTCCCTTGATCAGTACTACATTGTTACAGTGCTGTTTAGAGATTCACTTATTAATATTTCTACGAAGTGGCTATCTCTTTGCCCCAGTATAATTCGTATAACCATTCAATTAGGAAGTGCTAAGCGTATCAGTGTCCATTAATTAACAGGCGATACTAACTCTCGTAATCAACCATATACCCAGATATTATTACATGGAAGTGAAACCCTAGTTATATCTGAATGTTCGCCCACTGATTTGCGTTCTATGTATTTCTGAGACAAGAATATAAAACTTAGATCAGTACCCACTGAGGTTACTAGAATTCTATCTATCTATCTATCTATTGCCTGACGCCGTGATCCCCGAAGGGGTGGCCACGAACGAACCGCCCCCATGCACCTCTGTCCCCAGTCAGTCGACGCCCCTCCCCCCAACCAGCACCGCCTTCGTTCATGTAGTTCCTCACTCCATCCTTCCACCTCATATTCGGTCTACCTCTCCCCCTCTGTCCCTCCACCTCGCTCTCGTACACCCTCTTAGTCATTCTCTCGCTTTCCATACGTTCCATATGGCCGAACCATCTCAAGTTGTTCCTTTTCACACTTTCCAGCACATCTACCTCCACACCACACCTCCTTCTTACTTCCTCATTAGTCTGTCTATCCCTCCATGTAACTCCGCACGCACTCCTTAAGTAATTCATTTCCACTGCTCTCACTCTTGGTCTGAGTCTCTCAACCAACGTCCATGCTTCGCTTCCGTAAGTCAGTGTCGGGATTACCACACTGTCATGCAAGGACTTCTTCACTTCCATACTGACCACCCTATTTCTTGTTACTGCTTTTAGCGTTCCTACAACCCTCTTCCCCTGTTGTACCCTCTCCCGCACCTCTTCATCCATAGTCCCATCTTTACTCAACACACTGCCCAGATACTTAAAAGAGTTGACGATCTCCATAGCCTGACCGTTCAGCTTCACCTCACACTCTGTGACTTCACCCTTTCGAAGACCATAACCTTGCTCTTCCCGTATTTACCTTCAAATTCCGTTTTTCGCACACTGTTCCAAACTCATTTACCAGACCCTGCAACTCCCATTCATTATCACTCATCAGAACTGTATCATCCGCAAACAGCAGTATAGGTAGCTTCCACTCAATTCCCTCCCTTTTCAGCGATACACCAACATTCACTGCTCTTGATAGTATTTCTTTCATGACTCCATCCATATATACAGTAAACAACCACGGGGACATCACACACCCCTGTTTCAAACCAACATTCAGGTCAAAGAACTCGCTCTGCTCACTCTCCACACGTACTGCCGCCTTTGCACCCTCATACATGCTCTTCACTGCTTTCAGCAACTTGCCCTCTACTCCGTATATTCTAAGTACTTTCCACAAACCTTCTCTATCCACTCTGTCATAGGCCTTCTCCATGTCCATAAAGGCAACATACACCTTTTGTTTCTTCTCCAGATACTTCTCCACAACACAATTCAGGGTAAAAATCTGATCTACACATCCTCTTCCCTTCCTAAAACCTCCCTGCTCGTCGCCTATCCATTTCTCCGTTCTCACTCTCACTCTCTCAATCACTACCCTACTGTATACCTTCCCTACTACGCTTAGAAGACATATTCCTCGGTGGTTACCACACACTCCTCTTTCCCCTTTGCCCTTATATAGGGGGGACTATTATGCCAGTCTTCCAGTCATCGGGTGCACTCCCTTCTCCCATGCTAGTTTGCCATTTTCCATACCCATTCTATCACTATCTCACCACCATACCTCAACATTTCCCACACACTCCATCTGTTCCTGGTGCTTTCCCCAACTTCACTCTTTTCATGGCTTCCCACACTTCTGACCTCCTGATCCCCACCTCCTCCTCACTACTTCTCTTCTTCTCCCTCCCATACCATATCCAGCTATGTTTGCTGGCTCTTCATTCCTTTCATTTAGCAACTCACTGAAGTACTCCCTCCATCTTTCGACTCTCTCTTGCTTCTCGGCTAGCATTCTCCCATTCTTATCTTCCACACCCTTACTGTTTCCTTGCTACCTTCCCTAACTTTCTTGACTTCTTTCCAGAACAGTTTCTTACTCTCCCTCCATTTTACATTTAGATTCCTTCCAAATCCTCATCTACTCTTCTCTTACTTTCCTTCACTACTCTCTTCACCACCTCTTACTCTCCACGTACCTCGCTCGTTTCTGTCTCTCGGAATCTTCATTCCCTCTACTACCCAACCACACTCTATATGCTTTCTTTTTCTTCCACAGCTATTCTTACCTCTTCTGTCCACCATGCTGTACCTTTCACTCCCCTCCCTCTTCTCCTCACTCCACACACCTCCTCACATGCTGCACAGATCTCATCTTAAACACCTTGCTTATCTCCTCCACTTCCTCCATAACTTCCAGGTTGAACCCACCTAGTCGTCTTTCCACTGCTCTCCTGTACTCCTCCCTGACTTCCTCCTCCTGCAACCTCTCCACCCTCCTCACCATTCCACCCTCCTCTCGCCTCCCTCCCGCTCTCCTCACCCACTTCTTTTGTATCCTAACCTTAGCTACCACTACATAATGATCAGACAGACCCCCTCCAATACCCCTATACACCCTAGCATCCATCACAGATTTCTTCATTCGTTCATCCACACATACATAATCAATCAATGACTTTCGTTCCACCACTGTCTTATCTTTCATCGTCAACATCCGTTTCCACGTGTACCTGTGGATCATTCTGTGTCGGAAGAAGGTGTTGGCTATCCACAGCCTCCTTCCCACACATACGTCCACAAGTGCACTACCATTCCCATTCACCTCTGATGGTACCCCCCACCCTCCACCACTCCCCCCAACTTTCTATCACCCACCTTAGCATCCATATCCTCAATCAGAAATTCTTTCGTTCTTGTCAAACTTCTCCAGGCACGCCTCCACATTCATCCAGAACTCCTCTTTCTTTCTTTCAAGTATATCCTCTGTCGGGGCATACACGCATACAATCACCCACGTTTGTATTCCTACTTTCATTCTCACCCACACAATCCTTGAACCCACAGACCCATACTCTCTTACACATTCCTTCCATTTGCTACTTACAAACAAACATGCACCTTCTCTCGCTGTTCCTTCACTCACTCCAGCACACACCCATTCCACATTCCCATTCTCTCACATCTGAACCTTTCCATTTGGTCTCTGTCATTCCACATACATCCAGCCTGGCATTCACTAACACTTCCAGAACCTCTCTCTTTTGTTCCATCATTCATGCCACTAACATTCCACGTAGCCATTCTCAGAATGTCCGAAGGCATGTCCTTAGTCGGTCGTGGTTCGTCAACGTTGGTTCCGTCCGCATCCGAGGCTGTTCGTTCGTTTTTCTTTGCTTAGATATTTTTTCCGGGTGGGGGTCGCAAGCCCACCGACCCAACCTCTTTAGTCGCCTCTTACGACACGCAGAAGGCACGTGGGGCATATTCTATTCCCTAACCCCCAGGGGGGTTAGAATTCCCGTGCTCTAAAATACGCGTCTAATCTAGTCTGTGAACTACTACTTGTGCACCAGAGCTACCAGTAATAAATCTAACAGTGAATATGATTCTATAAGTAACATTGATGGTCTTCGGTATATAAACCTGTTGAATTAAAGCCAGTGATCAGAAGATTAATACCTGAACGTTGGAAGTGGGAGACTAGGCTCCATCCAGATCCACTTATGCTAGTGTTGTTCAATTCTATTATATTGTCTTGCACGAGTATTCTGCAGTGGTATATCAATAAACGTGATCGTGTATCTTGTTACCATGTGTTTCTTGGTGTTCTCTATTCCTCATACCTTGTATTGTGCATGCAGCCTTATATACCCAGTCATTTAGAACTCACATTACCCAAGTTAATCCTGTAGAAAAACAGGGCATAACAAAAAGTGTAACAAGAAAAGTTTTAATACTAGGAAAAAAGAAAAAGAAAAAACAAAAAGTGACAATATATTATGGAAAACATGTAAATTTATAGAAAATAAGGACCCCAGTAAGATGAAGAAATAATACATCTACAGTGAAGAAAGAAAACTGGGGAAGGTGTAAGAAGACCAACGAGGGGGCCGATACTGGTCTTCCATAGATAGTGCACCATCCGCTACTTGAGTTACGAACGATCATAACTCATAACTGATCTAAGGCAGAAAGATCTTGTTATGTTAGAAGGGATTATGCGAGAAACTCTTGAGTGAGGACTCTGCAAGAATAACTCCTTGGCAACAATTGACTGTAGACCCCATCAGCATTTGTTGACAAAAAAAGGTGCAAAACCACCCGCAAGAAGCCCATCTGTAAATCCTTCTCTACACTACCGGACAGCTTAGACGGCCCCCAGATCTACTGTTAACCCCCAACATCACTAACGCAAGATAACCAGGAAAACTCTATCACAGACGTGTTACTTTGCAAAGTACCAGTGTTACGGTGCTATTAACTATAAACCATCCAGTGTATTCGATTGTGTCTCAACTTTCTCTGATGTTAGGAAACAAGTGATTATTATGCTAGTATGTATTAATATATATCAGTGAAATTTAGCTTAGGCGAACTGACTCCTGTAATTATTCTTGCCATCAGGTTTAACCTGATTCGCCCTCATTGATTTTTTCGGTCCGAAGTATCACCTAGACAAGTGAACATCCTAGACCAGTGCAACTAGTTACAGGTATCCCTTTACGTTAATTCTTGGGCAATAACCACATTACTTATACTTTCAACCTTGATTAAGAGTCATATTACCAGAGAGAGTTAACAAAGCGAAATACCTAACCTGTGTGATTCATGTACCCTAAGTATCATAAAGCAATGTGATCAGAAGAATAATGCCTGAACGTTGGAAGTGGGAAGTATGTCTCTATCCAAATCCGCGATAAGTGCTGGGAGATTGTAATAAGTCCAATAACCTACCTGAGTGCTCCAACATCTATTGTTCGTGTGAATTCTATTACGTACCTTATACCTGAGTGTTATTTAGAATAAAGCTGTATTACAAACCATTTATCCGAGATTATCTATGTCCTCTGTTGATTCTCTTTATGTATTTTGCAAGAAATCCAATAACCCAGTCTTGCAGAACTCACCTATACCAAGTTAATCCTGTATAAAATCAGGGCATAACAGACATAGGCCTACAAATTTTTAGTGTCTGGTGACTATCTAGCGATTTGTCAATGCTATTCTAGCATACATTTGTGATTTAGTTTATCTTGCATTTTTGTCTAAATTTGCCCTATTTCTCCAGAAGACTTCCTACATGGTATAGTGTATTGTTCTAGTGATAATTAAATATTATATAGGGCTATTTTAAGTTGGCTGAGGAATATGAAGCAGTAATATGCTGGACGATGAGAACACTATATGTAGCCTAAACATGTCTCGGATATCACTGATAATTTTTGGCATTTTCTGCCAAAAGCCCAATGGCTTATCAGTGGTGGTAACACAAAATGCAGCATATGGTAAAGGAAAATGCAGCTCTACCTAAGCCGCATTTTCCTTTACCATCGTTATCTCCGATAGACTGGAAATTGTGTCGTATTTCACACCCAAATGCCATAAAAGGGTGTCCAATATCAAGCCAACTCAACCCTGCTCCTCCACAGGCTTGAGGAAGTGAACAACTGGGTTAAAGTCAAGCCGATTCGGGCTTTAAGTATATATCTGTAAGCAAGTCATCATATTTCATTGGCGAGTGTTAAAAAATTCTATCTATCTAAATGTAGTCTTAAATTAGCCCAAACATACGCCAAAGTAAAGATATTCACGATCATTCGAAATTGGGCTTTTGTGTAATTCCTCTTTAACAAGTAAGTGTTTATACTTATAAGAGTGTGCAAAATATATATATGTTCTAATGTATAACTAGGAACCCCAAAAGGTTCACCAAACCCAAATATACGAAGCGTTTGTTGACGTTCTTAAAAAAACCAAAAAAAAACCAGCTTGCGTTCGCTTATACGATGCCAGGAGAGGAATGCTTCTTTATTAACCCAGGAACTGCGGGGAGACTCTTAAGAGTTCCCCCGGCGGACTGCGGGGAGACTCTTAAGAGTCAGAGAAAACAAAAATCAACTTTTCTATCTATCTATCTATTGCCTGACGCCGTGATCCCCGAAGGGGTGGCCACGAACGAACCGCCCCCATGCACCTCTGTCCCCAGTCAGTCGACGCCCCTCCCCCCAACCAGCACCACCTTCGTTCATGTACTTCCTCACTCCATCCTTCCACCTCATATTCGGTCTACCTCTCCCCCTCTGTCCCTCCACCTCGCTCTCATACACCCTCTTAGTCATTCTCTCGCTTTCCATACGTTCCATATGGCCGAACCATCTCAAGTTGTTCCTTTTCACACTTTCCAGCACATCTACCTCCACACAATCTTCTGTCCTCATTAGTCTGTCTATCCCTCCATGTAACTCCGCATAACTTTTGACATCGAAAAAAAAAAAAAAAAAAAAAAATTGGCCCCTGGGCCATGCAAAATCTCAGTCCTCTACCTCCCCTCCTTCCCCACTTTCCTCCTCTCCTTCAGTTATCACCTATTTTCCCTGTTATTCCCTTATTCTGAGGTATTTTCGTGCTAACATTAGAAATCCGGTTGCAGGGTGTGGTCATCACTGATAGCAAGCGAATGCAAGAGAGAGAGAGAGAGTATCGATCGACTGTGTCTCAGTGGCCTTGGGGGAAATTGGCGGGAAAGCAGCTTGCCTCACCCATACATTATACAACTCGCGGGTTATATCTCCGATTTTGACCATCCAAACGCTGTTTTCACTCGTTTTATTGTTGTTTCAGGTTAATACCTTTATAATCAACCCATAATAGGCGCATATGGATAAGTATTAATGCTATTAATGGTACAATGAATATTTTTGTTATGCCCTGTTTTTCTACAGGTTTAACTTGGGTAATGTGAGTTCTGAATGACTGGGTATATAAGGCTGCATGCACAATACAAGGTATGAGGAATAGAGAACACAAAATAAACACACGGTAACAAGACACAAGTTCACGTTTATTGAAGTAAATAAATAAAGAGTATAGAAAGATAGTAATTCTCGCACAAAACAAATAATAGAAGGGAACTGCTAGCATTAGCGGATCTGGATGGAGCCTAGTCTCCCACTTCCAACGTTCAGGTATATTCTTCTGATCACGGGTTTAATTAGCAAGTTTTTATTTTACTGGAAGACCTCAATATATTTGTATAATTCAATGTCACTGATTTGACCTCTTGCTGGCTGGTCGCGTGCCCAAGTAGCAGCTCACAGTTAGGATTAGACACGCGTATATTGTAGAACACGGAATCTCTAGTAACCTCATGGGGGTACTGATATAAGTTTTAAATTCTTATGGCAGAAATACGTAGAACACAAATCAGTGGGCGAACGTTAGATATCACTAGAGTTTTAATATCTGAATAAGGTAATTACGAGAGTCAAGGTCGCCTGTTAATTAAAGAGCACTGATCGCTTAGTACGTCCCAAATGGAATGGTTAAATATGAATTACACTGGGCAAGGTTTTAGCCACTTTATAGAAAGTTAATAAGTGAGTATCAAGCTAGTACTATAACACTTAGTACTAGCAACATGAATCTTGAATAGTATTTGTAGATCTGGTCCTTGCTTCCGGTGATGTTGGGGCTAACGACTGGTTCCTCGGCCGTCCAGATGGTCCAAAATGTAGGAAGTTCTCAAGTCGGATCTCTTGACGATCGTTGCTGGCTACACACTTATATACCCACGAATTTGTGTGAAGGTTATAAGGTGCACGTTAGGACTTGTACATGGACAGATGCTTCTATCAGTCTTCTCTGCCATGGAGTCTGCCGGATCTGGAATCTCTCAACTCCGGAACAACACAAGGGCAGAGCTAGAGGTAAACTGCAGGATAGTGACCACTGGTTGGTGTCCAGCTTTCAACTGATTTGACTGGGGGCGGGAGCTAGATTTATAGGCTCGGTTCTGGACCCTGTAGACAGTAGGGATCTCGAGTCTTATGGACTTATTTGAGCTCTCAATAGATATGGGGACTAGGTAAGATGGTATTTTACTGTTGTGGCACATGGCTATAGGAAGCCTTTATATTTTCATATAACTGAGCCTTAGTAAGAGGTACTATTTTGGCTATACTGGAAGTATTTAGGGGAGAGAGACTGGATCTACTTTGCGAGGAGGATGGGGACAGCTGTGATACGAGCGTCTCTCTTAGATTGTTCAATCTTCATTCTATGGTATAGCTGAGGTGCTAATTTAGTGATCAGAGTATGCAAGAAAGGTAAATGGTTTATTGTGAGTTAATAGAGGTTAGTAAAGGTGTTAATCATACATGGTTAGTTCATTGATAGGAAGAATTCCTGTGCTACCTGGCAATGACTCATAAGTCAAAACAGGGGCCAGGTATACCTCCGCGGGGGTGGGGGTCTCCCTCCTCGGGTGGGCAAAAAGGGGGAGCTGGGCGCCCTCTCTCTGTGATAGTCGTCCGGCGGCTGTGGCTAGGGGCTTGCCATATCACCAGTGTTTGTAATAACCCTCTGTGTATGAGACAGATGTGGGCGTCCTTAATACCAAAACCGAAGGTGCCTTGGCTAGCTGGTTTTACTCGGCTGGTTAATTGTAGGGTTTGCTGGATGTGGTGGAGACTGGGTTGCTAACTCTGCCACATTTATCTGGAAGTATGGCAATAGAAGTTAGTTACTGGCGAGGCGGCTAGCCTCGCACCGACGACCATTGGGTGCCGAGTTGTGAATGGGTTGTAAGAGAATAGATGGCATGCAAGGGGCTAGTAAAGTTCTAATGTTGTTCTGGCCTACTAAGTGAAGGTAGGCTGGATAGGAGTATATATATAAAAGGTTGGAGAGCGTTAGCAACGGACAATTCAAGGATCTTCAAGAGGTATGAGAGAGAGGCTAGGTCGGACAAGAGTAGAGAAGTGCGGGGTCTTATAATGAAGGGGAGGGGTGGAGGGGGCCTATAGGGAATTTTGACCCTAAGGTCTCTGGGCGTGGGGGTGGCATTAGGCTGCAGCTGATATGGAAGTTTGAAAAAGGCAGTAGAATACGTTAGCCAAATGCTACCGGGGAATGCAACTATGGGGTGGTATATGAGTCTGGAAAAGATAGAGTTATGTGATCAGTCCGAGGGGTTATGGATACTATTAGTTGGCCCTGGGAACTGCGTTTTCTATGAGATATAAATATACCAACAACTGCGGCAGTTCGTAGGGGTACTTAGTTATTGTTTCGGGGTACTTATGACAGATACTGGTAACCAGGTTATCTTATACAATCTCTGGTTGGGGTAAGAGGTGTATGACACGAAGTAAATTGGCTTAGTGTGGACTGTGGATACGAAGGAGGCAAGGGGAAGACGTATGACAATTGTGGAACAGTAAATGGAAAAAGGTGAACACAATGGCGGATAAAAATACTTAACCTAAGGATTGAATACATAGATTTATGGGGCGATGGGTCTTCAGAAGCTTAGTCTGGCAAGACAAGATGTTAGGGAATGTTAATATTAATACTTAAACTAAGGATTGCATACATCGATGAACGATGACATTATAGTCGTCCTAATAAGGTGATGAAACCTGGTTGATCTGTACTTGGCACAATACGACACAAGGACAGTGCCGCTATGTCGTATCAATACTGGTGGCAGTTAATATTAGAGGCACTTAGTTACTAGAGGATCAATGCAAGGGGCGACTGAGCATGGGTTACATATATCTATACTCGTCATGGGAAATGATATACAAGGTCTAGGGACAGGCGTGGGTGTTTTAACTTCTAAGATATATAACATCTACTTCTCGGATGTAAGAACATACATAGATATAATTATGGCTGTCTGATGTGTTGGCATTGGCTCAACATAGGGACAGGGCATGGGTGTTTTTAATATGAATGTATATTCCTGTTCATCATCTTTGTAGTTAGGAGTGTAGGACACGAGGGGTAGTGTACGTGAGGTGTGGAAAATGGTCAGTTTAGAAAAGGTAGATAGGTGCGGCCTGGAGCTGCTTAGCCCTGCGGGCTTGGGCCTGTCTGAAATGGCTGGCTCGGTCAGCTGGTCCTTTCGTTCTGTGGACCTTTCTTCCGGGTGTTTCTGTGTGGTGTTCACTCGTGGCTTCTGTGGTGGGCTTCTTGTTCTGGGGCATTTTACTTCCCTCTCCTTCATTATAGGCTCGTCCTCGAGCCTCAAGGGTGAAGTAAAAAGAAGCATAGTGATGGGTCATTTTCAGGGTATTTAGAAAGTTCCACCAAACACGAGAGCGACGGTCAGGTTTCTTTTGCAGGTCAATGTATACCTGTAAGAATGTGTCCTCTGTGTTGTGGCGGGCGGCTGCCCGGGCTTGGTGTGGGTGTGGTACACGGGCCAAGTGTCCAGTGGGGGTTTTTACATTAACCTTTCGTATGAATGGTTTGTAGCTTTCCCCCGTGGGGGTCGGAGTGAGGTGTGTGGGATTGACAGGAAGTCTGTTTAGTGTGGTGAATGGGTTACTAACCGAAAGGGGATTCACGCGTGACAACAGAGCTGGGGATGAAGGGGGAATGTGAGTCTGGGTTTTATTTGGTTTTCTTGGGCGGTGTTGTAGGTTGGGAATATATAGTGAGGCAATGCGCAAGATCGGTTTAGGTAAGGTGGGTGAAGGAGGTGTGTGGGAAGGAGGGGGTGTGTGTGTTGTGTGGCTTGGGTCCTTAGTGTCAGAACGGGGTGTTATTTTTGTATCGCTGTCTTTAAATCTGATGGGTCTGTTGATTATTCTACCTCTGGCGGTCCTGGTGGGAAGGTAGATGTTTGTCGTGGGACTTGAGTCGCTCGACGATGTTTTATATTGAGGGGAAGCACGTTTTATAGGTAAATGACATGTGGGGGTTTTCTCGGGGGTGACTTTGGGGGGGGGGGGGGGTTTTCTTAGGGGTTGGTTGGTTGGGGGTTCGGTGAGATGAGGAGGTTGGTCGGTGTGTGGGTGGGGTGGTGGGGATCGTGGAGGGGAAAGGGGCGGATGCGGGGGGGGCTAGACGGGTGGGTAAGGAGTGTAGATTTAAGTTGGAGTGGGGGTAGGGGCGTGTGTGGGGTGTGTTGTTTGATGAGGTTGGTGATTATTCGTCTTCTTTCCCTTTGTGGGGGAGAATTCGACGAAGAAGAAGAAGAGGAGGAGGGTAGTGGTCTGGCAGCCCTACGGAACTTGGTTAGTAGGGTGTGTTTTCTGGAGGTTTTAAACGATTTTTGTCGTGGGCGTAAGTTGTAGCGTGAGGTTACTGAGGTAGATTGTGTGGTGCGGTTGGGTGTGTACTTGGTTTGAGGTGGGGGTGGTGGTTTTCTCACTGTGGTGCCTGGTGGAGGTATGTCAGGGCTAGACGGGAGGGTTTCTGTTGTGGTCGGGGTTGTGGGTGGAGGTTTTCGTACTTGGATAAGTTGGGGAGGAACTTGGCTATCAGAAGTGAAGGAAGGTGTCATGGTGGAAGAGGGTGTGATAGTGGGGGCTTGGGGTTTGTGGAGGTTAGTTTGGGGGGTATGTTGAGAAAAGATTTGTCGGTTCGGTGCTGGAGGGCTTAGGTCCTTAGGGGTTTGTATGGGAATATTCGTAGCCTGAGTGAGAGGGTGAGTAGGGGTGTTTAATTTAGGGTCGGACGTGTGGGGTGGGGTAATGTCTTGTGGCTTTAGAGGTTTGAACGCTCGGACGAATCTAGTTCGGAGCGTGCGAGTCACGCCGTGATAGTCGATGGTGACTTGAAAGGCATTTGGGACTTGTATGACGGTGTAGGGCCCGACATAGCGAGGGCCTAACTTGTTGGTGATAGGGAGGTTGGCTACCATTACGGTGTCATGGATGGCGAAAGGGTTTTTGTCATCGATGTTATCAGTTTTGGTGTCTTGACAGATCTGGGCGGTATGGAGGGTGTTTTGCAGATGTTGCAATGGGTCAATTGTGGAGGTGGTGGAGGGAAGGTGAGCGTGGTGGTGGAATGGCAGTAACAGGGGGGGGGTACACCGTAAACACGTTCATGAGGGGAAATACCGTCTTCCCGAGGACAGGTGTTCATACCCCACTATTTATTAGTGGCCCCTCCATCATTGACGAACATGCCTATTACATAAGGCATCCTCTTCAAACACTAATCCGCCGTAGTTTGAAGCTACCGCGCAGAGCATTTAAAAACTGAGGAACCTTCATCATGAGCGCACGCGACCTCACTCATGGCTTCAGTCATTATGAATTGGGTTCTCACTACGAAAAAACTTCGTAAAAAATAAAAATAAAAAGAAAATAAGAATAACTATCCAATAAGCTTTCCATCATATCGTGGATGTACTTGTGTGGATCTTTGACCAGACGCTGATTCAGGCGTCATTCTTCCTTCTCTGCTCTGCGCTCAGCCTGCCCGGACGTGTCTCCCCACGCTCCGCTGGTTCCGCATTTTCTTACAGTTTCTTACAGTTTCTTACAGTAGATCCTCTGGAAAAAGGCAAACTATGCCTGTGTATCCAGCTCAGTACCAGTACTTGCACTGCTGCGGTCGTTCACGGTGTTGGCGGCGGCGGTAGCAGACGCAACATTTTTACTATTCTGTATTTTTGTTTTATAATCAAACTTCAAATCTTGTCTTCCCCATGCTTTATCAATATTACTTTCAAACTCCCTTATTGATTCGGAATCGACTACATACTGGGGCAGTGCGTTCCACTCATTTACCACTCTATCACAAAATGAGTTCTTCGCCTTCTCAAGCCTATTTCTTTCTTTGTAAATTTTCTTAGAGTGTCCTCTCGTTCTTGTTCCCTCCCGCATCAAGAAGATACCTTCACACACATCCTCATCGTACTTTCCTGACACTATCTTAAAAGTCTCTATCATATCCCCTCTCTTTCTCCTATATGCCAGTGTCGGAAGTCCTAGTGTCCTCAACCTCTGCTCATAGCCCGCGTTCTTCAACGTTGGTACCAGCTTGCTAGCTCTCCTCTGCACTTTCTCCACTGCTTCTATATCCTTTACCATATATGGAGCCCACACCTGGTTTGCATATTCCAGGTGCGGCCTAACCAGCGCTGTATATAGATTCCTGAAGATTTCTTCGTCAAGTGACACAAATGTCCTCCTTATCAGCCCTACAATTCTATTGGCTTTGTTTATCTTTTCCGCTAAATGTTCTGAGAAATTTAACTTATTGTCTATCACTACTCCTATATCCTTTTCTGCACTCACTTCCTCCATCGCTTCATACATACTGTATCCTACCTTGTCTATCTTGCTGGTCCCAATCCGCATGTACTTGCATTTTTTTGGATGAAAAGGCATTAACCAATGCTCAGACCATCCCTTCATGCCCTCCACATCTCCTTGAAGCAAACCCATATCTTCCTTACTCCTCACTCTTCTATACAGTTTTGTGTCATCCGCATACAGGTATACCTCACTTCCATTAGTTATAACTTCAGGCAAGTCGTTGATAAATATAACGAACAGCAGTGGTCCCAACACAGATCCCTGAGGTACCCCACTTGTAATTTCCCTCCACCCCGAGCCTATTCCATTCACCAATACCCTCTGTCTCCGATCTTTCAGGAAGGCTTCTATCCATTTCACACATTTCTCCCCTATATTATAGCTTCTAACTTTCTCTATTAACCTTTTATGTGGGACCTTATCGAAGGCCTTCATAAAATCGCAATATACCACGTCGATTACATCACCATCTTCTAGAATTTGCATCCAATCATCTACCACCTTAATTAGCTGTAGTACCGTCGACCTCCCCGGCAAGAATCCGAACTGTCTCCCACTGAAAAGTTGGTTTGACTTCATATGATCCATTATTCCTTCTCTAATTACCGTTTCCATTAGTTTACACACAACACTTGTCAAACTGACTGGTCTATAATTCCCTGGGTCATTTCTCTTTCCCTTCTTAAATATAGCTGTTATGTTCGCCTCTCTCCAGTCCATCGGGATTTGTCCTGTATTAAACGATACCTCAAATAACATTTTCAATGGCTCTACTAACATCTCCCCTCCTTCCTTTATGATTCTTGGGTGTATCCCATCCGGTCCCGGTGACTTACTTCTGTTCATTTTTTCTATAGCCCTTCTTATTCTAGCATGGGAAAACTCTACTAGTTCCAGTGCCGGTGCCTGTTTGATGGGAATAGTAGGCACTGCATCCTCCGACTCCACTGTTAGTACCCCCCCAAGGTATTTCCCCAGCACCTCTGCTTTCTCCTTATCAGTCTCCCGCTCTACTCCCATCATTCAACCCCCCCACCAGCTCTGGGATCCCTACTCTTCTTGTTAATTTTTCCTGAATGTACTTCCAGAATATTTTTGGATTATCCTTCACATTTCTAGCTATCTCTCTCTCCCTCTCCTTCACCCCCCTCCTTGTTTCCCACCTTATTTTATTGTTTATTTGTCTACGTTCCAGATCCACTTCCTTAGCCTCTATACTAGACCCCCTGTTCTTTTTTAGCAATTTTAATCTTTCCCACAATCGTTTCTTTCTTCTAATCAATATCCAAAGCTTTCTTTTCATTGGCAATTCTGGGTTAGTTCTTTTCCTCAATTTTGTTTTATCCTTATATTCCCTTACTGGTACACTTTTGGATACAGCATTCTCCAGTTTGACTCTAATTTTCCTCCACATTCCTTCAGCGTCTTCACCGTTCAAATATTCCCCCCAGTCAATGTCCAAACACCGTCTCAGCAGCTCATAATCTGCTCTATCATACATGTATATTTTTTCTATTGCTTTTATTATCCCTCTCCGATTTAATGTTACAACTAAAGCTTATACAGGCATGGTCACTACGACCTATAGGGCTATCCACATTAACATGTTCCACTATATCCTCTTCATTGCTAAAAATCAAATCAAGTACACTCCCCTGCGTCCCATCTCTATATCTTGTCATCTCTACAATATGTTGCGTTAAAAAACAATCTCTCACTTTCTCTATAAACTTATTTTCCATGCTACCCTGTCCCGCTGGAGTAGTACAATTTGCCCAGTTGATCCTTGGCAAATTGAAATCTCCAATCAAAATTTTATATTTGTTCTCTCTATTATCTATCTCCTCCATTGCTTTCAGTAGGTTATCATCCTCTCCCCTGCTATTATTTGGGCTTCTATATATAGAGGCAATTAGAATTGATCCTCTTACACATTTTACTTCAATACACAAATACTCACAATACTGCTGTCTCATATCCACCTCATTAACCTTGAGCTCTTTTCTTACATAAATAAACAGTCCTCTTCCAACCTCTGCTCTAATAGCATTTCTCTCATATAACTCAAAACCCTCCAAACTATATTCCACCAGTTCCCTCTCAATTCTAAAATTTTTTGGTCTTACTTCCTGTAGGGCTATGATATCAGGTTTTTCCTCTTCATCCTGCAACCTACATATCAGTTCTCTTTTCTTGTCCTGAGTAAACACATCCACATTACTAAACATAATCCTTAATCCATCTACCATTCCTCCAGCATTTGCTGCGTCCCTAGTGAGTTTTTTCTCATTTGTTTACTCCGGGATGTATCGAGTAAGGTTAGGATATGCGTAGCAGGAGTGTCCTGGGCTGGTTGCCCGCAGTGCAGTGTATTTTGGGTCGTGTGTTTGGGGCATCTATTTCGGATGTACCCTCGTGGTCCTGTTGTGGACTTGTGATCTTTTCACAGTTGAGTTAGCTTGTGATGCAGGCGGCTTTCATTACGCGTTAATTATGCTGCCTTTTATCTTTCTGATGAGGTAAGCGTTGCTTACTGACGTTCCCAGCGTATTTTTCTTCACTTAGTGAAGTTTTTTCTGGGTCCCGAGTCAGTCTTCCCTTTGCCGGAAGTATTTGCTACAGTGGTGTGTTGGCGGTGGTTCCTGTTGTTATATTTCCAGTGTTTTTGTTTATATTTAAACATTTCTTATGCCGTCTACTTAGGCCTAGCCACCCGCTCGTAGCTTTGCCACATGTACAAGTGTTATTGTTTATTTTATAAATATGCCCTACTGTGTCATGTGTATCCGGGTTTAGTTGTGTATTGGCTAATTCCACGGACTATGTTTGTTTCCTGGTTTAGTTGTGTATTGGCTAATTCCACGGATTATTGTGTGGACTTAGGCTAGTCGTGCTTGGCTTTCCTTCGAGTCCGATGTACGTTCAGATGGTTTCTGAACGGGGTGGGTTACCTTCCGGCGGGTTTTTTCTCGGTTTCACCATGAAAAAAACCCGGCCGAGAGCCGTGTTGGGCCATACGTGGTTTCAACACAGGCTTGTGTCCCCGGCGATGAGGTGTCTGTGGCTCTCCAGGACTGCATCTCTGTGTTGGTGCCTGTTTTCAGGCTCCCTTTGATTCCCGGCGGAGTGGCTGTACCCATCTAACATTGTTCATGCGAACATATGTTATGAAGTTTTTCTACCCGGTTTTACAAACCACAGAAAAAACCTAGCTGTTGTTAAGGGCTTTCCTCCCCGGCGATCTTTTACAAAGAAGTGGGGACAGGAACTTATGGGGTTAACGTTTTGACATCTCACCCGGCGGGTGTACCTTGGTAGGGTGGGATGAACAACTAAGTCATTCAGTTAGTTAACCGATCCATTTTAGTGATACTATATGTATCGCCGCCTTTACACTTACGGCGATTGAAGGTTCAATTAGGGTTAACATCGTTTTTTTACACCCGGGGTGCTCCTGGGTGGAGGAAATAAGGAATTTACAATTCAATTTCGATTAACCACTTAATTTAGTGATACGTTTATGTATCGCCGCCTTCAAACTTACGGCGATCTTTTTGTGACAATTCGTTAGAAATCAGATCTCGTATCAGCCTGCCCTGTGTTATTCTACTAAAATAATTCAAGGGCCGGCGTCTTTGTGGGGGTTGTTTTTCCAAAAAATTGAATCTTGAAACAGTCACCACCAGAAAGACTATAAACGCCATGCTGGTCCGTTATATTATGTCAGAGGGTATTCTTCACTTTCTTAAAAAGATATGTTTAGATATTCTGAACCCCGCCGCGTAGCGAGCTGTGATCGTTGTGTCATTACATCTCGTTACCCGGTGGGTTATTAACACTTGTGTGCGAACATGTTGGGTTAACCTTATGAGCATTAATTCCTGGAAAAATTTTTTTTTTTCCAGAGCTGGGCTCCGGCGGACCAATACAGACCCGGCAGTAGTTTTCCCCACCAGTCTCTGTCATGGCTACCTTGGCCCCAGTCTTTGCTTTATGCACTACCCCTACCTGTGCCGGTATCCCTATTTTTGCGCACACTCTTTGCATCAAGTGTGTTAAATGTCTAGACCGTTTAAGGGGTCTGTGGGTGATGCGCAACTGTTCCTTTTGCTCCCAATTAAGTGTCAAGGTCCTCCGCGACAATGATAAGACCGCAGCGGTCGCATTAAGAGAGGTTAGGCAACAGATGTCAGCATATACTACGATTGTAGCTCATAAGTCACTTCAATGTGACAACGTCCCTCTTTGGGATAGACTGCTTTTCGAACACCCTCCCCCTAAACGTTCCTCTCGAGTAACTAGTCATAAGCCGGCGGAGACTGGTCAGGGTTCTGTGTCTTCTGCTGCTACTCCGAAACGTCCAAGAGAGCCTACACCCCCGGCGACCGCCTCCTCGTCTCGGTCTAGGTCACCTCTCAGACACCAGCCATCTAGTCTTGCCTCTTCACCATCGAGTAAGAAGAGTAGGACGGAAAGTTCCACCAGTGGTCACGGCGATGAATCCTCCAAATCAAAGAGTAGTTCACGGTCACACCGTAGCCATAAATCTTCCAAAAAGGATTCCCATAAAAGAAAGACCTCCCTACATTCGCCAGCTTCTAGTGCTTCTCATCGTACCTCTACCCCAGACAGAGTTTGTGTTAGGTCTCAAGGGTCCAGTACGGTGCCTGTACCTAAAGATGATTTACCCATTAACATTTTAACCCTGGAATTGGAGAGTTCAGGGGGAGTGATTGAGAGTGTTTCAGACTCCCAAGAGAGTGTAGGCCAGGACCTCGGTGTTTGGCGATTTTCTCGGCCGGGGTCTGACCACCCACTTCCGACTCAAACTAGTCACACAGTAGCTGACGTCCACAGGGACGCGGCGATCCCATCCTCTATTCCTGACTTATCTTGGCAGCAAGGTACCCCAGCTTCGGCGGGATCTTCTCAGGAGGAACAGGAGGAGAAAGACGAGGTTTCAATAATTTCGGATATGGAAGGGCAAGAGTCAGGTTCAGGCTTAGACGCCGCGCAGGATATTAATGATTCACCAGTGAGTACATCATCAAGTCAATTTGTCAATGCGCAGGAAATTGATGGGCTACTTAGTCATGCTTTATCTAAATTTGTTGGCCAACAACAGGAAACTCCCACAGTGGACTTGGGGGCTCCCACGACAAGTTCTACGGTACGGCCTCTGATGACTTCTATTGCTTTACCTAAGATCCCTCACCCTCCCACTCTGTCACCATCAGTGGTTACTAGGCCTGCTACGGCGGCATTGACCACTTCGAATGTAAGGGTTATAACGGATGTCAATCCACCCCCTCTAGACAAGGCGCCTCTCAGAAAGGTAGCTATGCCCTTGCTTTACGGACCAGACGAGTCATGGGTCCTTTTGACCCCCACTAAACCAGAGCTCGCCCAACCTACCTTGTCAGGGGAACTCCCAGTACCGCGTGAGTGGGTCATCCAGGGCAATAAATCAAAGAAATTAAGGGCCTTGGATACTTTGGGAAATGTACTAGACGTTAATATAAAGGCTATACCTAGTTATTATCACCAAGACTATTTTGTGTATGCTACTAAGCCAGCTTTACCCCCTGCCTCAGCTTCAAAATTGTTTTCAGACTGGTCTAAGCTGGATGGGTTTAATGACATTAAGACTCTGTCAGCTCTCACTCCAGAACTTGATTTACAAACCGTCACAGACGAAGCAGCTAATCCAGTCTTGAAGGTGGGGCAGTTGGGTCCAGGACCTTGGGTGGATTGGGAGACAGAGGCTCAAAACTTTGCGACCACATTTACTTCCAAAACTTCCCACCAGATCCCTCAAGATACTCATTCGTGGTTCTCCATGCCAGTGTGTTCTGCCGGCGGAGTCCCTTCAGCTTTGTTTTCTTTCTTAGCTGCCCCTAAAATTAATCTTTGTGAGCTAAAAGACCCTTTCACTACCCCTACCCCAACTCACCTAGACCGAGAATTTAGGCTAAGGGGGAAAGCTTTTCGCCTGTTCTCTCAATACATAGTGTCTCAACAGGTAGCAAAGTCTTTGCTTCGGTCCACTCAGGCAATCGCAGACGCGGATGCCAGACGATCGGTTGAATTGTCCCGGCGACTGCTTCTTCAGTCGTCAATCCAATCTCTGGGTGACATCCGCACCGCCTTGCTTGAGGCGGTACGAGCGAGACAAGACCTCAGAATGTCTTTAGTCCGCAAACTGCCTGATCGCATTGCGAATCAGGTGGTCATGTCACCAGTGCTTACTCCCTCTTTAATGTCCCCTGAAGTGTGGCGAACGGTGTTTAATATGGCGCAGGCCTTTAAACACAGTCCCACCCCTTCTAAGAAACCTGCCTTTAACTTCCCCAAACCCAGGCCAACCGCTAAAGCTCAGCCGGGGGGATCTAAGCCCTTTCTTCCACCTAAGTCCTTCCCTTCCCCTCAAGGTCAGTACAGGCATAGACAGAGTAGGTTTTCAGGTCAGAGAGGACGCGGCCATAATAAGCCAGGTCAGGGCCCGTCTTCGGCCAACACCAGCCAGCCGGCGAAGCGTCCAGCACCACCAACCCCACCATCAAAAAACTAAAGTCTCTCTCACTCCCGGTGCCAACCTTAAGGCCGGCGGACCCGAGGGTAGTACAGCCGGCGAACCCTTGTCTGCTAACTGGGTCGTTCCGAACGTGTCACCAAGCATGGCCGTTAAACACTTGGGCACGGATGGTGGCACGCAAAGGCATCACTTGGCAGTGGCTCCGGCGACCTCGCTTACGTCAGCCGACAACGGCGAATTTTGTTTCTTTAGAGGTGGAGTCACTGGTCCAGGAAATGATTGCCAAGAATGTCATCATCCCGGTCCCCCCAAATTACCCTGTATTCACGTCCAAGCTATTTTTGGTTCCCAAAAGGGACAGTGTTCAGATGAGACCGGTCGTAGACCTGTCTTATCTGAACCTTCACATTCACAACGAGTCTTTCCGAATGTTAACAGTACACCAAATCAGGCTAACACTTCCGCCGGGAGGTTGGATGTGTTCCCTAGACCTGACAGACGCCTATTGGCACGTATCGGTCAACAAAAGATTTCAAAGGTTTTTGGCCTTACGGATCAGGCACCAAAATTTAGTTTTTCAACGGATGCCATTCGGTTTGAACCTGGCACCTCGATTATTCACGAAATTAGTCCGGCAAGCCCTGATGCCGTTGTTAAAACAAGGAATCAGAGTGTTGTGGTACCTAGACGACTGGCTGGTGGTGGCAGAGACACAACAATTATGCATCAAACATGTCAACATCATTTTAAATCATGTCAAAACTCTAGGGTTCAAGGTAAATCTGGTAAAGTCAAACCTTGTTCCCTCACGAGTAATTCAGTGGATAGGGCTGGTCTGGGACACACGGCCGCTCTCACTCTGAGTCAGAGTGTGGACAATCGCAACAGGTTTCGCAGGAAACTGTTCATGTTTCTTCACAGTCTGACTACGACGCGGAGGGTCTGGGAGTCTCTGGTCGGCTCTCTCAACTGGATTCAACTAACTGTTATGTTGGGCCGGTTGAAAGTAAAACGTTTAATATTGGAAGGCAACAAATATTTCCCACTCTTACCGGCGGGAAAATTATGGCCCATCCCGAAATTAATCCACACCTTACTAGCGATCTGGGCGAAGAGGGAAACGTTGCACTCAATAATGTCATGGACCTCTCCTCCACCAACGGTATGGGTAGACACGGATGCGTCAGGCACAATAGGGTGGGGATTTCAGTCAAATCAGGGGCACCAGGGTCAGGGGCTTTGGTCCCACTTAGAAATCTCTCACATCAATGTCAAAGAATTACTAGTCCCCTTGTATTTCCTTCAGGCTCACGGCCCTGCGTTACGGGGCAAGTCGGTGGCCTTCAGAATGGACAATTTAAACGCAGTTCACTGTATTCAGAAACAGGGGTCAACGAGGTCAAGGAGGTTGCTAAACGTGTCGGAAGAGATTTTTACTCTAGCCAACAGACTAGACATTTATCTTCACGCATCTTATCTCCCAGGCGTAGCAATCGTCTGGGCAGACGCTCTGTCCCGGAGACAGAGCACGACAGTAGAATGGGAGCTCAAGCAACCCATTTTCAACCTAATGATTGCAGAGCTCTCCCATCCACAAGTGGATCTGTTTGCATCCGAGGAGACTCACAAACTCCCTCTATACCTCACCCGCCGGACGAAAACGCCGGCAGGGGGGCCAGACGCCCTAGTGACAGACTGGAACAGACGGAGCTCCATCTATCTGTTTCCGCTGCCAGATGCGTCACTAATGTGCCACGTAGTGAACAAACTACGAGATTATCGAGGCTTAGTCTCACTAATCGCGCCCCTGTGGCCGGCGCAGTTGTGGTACCAGCAATTGAAGACGTGGTGCCCGCACCCGGTGTCGCTCCCGGTCGGGTATTTCCACTTAGACACGATTGGCAACCTAGCGACCTCGCTGACTTTTGCATTATGGACATTCAGGAGGCCAAGTGGCTAGCACCATATGGTAGAGATGTGACCAATAAATTATTAAATCAATATACTCAGTCTACGAAACGACAGTATCACTCACATTGGCAAGCCTTTACTTCTTGGATCATTAGAACAGAACAGACTGTGCCATCAGTAGCTTTAGTTTTTAATTATTTAAATTATCTGTTTGAGCAGAAACATTTATCTGTGGTAACGTTAAAAAATCACTTAACTGCAATTAGAATGCCCTTTTTAGACCTTACAGGTCTCTCCATACCGGTGGCGGAGGAAACAGGTTTTATGAGAGCTTGTTTTAAACTCCGCCCACCTCCCCGTCAGCTCATGCCTACTTGGTCTCTGGACAAAGCTTTGTCTTTACTTCACTCTCGTCTGTACCAAAATACTGCAGATTTTGCATTACTCTTAAAAAAGGCTGTATTCCTTTTGGCTTTGGCCACCGGGAACAGAGTGTTTGAGCTGGCGGCGATGAGCAACACACCTAATTGCCTTAGGTTTGGTAGACTTAATGAATGTATTTACATTGCACCTTCCCCGGGATTTGTAGCCAAGAATGAGCACAGTGCACACGTGTTTTCTGAGTTCACGGTGCCGGCGTTAAAAAGGGGAAAAGTGCATCATAATCTATGTCCAGTGCAAGCTCTAACCAAATATTTGAGAGTAGCTCCTCTAAACCCCCAAGGTGCTTTATGGGTAGCAAGTACGGGTAAACGCTTACTGAAACGGCGATTAGCTTCTCTTCTGGTCGAAGTCATTAAAGAGAGTAATCCTGGCGTTGTGGGTCGGGCCCACGATTTACGCAAATGGGCAGCCTCTTTACGTTTCCTGAAGAATTTTTCAGTAGAAGATATTGCGTCCACTCAGTTGTGGGCGTCTAATCATACGTTTTTGACTAGATACTTGTCAGTTGCTCTAGATAAACCTTCCTTACCATGTATAGCTTTAAGGCAGAGGGTCTAGGTGGCCCTTCAGTCACTTTTGTTTACTTTCAAGAAAAGGGGGGGGGGGGGGGTGCAGTCAGTTGACATAGGACACCCTAGACCCCGCCGGAGTGTGAGAGCTGTGATACAATTTATGGTTAATGTGATATGAACATTTCTCGGCGAGAAATTGTGCTAGTACAATGTTAGTACAAAATAACGGGGTTGTTATAGTAGTTTTAGCTGCGAAAGCAATTTAATATTAAAACAGTGAAGATCTTTTGCAATTTATCTCCACGATTATTTTGGGGTTTATTATGTGCACATGTAAACTGATAACTTGTTATTTTTGTCACCACTCGTTGAGTGGGGTGCCTTTGTAACTACAGATCTGTTCACAGAATCTTCAGAGTTACCCTTTTTTGTCAAGCAGGCTTCTTTGAAGCACGCACCTGCCTGAACCCCTTTCTTGTATATATACGGGCTACGCCTTATTAAATATATTTTCAAAGTAAGAATACTATGTGGTTGTTTTTATTATCTGCTTTTCTAGAGTTATGATATGATTACGAATGTCCCCCTCCAGTCTTAGAAATCAGGCATGTTCGTCAATGATGGAGGGGCCACTAATAAATTATAGGTTTGACTCCTGTAAGGAGATAAAGAAAACCTAATATTTAGTAGTGGCCCCGTAATCATTGACGACTGGGGCCCTCCCGACCATCCCCTTCCCATTCGTTGATGTATTAAGGATTTTGGTTTACTTGATATGTCAGTGAAGGAAGAATGACGCCTGAATCAGCGTCTGGTCAAAGATCCACACAAGTACATCCACGATATGATGGAAAGCTTATTGGATAGTTATTCTTATTTTCTTTTTGTTTTTATTTTTTACGAAGTTTTTTTCGTAGTGAGAACCCAATTCATAATGACTGAAGCCATGAGTGAGGTCGCGTGCGCTCATGATGAAGGCTCCTCAGTTTTAAAATGCTCTGCGCGGTAGATTCAAACTACGGCGGATTAGTGTTTGAAGAGGAAGCCTTATGTAATAGGCATGTTCGTCAATGATTACGGGGCCACTACTAAATATTAGGTTTTCTTTATCTCCTTACAGGAGTCAAACCTATAGTATCATCTTTAGTTGTGATGGCCAGTCTGAGGTGTTAAGAGCAATCATACTTGTACGTAACTGGTTGTTGATGGTGCGATGGCTGCGTTCGCAGATAGCATTTCCTCGAGGCCAGTACGGGGATGAGTGTTTAATCTTAATACCGCATTGTTGGGTGAATTGTTGCCAAACGTGTCCACTAAACTCGGGGGCATTGTCCGATAGAAGAGCAAGGGGAAGGCCGAATATAGGGAACACTTCTGTGGCAAGCAGTGTGGCGACTGTGGTGGCTGTGTGGTCTTTAACTGGGCAGGCTATTAAAATTTTTGAATATACGTCTACAAATGTGACGATATAGCGGTTGCCAGCTTAAGAAGGGAACGGGCCCATGATGTCGAGGGATAGGACTTGGAACGGTTTGTTGGCAGAAATGGTACCAGCTGGGCCTGGGGTGCGTGATCTATCCTTTCCCAATAAACACGGGTTGCTGGATTCTGTCACTCGTTGTGCAATTTTGGAGGGGTTGGGGGTCCAGTATTGGTCTGTGAAGATCTTTAACATTTTCTTTTGTCCAAGGTGTATGGCGTTTCCCTCGTGGATGGCAATCATGTAGTCGTGGGCTATGGTGGGGTCCAAGATTATGTGACCAGTGTTTGTGGCAAGTTGATCTCCCCAGCGAGTCAGTTTCCTGAAGACATTTAACGGTATCCAGGGGGGTCTGATTCGTGCTTCCCAAGATTGAATTAGGGAGGGGACTGGGGGGGCATTCTGTCGGGGGGTGGGGGTAGATACCAATTGAGTGTTTTGTAAGGTGGCTAGGTTGGTGGGGGGGTCTTTTGGTACTGGCAAACGTGACAGGGCATCTGCATTAGTATGGAGTTTGCCGGGACGATATTGTATGGTAAAGTCGTAGTCCTCTAGTGTCTCTCTCCAACGTACCAAAATGGCTGAGTTGGTTTCGCACCTACGCAGCCATTGTAAAGATTGATGGTCGGTAATTATTTCGAGTTTTGCGCCCAACACAAATGACCGGAAGTGGCTGAGTGCCCAAATGATCCCTAAGCACTCTCTCTTGGTGGCTGCGTAATTCTGTTGGGGTGGGGTGAGTGTGGAGCTGGCATACGCTATCACATGTTCCTTTCCATCTCTGAATTGAGCTAATACTGCACCTATGGCGTACAGAGATACGTCGGTATAAAGACGGAAAGGTTTCTGGTAGTCAGGGAAAACGACAATAGGGGCTTGGATTAGCTTTTGCTTCAAGGTGTTAAACGCGAGGTCTCTTTCAGGTGTCTAGGCGAACGGGGTGTCTTTGTGGGTAAGTTGGTGGAGGGGTCTGGCTATGGTGGCAAAGTGGGGGACGAAACGTCTGTAGTATGTGGCTAAACCTAGAAACGAACGTATTCCTTTAACCGTGGTGGGTGGGGTTTGGTTTTGTATGGCTTGAAGTTTCTTTGGATCTGGCGCAATACCATGTTCAGATATCACGTGTCCGAGAAAATCTACCTTATTCCGGGCAATCACGCACTTTAAGGGTTTTAATTTCAACCCGGCGGCTCGGATTCTTTGCAGGACTTGTCTCAACCTGAGGAGGTGTTCTTCCCAGGTTGGAGAGTACACAATAATATCGTCCAGATAGGCTAGGCAGGTTTCCCAGGTTAGGCCATGTAATACCGTTTCCATCAAACGGGAGAAAGTGGCGGGTCCGTTACAGAGGCCAAAAGGTAGGACGTTAAATTCATAGTGATGGCCGCCACTAGTGGAAAATGCTGTTTTCTTTTGGTCCTCGGCCTTGATAGGCACTTGCCAATACCCTGCTTGCAAGTCGAGGGTAGTGAACCATTTGGATCCGTATAGGGAGTCAAGGGAATCGTCTATTCGGGGTAAGGGCGTAGCATCTTTAATGGTTATGTCATTTAACCTCCTGTAATCGACGCAAAAACGGGTTGTCCCATCTTTCTTTTTGACTAAGACAACAGGGGAAGACCAGGGGCTAATGGACGGGGTGGCAATCCCGGCCTCTAACATTTCCTGGACTTGGCGTTCCTCTTCCTGACGTTGTATGGGGTTCTTTCTACGGGATGGTTGTCGTATGGGGGGGCCTGTGGTGTTAATGATGTGTTGTTCTACATCCGTCTGTCCGATTTCGGTGGGTTGTTGGGCAAAGACGTCACTGAATTCCAGCAGTAGGTCGTACATGCCGTTCTTTTGGTGGTCAGATAGTGTCTCGGGAAGAGGGGGCAATTGGAGGCTGGTAGGGGTGTCGTTACAATGTATGGGGAGGTCATCGAAAGTTTCGAGGTCTCCTATAATGAGACCTTTTGGTAATGTCAGGGGTTCTTCTGAGATATTTGCCACGAGAATGTGGTTGATACGAGCGGGAATGATGGCGGGTTGTAAGAGGCAACGATGGGGGTTGGGGGATGTGTTAGTGGGGGAAAATACCATGTGAGTTTGGGGTATGGGCCGCAGGTTCACCCATTTTTGATGGTGGGGGGGAATTTGGCATTTATCCTGAACTACCGCTGGGCTAATGATGGTGGGGGATTGACTGGCGAGCAGGTGCTTGGTACTTATAAGGGGGGCAAGGTCACTTTGGTGGGGGTCACGCGTGAGGGGGGGATTAACGGCGCGTGTGAGAGGATCAGTGGGGCGCGGTGTGAGGGGGTTAGAAAACGGGATTTGTTGGAGGGACTGCGGAGGGTTGGTGGGGGGAGCGTTGTCGGTGGCAGTAACGGTTTGTTTGGAGTATATGTGGTTTGGGTGGTTATGTTTGTCATGAGAGGGCGAGTCAAGTGTGGGGTTGTGAAGTTTTCTAGGGGTGTGAATTGTGTGGGGGTGGAAGGGAGCTACTGACGAAAACTGTCACAAGGGGGATTGGGGGGGTGGTGGAATAGCTGGGCATTTCTGGGGGCATGGTGGGAACATGGTTGTGTCCCTCGGTCGGCACGCGTGAGGGGGGATTAACGGCGCGTGCGGGCGGTTCAGAGGGGTGAGAGGTGAGCGAGTTAGAAAACGGGATTTGCTGGGGGGACTGCGGAGGGTTGGTGGGGAAAAAGTTAGGTGTAGAACATGGGTTATTGGTGTAGGACTGGTGTATTGATTTGGGGTTGTTAACATTTCTGGGGGCATGGGGGAAACATTGTTGGGTACATCGGTCGGCATTTTCTCTGGAAACATGTGTACATATACATTGGATAGAATTATGGTTACATATATCAGAGTCTGTCCTGAAAACATGGGAGGATTTATTCTGGACAGAGTTACGAGAATTTAGGGGATTACCGAGAGGGAGTTGCTTGGACTTGTCTTCTTTCGTTTGTTGAGGCATTTTTTTACTGAATTGAGTGAGGTTTTGAGAGATCTCGGGGCAAGGGGAGGTTTTAGGAGTCACCTTAGTGCTAGCTGCAACTTGGTAACCCTGAATCAGGGTTTGTTGAGGGGGAGGTTGTTTTTTCTTTTTGGGAGTGGGTTTCTGCGTGATTGGTTTGTCAGAGGCTTTGGGCTGGAATTTGTTTTTGAATGAGATCAGCCTTTGGCCGCAGTCAATCTGGGCCTGGAGTTTTTGAAGGAGGTCAAGTCCAAGGAAACCATCATAATGTTTACAGTTGGAGGAAAATACTGTAAATGTGTGATAACAACGAGCATGGGGGCCAGGAGTGGTTACTGATAGGGGTAAAGTGTCTCCTAGGAGATTTAAGTAAGTATCAGCAGCTGAGATGAGTTCTGTTTTGGTGTTTAACAAAGGGCCAAATAGTCGGGGATGTTTTTCATAGTAAGATTTGAACAAACATGACTTGGCAGCTCCCGTGTCGATTAGCAAGCGGACAGGAATGTCCTTGATTTTGGCCATGTAATAAATGGGGGCAGTGCGACTAGTTATGGCGTCCCCCGCCGAGCCCATCGTGGGCGGGGGATACTTTAAAAATCCTGGGGGTCGGTATCTACCTCTTCCAGGGTTTCCTCGGTATTGTCTGAGGTCATGGTATGGGGGGCAATTTCTTCCTCTTGTCCCCACTCCTCTTCATTTACAGAAATGCGAGGAGTAGAGGGGCGAGGTTTGGCAGAGTCACGAATTTGGTGGAGGGCACACTGAGCATTACAGGCAGGGAAATCATAGGGGTTGATAATGACTAAGGTAGGGTTTTTACTTTGGTAGGTGTTGTAGTTGCTGTTCCGGTTGAAGTTCTGCGTGGCTGGGACGGTTGGAACCGGGGTCTACTGGGTTGGGGCTTGCCGGAAGGGTAGGTTAGTCTGTTGTTGAAGGATGAGGCTGGGTACGCATTCTTGGGGTTTTGGTGGTTGGTTTGCTGCGGGTGTGTGGGAAACCTCTTGATTGCAGCGATTTGGGTGGGTGCTTCTGTGCGCACGGCCAAAATACGTCGGATCGTGATGAGGTCTTTTTTGTATCCGACGAAATCGTGCTCCCGGAAATGGTCTTTTACTGCTGAGGGCAATATCGACACAAGGTTGACCAGAATTTGCTGTTCTTGTTGGATTCTGGTCAACGTGGGGAAAGAATTTGTTATGTGTTGGGCAAGCTTACTCACTGTGGCATCTAGATCGCCTTCGAATTTAGTGTCTAGGATACGGGTGTGGGCCACGAAAGCGCCCAACGAAGGCTTAATGGCTTCTATCACTATTGTGCGAAATTCGTTCCAGGTGAGATCAGGGTGCATTTGATAGGCAACCAGGGAAACGGCTTTTCCCAGGTGTACTAATGTTACGGCTATTTTTTGTGCGTCCGTGGTAAAAGTCATGTCAAGTACGGGTTTCACTATGTCCATGAATATTTCGATCCCATACTTTGTTTCATCATAATGTGGGATGGAAGTGTGAGTAGGTTGCGCCATGATGTTCTCGTGTTCTAGCTGTTCCAAACTTGCAATGTAATGCAACCTTTTATCCGAATCAAGATCCCACCGCTGCCACCAATGTTATGCCCTGTTTTTCTACAGGTTTAACTTGGGTAATGTGAGTTCTGAATGACTGGGTATATAAGCCTGCATGCACAATACAAGGTATGAGGAATAGAGAACACAAAATAAACACACGGTAACACGACACAAATTCACGTTTATTGAAGTAAATAATAAAGAGTATAGAAAGATAGTAATTCTCGCACAAAACAAATAATAGAAGGGAACTGCTAGCATTAGCGGATCTGGATGGAGCCTAGTCTCCCACTTCCAACGTTCAGGTATATTCTTCTGATCACGGGTTTAATTAGCAAGTTTTTATTTTACTGGAAGACCTCAATATATTCGTATAATTCAATGTCACTGATTTGACCTCTTGCTGGCTGGTCGCGTGCCCAAGTAGCAGCTCACAGTTAGGATTAGACACGCGTATATTGTAGAACACGGAATCTCTAGTAACCTCATGGGGGTACTGATCTAAGTTTTATATTCTTATGGCAGAAATACGTAGAACACAAATCAGTGGGCGAACGTTAGATATCACTAGAGTTTTAATATCTGAATAAGGTAATTACGAGAGTCAAGGTCGCCTGTTAATTAAAGCACTGATCGCTTAGTACGTCCCAAATGGAATGGTTAAATATGAATTACACTGGGCAAGGTTTTAGCCACTTTATAGAAAGTTAATAAGTGAGTATCAAGCTAGTACTATAACACTTAGTACTAACAACATGAATCTTGAACAGTATTTGTAGATCTGGTCCTGGTTATCTTGCTTCCGGTGATGTTGGGGGCTAACGACTGGTTCCTCGGCCGTCCAGATGGTCCAAAATGTAGGAAGTTCTCAAGTCGGATCTCTTGACGATCGTTGCTGGCTACACACTTATATACCCACGAATTTGTGTGAAGGTTATAAGGTGCACGTTAGGACTTGTATATGGACAGATGCTTCTATCAGTCTTCTCTGCCATGGAGTCTGCCGGATCTGGAATCTCTCAACTCCGGAACAACACAAGGGCAGAGCTAGAGGTAAACTGCAGGGTAGTGACCACTGGTTGGTGTCTAGCTTTCAACTGATTTGACTGGGGGCGGGAGCTAGATTTATAGGTTCGGTTCTGGACCCTGTAGACAGTAGGGATCTCGAGTCTTATGGACTTATTTGAGCTCTCAATAGATATGGGGACTAGGTAAGATGGTATTTTACTGTTGTGGCACATGGCTATAGGAAGCCTTTATATTTTCATATAACTGAGCCTTAGTCAGAGGTACTATTTTGGCTATACTGGAAGTATTTAGGGGAGAGAGACTGGATCTACTTTGCGAGGAGGATGGGGACAGCTGTGATACGAGCGTCTCTCTTAGATTGTTCAATCTTCATTCTATGGTATAGCTGAGGTGCTAATTTAGTGATCAGAGTATGCAAGAAAGGTAAATGGTTTATTGTGAGTTAATAGAGGTTAGTAAAGGTGTTAATCATGCATGGTTAGTTCATTGATAGGAAGAATTCCTGTGCTACCTGGCAATGACTCATAAGTCAAAACAGGGGCCAGGTATACCTCCGCGGGGGTGGGGGTCTCCCTCCTCGGGTGGGCAAAAAGGGGGAGCTGGGCGCCCTCTCTCTGTGATAGTCGTCCTGTGGCTAGGGGCTTGCCATATCACCAGTGTTTGTAATAACCATCTGTATATGAGACAGATGTGGGCGTCCTTAACCCTTAAAAAGAGGCTCACCACATAAGTCGTTTTTAAAAAAGCTGGACTATGTGGCGGCGCTCGACATAGGTCGAGTGGCAATTTCAGCACGTAATGTTGCTGAGAGAGAGAGACAAGTGGTGGCAGGAGACTAGCGAGCGTATGACTGCTCCAGACCACCGCGGCGAACCTACTGACACGAATCTCAGCTCCCTCCTCCCTCTCTCACTCGCTATATACGGAATTGTATCGGGAAAGTGGCTAATTACCTGCTTTTTGCACTCGCTTTGCACGGTTATTGCAAGAAAACTAGCCATCATAAAAGGATCGTTATGGTGTCATTCGAAAGCTCTGTTTATGCCCTTTCAGGGATAGATACTTGTTTTACGTTCTGGGTCTTATTTAGGCATGAAAATGATCACGTAAACAGCCCTATTTTGGCTAAAAACACCCCGCTGGGCGGTACATATAAATAAACCGCATAGGCCGCTAAAGAAGGGTTAATACCAAAACCGAAGGTGCCTTGGCTAGCTGGTTTTACTCAGCTGGTTGTTAATTGTAGGGTTTGCTGGATGTGGTGGAGACTGGGTTACTAACTCTGCCACATTTATCTGGAAGTATGGCAATAGAAGTTAGTTACTGGCGAGGCGGCTAGCCTCGCACCGACGACCATTGGGTGCAGAGTTGTGAATGGGTTGTAAGAGAATAGATGGCATGCAAGGGGCTAGTAAAGTTCTAATGTTGTTCTGGCCTACTAAGTGAAGGTAGGCTGGATAGGAGTATATATAAAAGGTTGGAGAGCGTTAGCAACGGACAATTCAAGGATCTTCAAGAGGTATGAGAGAGAGGCTAGGTCGGACAAGAGTAGGGTCTTATAATGAGAGGGGAGGAGTGCAGGGGGCTATAGGGGAATTTGACCCTAAGGTCTCTGGGCGTGGGGGTGGCATTAGGCTGCAGTTGATATGGAAGTTTGAAAAGGCAGTAGAATACGTTAGCCAAATGCTACCGGGGAATGCAACTATGGGGTGGTATATGAGTCTGGAAAAGATAGAGTTATGTGATCAGTCCGAGGGGTTATGGATACTATTAGTTGGCCCTGGGAACTGCGTTTTCTATGAGATATAAATATACCAACAACTGCGGCAGTTCGTAGGGGTACTTAGTTATTGTTTCGGGGTACTTATGACAGATACTGGTAACCAGGTTATCTTATACAATCTCTGGTTGGGGTAAGAGGTGTATGACATGAAGTAAATTGGCGTAGTGTGGACTGTGGATACGAAGGAGGCAAGGGGAAGACGTATGACAATTGTGGAACAGTAAATGGAAAAAGGTGAACACAATGGCAGATAAAAATACTTAACCTAAGGATTGAATACATAGATTTATGGGGCGATGGGTCTTCAGAAGCTTAGTCTGGCAAGACAAGATGTTAGGGAATGTTAATATTAATACTTAAACTAAGGATTGCATACATCGATGAACGATGACATTATAGTCGTCGTCCTAATAAGGTGATGAAACCTGGTTGATCTGTACTTGGCACAATACGACACAAGGACAGTGCCGCTATGTCATATCAATACTGGTGGCAGTTAATATTAGAGACACTTAGTTACTAGAGGAACAATGCAAGGGGCGACTGAGCACGGGTTACATATATCTATACTCGTCATGGGAAATTATATACAAGGTCTAGGGACAGGCGTGGGTGTTTTAACTTCTAAGATATATAACATCTACTTCTCGGATGTAAGAACATACATAGATATAATTATGGCTGTCTGATGTGTTGTCATTGGCTCAACATAGGGACAGGGCATGGGTGTTTTTAATATGAATGTATATTCCTGTTCATCATCTTTGTAGTTAGGAGTGTAAGACACGAGGGGTAGTGTATGTGAGGTGTGGAAAATGGTCAGTTTAGAAAAGGTAGATAGGTGCGGCCTGGAGCTGCTTAGCCCTGCGGGCTTGGGCCTGTCTGAAATGGCTGGCTCGGTCAGCTGGTCCTTTCGTTCTGTGGACCTTTCTTCCGGGTGTTTCTGTGTGGTGTTCGCTCGTGGCTTCTGTGGTGGGCTTCTTGTTCTGGGGCATTTTAATTTTAGTGATGGAAACACCTCAAATACATGCGCACAGGGAGAGGTGTCTAATTACCCCCATGCGCACTTCAGAGGTTAAACCCTCGAAGTAGCATATTATGTGAATGTTTCTTAAACTAATGGAACTGAAATTGTGTACATCGACTTCCAAACCGATCTGATGATCTCTGAACTTTGAAATAATTGTAATAGTTTCGAAATCTAACCTTGATCATTATAACGGAATGTAGGTTCTTGGTACGATGTTGCCAATGTAGCTGCTACCGCTAGATCCAGCGAATCACTTCCATCACTTCCATCTAGCGACATCAAGATGTGATGAATTCTAGCGATATTCAAGTTAGTTTCCCTATTTTAAGGAATTGGAGAGATGTTTCGATTGTTAAAGATTATTCTAGATACTTCAACATATGTTTTCTAGTGACATACAAGTTTTTAGTGTCTGGTGACTATCTAGCGATTTGTCAATGCTATTCTAGCATACATTTGTGACTTAGTTTATCTTGCATTTTTGTCTAAATTTGCCCTCTATCTCCAAGAGACTTCCTACATGGTATAGTGTATTGTTCTAGTGACAATTAAATATTATATAGGGCTATTTTAAGTTGGCTGATGAATATGAAGCAGTAATATGCTGGACGATGAGAAAACTGTATGTAAACATGTCTCGGATATCACTGATAATTTTTGGCATTTTCTGCCAAAAGCCCAATGGCTTATCAGTGGTGGTAACACAAAATGCAGCTTATGTAAACATGTCTCGGATATCACTGATAATTTTTGGCATTTTCTGCCAAAAGCCCAATGGCTTATCAGTGGTGGTAACACAAAATGCAGCTACTATAATGCAAACAAATAGGCCTACATTTGAGCCAGCTAGTGTTTGTGTTGCAAACTGTTGATTTGGTAACAGGAAGAAATCAGTATTGCCATTTTAACAACTTTTCAGCTAAAGATTTAATATGTTCTGGAAGAGGCTAATGTGCCTGCAGGTCTAAAGCCATATCATATTGGCTTCGTGTGATGGACAATATAGCCTACTGTAGGTACCTCATAGGCTAATTATATAACTGTTTTTGTTTTTTCCAATAGCCTATAGAGTTACATTTCTTCAAAAATGTTGCACAGATGCAGATGTTAATCTTGTAACCCATTCCAGTTGTCAACCACGCTACATGAAAGAGTATAAGATCTGAGAGTTGCTTCAATCGTGTTGCGCTTTCATTTCATGTGCTAACATTATTTGAAATACTAAATGTTCCTCGACTATAGGGCCTATGTGTCATATCTAGCTCAAAGCGAAGAAAAAGGCAGTGCTTAATATTAATTTTGTTCTTCAAGTCCCAAGAAACGCTATACCGGTACTGTATTGTAGCCTACATCCCATGGTGGTGACTGGATGACTCCGCCCATGGGACAACTCGGCTCGGACAGCTCGGCCCACTTTTGGACAACGGCCACGACGGCGAGACAACTCGGCCCATTATTTGAGACAGCTCGGCCCCATGTTTTGCTATGGGGCAATTTGACGAGACCAGTCAGGATTAGGATGGGGAGAGCTAAGTGGAGGGTTTATGGGTGAGGCCATGTATGCAGCACCAAATCCTGTCCTCTGCATATGCGCGGCCTTTTCCCTAATATTTTTATTATGTTATTTAGGCTCAACTGTTAGGTTAATTTAAGTTAGGTTAGGTTAGGTTAAGATAATATAATAGTATAAAGGAAAAAAAATCGTGACAAGGGGCTTACTGACTATTCCGCCCTCAGACCATTCCGACTAGAAGATCCCGCCCGCTTAGCTAGGTCCTTCCCGCCCGAATGTTGTGGGCGGGAAGAGCCAAACATTAATCCTTCCTTGGCTGATTCCGCCTTCTAAGATTAGACCGTCCCGCCCATTTGTAAGTAAAATGCCCCAGAACGAGAAGCCCACCACAGAAGCTACGAACGAACACCACACAGAAATACCCAAAGGAAAGGTCCACAGAACGAAAGGACCAGCTGACCGAGCCAGCCAATTCAGACAGGCCCAAGCCCGCAGGGCTAAGCAGCTCCAGGCCGCACCTAGATACCCCTTCTAAACTGACCATTTTTCCACACCTCATCTACACTACCCCCTCGTGTCCTACACTCCTAACTACAAAGATGATGAACAGGAATATACATTCATATTAAAAACACCCATGCCCTGTCCCTATGTTGAGCCAATGCCAACACATCAGACAGCCATAATTATATCTATGTATGTTCTTACATCCGAGAAGTAGATGTTATATATCTTAGAAGTTAAAACACCCACGCCTGTCCCTAGACCTTGTATATCATTTCCCATGACGAGTATAGATATATGTAACCCGTGCTCAGTCGCCCTCTTGCATTGTTCCTCTAGTAATTAAGTGTCTCTATAATATTAACTGCCACCAGTATTGATACGACATAGCGGCACTGTCCTTGTGTCGTATTGTGCCAAGTACAGATCAACCAGGTTTCATCACCTTATTAGGACGACGACTATAATGTCGTCGTTCATCGATGTATGCAATCCTTAGTTTAAGTATTAATATTAACATTCCCTAACATCTTGTCTTGCCAGACTAAGCTTCTGAAGACCCATCGCCCCATAAATCTATGTATTCAATCCTTAGGTTAAGTATTTTTATCCGCCATTGTGTTCACCTTTTTCCATTTACTTTTCCACAATTGTCATACGTCTTCCCCTTGCCTCCTTCGTATCCACAGTCCACACTACGCCAATTTACTTCGTGTCATACACCTCTTACCCCAACCAGAGATTGTATAAGATAACCTTGTTACCAATATCTGTCATAAGTACCCCGAAACAATAACTAAGTACCCCTACGAACTGCCGCTGTTGTTGGTATATATATTTCATAGAAAACGCAGTTCCCAGGGCCAACTAATAGTATCCATAACCCCTCGGACTGATCACATAACTCTATCTTTTCCAGACTCATATACCACCCCATAGTTGCATTCCCCGGTAGCATTTGGCTAACGTATTCTACTGCCTTTTCCAACTCCCATATCAACTGCAGCCTAATGCCACCCCCACACCCAGAGACCTTAGGGTCAAATTCCCCTATAGCCCCCCTGCACTCCTCCCCTCTCATTATAAGACCCCGCGCTTCTCTACTCTTGTCCGACCTAGCCTCTCTCTCATACCTCTTGAAGATCCTTGAATTGTCCGTTGCTAACGCTCTCCAACCTTTTATATATATACTCCTATCCAGCCTACCTTCACTTAGTAGGCCAGAACAACATTAGAACTTTACTAGCCCCTTGCATGCCATCTATTCTCTTACAACCCATTCACAACCCTACACCCAATGGTTCGGTGCGAGGCTAGCCGCCTCGCCAGTAACTAACTTCTATTGCCATACTTCCAGATAAATGTGGCAGAGTTAGCAACCCAGTCTCCACCACATCCAGCAAACCCTACAATTAACAACCAGCCGAGTAAAACCAGCTAGCTAAGGCACCTTCGGTTTTGGTATTAAGGACACCCACATCTGTCTCATACACAGAGGGTTATTACAAACACTGGTGATATGGCAAGCCCCTAGCCACAGCCGCCGGACGACTATCACAGAGAGAGGGCGCCCAGCTCCCCCTTTTTGCCCACCCGAGGAGGGAGACCCCACCCCCGCGGAGATATACCTGGCCCCTGTTTTGACTTCTGAGTCATTGCCAGGTAGCACAGGAATTCTTCCTATCAATGAACTAACCATGCATGACTAACACCTTTACTAACCTCTATTAACTCACAATAAACCATTTACCTTTCTTGCATACTCTGATCACTAAATTAGCACCTCAGCTATACCATAGAATGAAGATTGAACAATCTAAGAGAGACGCTCCTATCACAGCTGTCCCCATCCTCCTCGCAAAGTAGATCCAGTCTCTCTCCCCTAAATACTTCCAGTATAGCCAAAATAGTACCTCTTACTAAGGCTGTTATATGAAAATATAAAGGCTTCCTATAGCCATGTGCCACAACAGTAAATACCATCTTACCTAGTCCCCATATCTATTGAGAGCTCAAATAAGTCCATAAGACTCGAGATCCCTACTGTCTACAGGGTCCAGAACCGAGCCTATAAATCTAGCTCCCGCCCCCAGTCAAATCAGTTGAAAGCTAGACACCAACCAGTGGTCACTACCCTGCAGTTAACCTCTAGCTCTGCCCTTGTCACCTTGTGTTGTTCCGGAGTTGAAAGATTCCACAGCCGGAAGACTCCGTGGCAGATTTGGATAGAAGGACCTGCCCCGTATTTGAGAACTTCACACATATGGGCCCCCTGGACGGCCGCGGAATCAGTCGTTAGCCCCCAACATCACCGGAAGCAAGATAACTAGGACCAGATCTACAAATATTATTCAAGATTCATGTTGCTAGTACTAAGTGTTATAGTACTAGTTTGACACTCACTTATTAACTTTCTATAAAGTGGCTAAAACCTTGCCCAGTGTAACTCATATTTAACCATTCCATTTGGGACGTACTAAGCGATCAGTGCTGATTAATTAACAGGCGACATTGACTCCCGTAATTACCTTATTCAGATATTAAAACTCTAGTGATATCTAACGTTCGCCCACTGATTTGTATTCTACGTATTTCTGCCATAAGCATATAAAACTTAGATCAGTACCCCCATGAGGTTACTAGAGATTTCTGTGTTCTACAATATACGCGTGTCTAATCCTAACCGTGAGCTGCTACTTGGGCACGCGACCAGCCAGTAAGAGATCAAATCAGTGAAATTGAATTACATGAATATATTGAGGTCTTTCAGAAGATAAAACTTGCTAATTAAGCCAGTGATCAGAAGATTAATACCTAAACGTTGGAAGTGGGAGACTAGGCTCCATCCAGATCCACTTATGCTAGTGTTGTTCGATTCTATTATATTGTCTTGCACGAGTATTATGCAGTGGTATATAAATAAACGTGATCATGTAACTTGCTACCATGTGTTTCTTTGTGTTCTCTATTCCTCATATCTTGTATTGTGCATGCAGCCTTATATACCCAGTCATTTAGAACTCACATTACCCAAGTTAAACCTGTAGAAAAACAGGGCATAACAGTAAGGTTCGCGTATACCTTAAACTGTGCTTGCCTAAATGTGCAATGAAAAACCCTGTAGCCTTGAAATTTGTGATTGTATCTAACCTTGTGTAGCCTATATATATATATGACGATCAGACTAAAACACGCCCATTAATAGGAAAAATCACAACCAATTAATTTGCCAATTGTCCATTTTCAGCCGATGGTGATTAGCATATTTCCCATGTTTATAGAAATCAGTTACTTTGCAAATACAGTAGAGTAGCGAATAATGGAGTGATCATGAAAACGTGACATTACCCCTTGAGGTTTAGAACATAAGTACATAAGAAAATGGGAGTCTACAGAAAGCCGATTGTCCTAAGCAAGGCAGATCCCTGTCCCACACAACCCCAATTCAATTACAAAGCCCAATTATAGGCTCAACACTCTAATACCCTGAGGATCATCTTACCAAAACGGTTAGAGATTAACGCAGGATTATGGGGGTCTGCAGAGCGCTGATTGGCCCAACCCGGCTGATCCCCCTTCACACCCAACCCTTCTCGTCCATATGCTTATCCAATTTTATCTTAAAGCTCCCTACCGTTTTAGATCCCACTTGGTAGTCCATTCCACCCATCTACAACTCTGTTACCAAACCAATATTTGCCTATATCTTTTCTGAAACAAAATTTATCTAATTTGAAACCATTGGTACGAGTTCTTTCGCTATCACTGAGCTTTAGTACATTTGTCATGTCCCCTTTGTTAATCCCACCAACCCACTTGAACACCTCTATCATATCCCCTCTAACTCTGCGTCTCTCTAACGAATGTAAACCTAATTTCTTCAACCTTTTTTCATACTACGGAAGATTTCTAATATTATGGATCATTTTTGTCATTCTACGCTGTACTCTCTCCAATGAATCTATGTCCATTCTGTAATAAGGACACCAAAATTGGACAGCATAATCCATATGGGGTCTCACTATTTATGTCACTATATTGGGGTCTCACAATTTATGTCTGTTATGCCCTGTTTTTCTACAGGATTAACTTGGGTAATGTGGGCTCTAACTGACTGGGTATATAAGGCTGCATGCACAATACAAGGTATGAGGAATAGAGAACACAAAATAAACACACGGTAACAAGACACACGATCACGTTTATTTAAGTAGATGAATAGGGAGCACAGGAAAATAGGAATACTCGTACAAGACAAATGATAGAAATGAACCGCTAGCATTAGTGGATCTGGATGGAGCCTAGTCTCCCACTTACAACGTTCAGGTATACTCTTTTGATCACTGGTTTGGTTCGCAAGTGTATATACTGGAAGACCTCAATGTTACTTATGGATTCAATTTCACTAATTAGATTTATCACTGGCAGGTCTGGTGCACAAGTAGTAGTTCACAGCTAGAATTAGACACGCGTATGTTGTAGAACACAGGAATTCTAGTAACCTCAGGGGGGGTACTGATCTAAGTTTTATATTCTTATGGCAGAAATACGTAGAACACAAATCAGTGGGCGAATGTTAGATATCACTAGGGTTTTAATATCTGGATAAAGGTAATTACGAGAGTTAATGTCGCCTGTTAATTAATGAACACTGATACGCTTAGTACTTCCCAAATGGAATGGTTATATATGAATTACACTGGGCAAAGTTATAGCCACTTCATAGAAAGATTAATAAGTGAATTTCGAATTAGTACTATAACACGTTAGTACTAATAAGTGAATTTTGGATAGTATTTTGTTGGTCTGGTCCTGGTTATCTTGCGTCCGTGATGTTGGGGGCTAACGACTGGTTCCTCGGCCGTCCAGGTGGTCCAAATGTAGGAAGTTCTCAAGTCGGATCTCTTGGCGATCGGTGCTGGCTACACGCTTATATACCCACTAGTGTGTGTGAAGGTTATAAGGTGCACGTAGATACTTGTACGTGGACAGATGCTTCTATTTTATCTCTGCCACGGAGTCTGCCGGCTCTGGAATCTCACAACTCAGGAACAACACAAGGGCAGAACTAGAGGTTAACTTCAGGGGGGTTAGCCACTGGTTGGTGTCTAGCTTTCAACTGATTTTACTGGGGGCTGGGTTTATAGGCTCGGTTTTAGACCCTGTAGGCCATAGGGATCTCGAGTCTTATGGAATTATTTGAGCTCTCAATAGCTATGGGGACTAGGTAAGGTGGTGATTACTGTTGTGGCACATGGCAATAGGAAGCCTTCATATTGTGATAGAACTGAGCCTTAGTAAGAGGTACTATTTTGGCTATACTGGAAGTATTTAGGGGAGGGAGACTGGATCTACTTTCTGGGGAGGACTGGGACAGCTGTGGTAGGGGCGTCTCTCTTATATTGTTCAGTCTTCATTCTATGGTATAGCTGAGGTGCTAATTTGATCATCCGAGTATGCAAGAAAGGTGAATGGGTTATTGTGGGTAAATAGAGGTTAGTCAGGGGGTTAGACATGCATGGTTAGTTCATTGATAGGAAGAATTCCTGTGCTACCTGGCAATGACCCGGAAGTTAAAACAGGGGTCAGGTATACCTCCGCAGGGGTGGGGGTCTCCCTCCTCGAGTGGGTAAAAAGGGGTAGCTGGGCGCCCTCTCTCTGGGATGGTCGTCCGGCGGCTGTGGCTAGGGGCTTGCCATATCACCAGCGTTTGTAATAACCCTCTGTTTATGAGACAGATGTGGGTGTCCTTAATACCAAAACTGAAGGTGCCTTGGCTAGCTGGTTTTAATCGGTTGGTTGTTAATTGTATGGTTTGCTGGGTGTGGTGGAGACTGGGTTGCTAACTCTGCCACATTTATCTGGAAGTATGGCAATAGAGGTTAGTTGCTGGGGAGGCGGCTAGCCTCGCACCGACGACCATTGGGTGCAGGGTTGTGAATGGGTTGTAAGGGAATAGATGGCATGCAAGGGGTTAGTAAAGTTCTAATGTTGTTCCGGCCTACTAAGGGAAGGTAGGCTGGATAGGAGTATATATATAAAAGGTTGGAGAGCGTTAGCAACGGAAAAATCAAGGATCTTCAAGAGGTATGAGGGAGAGGCTAGGTCGGACAAGAGTCGAGGAGCGCGGGGTGTTAATGAGAGGGGGGGAAGTTCAGGGGGGCTACGTGGAAAATGTGACCCTAAGGTCTCCGGGCGTGGGGGTGGCATTAGGCTACAGTTGATTTTGGAGTTTGAAAGGACAGTGAAAGTACGTTAACCAAATGCTACCGGGGGATGCAACTATGGGGTGGTATATGAGTCTGGAAAAGATAGAATCATGTGGACTGTGGGGCTGTGGGGGGAGAAGGAGGTTAACTGTAGGTGTGTGCTTGACTGTGGATAAAGTAGGGAAAAACATGGTGTATTATTACTCGTCAAGACGAGGGGTTATGGACACTATTAGTTGGCACAAGTTTTGTATGTCTAGTTGTCCCTGGGGAACTGCGTTTTCTATGAAATATAGACCAAAGAAAAGCGGCAGTTCGTAGGGGTACTTCGTTATTGTTTCGTGATAATATGATGGCAATGGACAAAGAAAAGGTTATCTATACAATCTCTGGTTGGGGTAAGCATTAAGTTATAGCATGGTGGCTAACATCTGTAGTCATGGCTGTCTAGGTCTTACAGGGGCAATGGTTCTATATCACTGGTGTACCCGTGGGTATCTTAATCTCTTATTAATTTGGACATGGGGTTTTAACATCTACTTCTCGGATGGAAGAACATACATAGATTATAGGTTTGACTCCTGTAAGGAGATAAAGAAAACCTAATATTTAGTAGTGGCCCCGTAATCATTGACGAACATGCCTATTACATAAGGCATCCTCTTCAAACACTAATCCGCCGTAGTTTGAATCTACCGCGCAGAGCATTTAAAAACTGAGGAGCCTTCATCATGAGCGCACGCGACCTCACTCATGGCTTCAGTCATTATGAATTGGGTTCTCACTACGAAAAAACTTCGTAAAAAATAAAAAGAAAAAGAAAATAAGAATAACTATCTAATAAGCTTTCCATCATATCGTGGATGTACTTGTGTGGATCTCTGACCAGACGCTGATTCAGGCGTCATTCTTCCTTCACTGACATATCAAGTAAACCGAAATCCTCAATACATCAACGAATGGGAAGGGGACGGTCGGGAGGGCCCCAGTCGTCAATGATTACGGGGCCACTACTAAATATTAGGTTTTCTTTATCTCCTTACAGGAGTCAAACCTATAATTTATTAGTGGCCCCTCCATCATTGACGAACATGCCTGATTTCTAAGACTGGAGGGGGACATTCGTAATCATATCATAACTCTAGAAAAGCAGATAATAAAAACAACCACATAGTATTCTTACTTTTGAAAAATATATTTAATACGGCGTAGGCCGGGAATATACAAGAAAGGGGTTCAGGCAGGTGCGTGCTTCAAAGAAGCCTGCCTGACAAAAAATAGGTAACCCTGAAGATTCTGTACACAGATCTGTAGTTACAAAGGCACCCCACTCAACGAGTGGTGACAAAAATAACAAGTTATCAGTTTATATGTGCACATAATAAACCCCAAAATAATCGTGGATAAATTGCAAATGATCTTCACTGTTTTAATATTAAATTGCTTTCGCAGCTAAAACTACTATAACAACCCCGTTGTTTTGTACTAACATTTGTACTTAGCACAATTTCTCGCTGAGAAATTTTCATATCACATTAACCATAAATTGTATCACAGCTCTCACACTCCGGCGGGGTCTAGGGTGTCCTATGTCAACTGACTGCACCCCCCCCCCCCCCTTTCCCTTGAAAGTAAACAAAAGTTACTGCAGGGCCGCCTAGACCCTCTGCCTTAAAGCTATACATGGTAAGGAAGGTTTGTCTAGAGCAACTGACAAGTATCTAGACAAAAACGTGTGATTAGACGCCCACAACTGAGTGGACGCAATATCTTCTACTGAAAAAAATTCAGGAAACGTAAAGAGGCTGCCCATTTGCGTAAATCGTGGGCCCGACCCACAACGCCGGGATTACTCTCTTTAATGACTTCGACCAGAAGAGAGGCTAATCGCCGTTTCAGTAAGCGTTTACCCGTACTTGCTACCCATAAAGCACCTTGGGGGTTGAGAGGAGCTACTCTCAAATATTTGGTTAGAGCTTGCACTGGACAAAGATTATGATGCACCTTTCCCCTTTTTAACGCTGGCACCGTGAACTCAGAAAACACGTGTGCACTATGCTCATTCTTGGCTACAAATCCTGGGGAAGGTGCAATGTAAATACATTCATTAAGTCTTCCAAACCTAAGGCAATTAGGTGTGTTACTCATCGCCGCCAGCTCAGACACTCTGTTCCCGGTGGCCAAAGCCAAAAGGAAAACAGCCTTTTTTAAGAGTAAAGCAAAGTCTGCAGTATTTTGGTACAGACGAGAGTGAAGTAAAGACAAAGCTTTGTCCAGAGACCAAGTGGGCATGAGCTGACGGGGAGGTGGGCGGAGTTTAAAACAAGCTCTCATAAAACCTGTTTCCTCCGCCACCGGTATGGAGAGACCTGTAAGGTCTAAAAAGGGCACTCTAATCGCAGTTAAGTGATTTTTTAACGTTACCACATAAATGTTTCTGCTCAAACAGATAATTTAAATAATTGAACACTAAAGCTACTGATGGCACAGTCTGTTCTGTTCTAATGATCCAAGAAGTAAAGGCTTGCCAATGTGAGTGATACTGTCGTTTCGTAGACTGAGTATATTGATTTAATAATTTATTGGTCACATCTCTACCGTATGGTGCTAGCCACTTGGCCTCCTGAATGTCCATAATGCAAAAGTCAGTGAGGTCGCTAGGTTGCCAATCGTGTCTAAGTGGAAATACCCGACCGGGAGCGACACCGGGTGCGGGCACCACGTTTTCAATTGCTGGTACCACAACTGCGCCGGCCACAGGGGCGCGATTAGTGAGACTAAGCCTCGATAATCTCGTAGTTTGTTCACTACGTGGCACATTAGTGACGCATCTGGCGGTGGAAACAGATAGATGGAGCTCCATCTGTTCCAGTCTATCACTAGGGCGTCTGGCCCCCCTGCCGGCGTTTTCGTCCGGCGGGTGAGGTATAGAGGGAGTTTGTGAGTCTTCTCGGACGCAAACAGATCCACTTGTGGATGGGAGAGCTCTGCAATCATTAGGTTGAAAATGGGTTGCTTGAGCTCCCATTCTACTGTCGTGCTCTGTCTCCGGGACTGAGCGTCTGCCCAGACGTTCGCTACGCCTGGGAGATAAGATGTGTGAAGATAAATGTCTAGTCTGTTGGCTAGAGTAAAAATCTCTTCCGACACGTTTAGCAACCTCCTTGACCTCGTTGATCCTTGTTTCTGAATACAGTGAACTGCGTTCAGATTGTCCATTCTGAAGGCCACCGACTTGCCCCGTAACGCAGGGCCGTGAGCCTGAAGGAAATACAAGGGGACTAGTAAATCTTTGACATTGATGTGAGAGATTTCTAAGTGGGACCAAAGCCCCTGACCCTGGTGCCCCTGATTTGACTGAAATCCCCAACCTATTGTGCCTGACGCATCCGTGTCTACCCATACCGTTGGTGGAGGAGAGGTCCATGACATTATTGAGTGCAACGTTTCCCTCATTGCCCAGACCGCTAGTAAGGTGTGGATTAATTTCGGGATGGGCCATAATTTTCCCGCCGGTAAGTGTGGGAAATATTTGTTGCCTTCCAATATTAAGCGTTTTACTTTCAACCGGCCCAACATGACAGTTAGTTGAACCCAGTTGAGAGAGCCGACCAGAGACTCCCAGACCCTCCGCGTCGTAGTCAGACTGTGAAGAAACATGAACAGTTTCCTGCGAAACCTGTTGCGATTGTCCACACTCTGACTCAGAGTGAGAGCGGCCGTGTCCCAGACCAGCCCTATCCACTGAATTACTCGTGAGGGAACAAGGTTTGACTTTACCAGATTTACCTTGAACCCTAGAGTTTTGACATGATTTAAAATTATGTTGACATGTTTGATGCATAATTGTTGTGTCTCTGCCACCACCAGCCAGTCGTCTAGGTACCACAACACTCTGATCCCTTGTTTTAACAATGGCATCAGGGCTTGCCGGACTAATTTCGTGAATAATCGAGGTGCTAGGTTCAAACCGAACGGCATCCTTTGAAAAACAAAATTTTGGCGCCTGATCCGTAAGGCCAAAAACCTTTGAAATCTTTTGTTGACCGATACGTGCCAATAGGCGTCTGTCAGGTCTAGTGAACACATCCAACCTCCCGGTGGAAGTGTTAGCCTGATTTGGTGTACTGTTAACATTCTGAAAGACTCGTTGTGAATGTGAAGGTTCAGATAAGACAGGTCTACGACCGGCCTCATCTGAACACTGTCCCTTTTGGGAACCAAAAATAGTTTGGACGTGAATACAGGGTAATTTGGGGGGACCGGGATGATGACATTCTTGGCAATCATTTCCTGGACCAGTGACTCCACCTCTAAAGAAACAAAATTCGCCGTTGTCGGCTGACGTAAGCGAGGTCGCCGGAGCCACTGCCAAGTGATGCCTTTGCGTGCCACCATCCGTGCCCAAGTGTTTAAAGGCCATGCTTGGTGACACGTTCGGAACGACCCAGTTAGCAGACAAGGGTTCGCCGGCTGTACTACCCTCGGGTCCTCCGGCCTTAAGGTTGGCACCGGGAGTGAGAGAGACTTTAGTTTTTTGGTGGTGGGGTTGGTGGTGCTGGACGCTTCGCCGGCTGGCTGGTGTTGGCCGAAGACTGGCCCTGACCTGGCTTATTATGGCCGCGTCCTCTCTGACCTGAAAACTTACTCTGTCTATGCCTATACTGACCTTGGGGGGAGTGGGAGGACTTAGGCAGAAGAAAGGGCTTAGATCCCCCTGGCTGAGCTTTAGCGGTTGGCCTGGGTTTGGGGAAGTTAAAGGCAGGTTTCTTAGAAGGGGTGGGACTTTGTGTAAAGGCCTGTGCCATATTGAATACCGTTCGCCACACTTCAGGGGACATTAACGAGGGAGTAAGCACTGGTGACATGACCACCTGATTCGCAATGCGATCAGGCAGCTTGCGAACTAAAGACATTCTGAGATCTTGTCTTGCTCGTACCGCCTCAAGTAAGGCGGTGCGTATGTCACCTAGGGATTGGATTGACGACTGGAGTAGCAGTCGCCGGGATAATTCAACCGATCTTCTGGCATCCGCGTCTGCGATTGCCTGAGTGGACCGAAGTAAAGACTTAGCTACCTGTTGAGACACTATGTACTGAGAAAACAGGCGAAAAGCTTTCCCCCTTAGCCTAAATTCTCGGTCTAGGTGAGTTGGGGTAGGGGTAGTGAAAGGGTCTTTTAGCTCACAAAGATTAATCTTAGGGGCAGCTAGGAAAGAAAACAAAGCTGACGGGACTCCGCCGGCAGAACATACCGGCATGGAGAACCACGAATGAGAATCTTGGGGGATCTGGTGGGAAGATTTGGAAGTAAATGTGGTTGCAAAGTTTTGAGCCTCTATCTCCCAATCTACCCAAGGTCCTGGACCCAACTGCCCCACCTTCAAGACTGGATTAGCTGCTTCGTCTGTGACGGTTTGCAAATCAAGTTCAGGAGTGAGAGCTGACAGAGTCTTAATGTCATTAAACCCATCCAGCTTAGACCAGTCTGAAAACAATTTTGAAGCTGAGGCAGGGGGTAAAGCTGGCTTAGTAGCATACACAAAATAGTCTTGGTGATAATAACTAGGTATAGCCTTGATGTTAACATCTAGTACATTTCCCAAAATATCCAGGGCCCTTAATTTCTTTGATTTATTGCCCTGGATGACCCACTCACGCGGTACTGGGAGTTCCCCTGACAAGGTAGGTTGGGCGAGCTCAGGTTTAGTTGGGGTCAAAAGGACCCATGACTCGTCTGGTCCATAAAGCAAGGGCATAGCTACCTTTCTGAGAGGCGCCTTGTCTAGAGGGGGTGGATTGACATCCGTTATCACCCTTACATTCGAAGTGGTCAATGCCGCCGTAGCAGGCCTAGTAACCACTGATGGTGACAGAGTGGGGGGGTTAGGGATCTTAGATAAAGCAATAGAAGTCATCAGAAGCCGTACCGTAGAACTTGTCGTGGGAGCCCCCAAGTCCACTGTGGGAGTTTCCTGTTGTTGACCAAAAAATTTAGATAAAGCATTACTAAGTAGCCCTTCAACTTCCTGCGCAGTGACAAATTGAGTTGATGATGAACTTACTGGTGAATCATTCTGCGCGGCTTCTAAGCCTGAACCTGACTCTTGCCCTTCCATCTCCGAAATTATTGAAACCTCGTCTTTCTCCTCCTGATCCTCCTGAGAAGACCCCGCCGAAGCTGGGGTACCTTGCTGCCAAGATAAGTCAGGAATAGAGGATGGGATCGCCTCGTCCCTGTGGACGTCATCTACTGTGTGACTCGTTTGAGTCGGAAGTGGGTGGTCAGACCCTGGCTGAGCAAATCGCCAAACACCGAGGCCCTGGCCTACACTCTCTTGGGAGTCTGAAACATTCTCAATCACTGATCCCCCTGAACTCTCCATTTCAAGGGTTAAAATATTAATGGGTAAATCCTCTTTAGGGACAGGCACCGCACTGGACCCTTGAGACCTAACACAAACTCTGTCTGGGGTAGAGGTACGATGAGAGGCACTAGAAGCTGGTGAATGTAGGGAGGTCTTTCGTTTATGGGAATCCTTTTTGGAAGATTTATGGCTACGGTAACTACTCTTTGATTTGGAGGATTCATCGCCGTGACCACTGGTGGAACTTTCCGTCCTACTCTTCTTACTCGATGGTGAAGAGGCAAGACTAGATGACGGGCGTCTGAGAGGTGACCTAGACCGAGATCTCGCCCTAGACGAGGAGGCGGATGCCGGGGGTGTAGGCTCTCTTGGACGTTTCGGAGTAGCAGCAGAAGACACAGAACCCTGACCAGTCTCCGCCGGCTTATGACAAGTGACTCGAGAGGAACGTTTAGGGGGAGGGTGTTCAAATAGCAATCGATCCCAAAGAGGGACGTTGTCACATTGAAGTGACTTATGAGCAACAATCGTAGTATATGCTGACATCTGTTGCCTCACTTCTCTTAACGCGACCGCCGCGGTCTTATCATTGTCGCATTGGACCTTTACAGCTAATTGGGAGCAAAAAGAACAATTACGCATGACCCACAGACCCCTTGAACGGTCTAGACATTTAACACACCTTATGCAAAGAGTATGCGCAAAAATAGGGACACCGGCACAGGTAGGGGTAGTGCATAAAGCAAAGACTGGGGCCAAGGTCGCCATGACAGAGACTGGTGGGGAAAACTACCGCCGGTTCTGTATTGGTCCGCTGGAGCCCAGCTCTGGAAAAAAATAAAATGTCCAGGAATTAATGCTCATTAGGTTAACCCAACATGTTCGCACACAAGTGTTAATAACCCACCGGGTAACGAGATGTAATGACACAACGATCACAGCTCGCTACGCGGCGGGGCTCAGAATATCTAAACATATCTTTTTAAGAAAGTGAAGAATACCCTCTGACAATAATATAACGGTCCAGCATGGCGTTTATAGTTTTTCTGGTGGTGACTGTCTCAAGATTCAATTTTGGAACAAAAACAACCCCCCATAAAGACGCCGGCCCTTGAAATATTTTAGTAGAATAACATAGGGCAGGCTGATACGAGATCTGATTTCTAATGAATTGTCACAAAAAGATCGCCGTAAGTAAGAAGGCGGCGATACCTATACGTATCCCTAAAATAAGTGGTTAAATCGAAATTGAATTGCAAATTCCTTATTACCTCCACTTAGGAGCACCCGCCGGGTGTAAAAACGATGTTAACCCCCAATTAACCTTCAATCGCCGTAAGTGTAAAGGCGGCGATACATAACGTATCACTTAAAATGGATCGGTTAACTAACTGAATGACTTAGTTGTTCATCCCACCCTACCAAGGCACACCCGCCGGGTGAGATGTCAAAACGTTAACCCCATAAGTTCCTGTCCCCACTTCTTTGTAAAAGATCGCCGGGGAGGAAAGCCCTTCACAACAGCTAGTTTTTTTCTTGTGGTTTGTAAAACCGGGTAGAAAAACTTCATAACATATGTTCGCATGAACAATGTTTTTTGATGGGTACAGCCATTCCGCCGGGAATCAAAGGGAGCCTGAAAACAGGCACCAACACAGGAGATGCAGTCCTGGAGAGCCACAGACACCTCATCGCCGGGGACACAAGCCTGTGTTGAAACCACGTGTGGCCCAACGCGGCTCTCGGCCGGGTTTTTTTCATGGTGAAACCGAGAAAAAACCCGCCGGAAGGAAACCCACCCCGTTCAGACACCATCTGAACGAACAACGGACACGAAGGAAAGCCACGCACGACTAGCCTAAGTCCACACAATAATCCGTGGAATTAGCCAATACACAACTAAACCAGGAAACAAACATAGTCCGAGGAATTAGCCAATACACAACTAAAACCCGGATACACATGACACAGTAGGGCATATTTATAAAAATAAACAATAACACTTGTACATGTGGCAAAGCTACGAGCGGCTGGCTAGGCCTAAGTAGACGGCATCATAAAAGTTGAAATATACACAAAACACTGGAAATATAACAACAGGAACCACCGCCAACACACCACTGTAGCAAATACTTCCGGCAAAGGGAAGACTGACTCGGGACCCAGAAAAAACTTCACTAAGTGAAGAAAAATACGCTGGGAACGTCAGAAGCAAAGCTTACCTCATCAGAAAGATAAAAGGCAGCAATAATTAGCGCGTAATGAAAGCCGCCTGCATCACAAGCTAACTCAACTGTGAAACGAACACAAGTCCACAACAGGACCACGAGGGTACATCCGAAATAGATGCCCCAAACACGCGACCCAAAATACACTGCACTGCGGGCAACCAGCCCAGGACACTCCTGCTACGCATATCCTAACCTTACTCGATACATCCCGGAGTAAACAAATGAGAAAAAACTCACTAGGGACGCAACAAATGCGGAATCAGCGGAGCGTGGGGAGACACGTCCGGGCAGGCTGAGCGCAGAGCAGAGAAGGAAGAATGACGCCTGAATCAGCGTCTGGTCAGAGATCCACACAAGTACATCCACGATATGATGGAAAGCTTATTAGATAGTTATTCTTATTTTCTTTTTGTTTTTATTTTTTACGAAGTTTTTTCGTAGTGAGAACCCAATTCATAATGACTGAAGCCATGAGTGAGGTCGCGTGCGCTCATGATGAAGGCTCCTCAGTTTTTAAATGCTCTGCGCGGTAGATTCAAACTACGGCGGATTAGTGTTTGAAGAGGATGCCTTATGTAATAGGCATGTTCGTCAATGATGGAGGGGCCACTAATAAATATATGGCTGTCTGATTGGTTGGCATTGGCTCAACCTAGGAACAGGGCATGGGTGTTTTTAATATGAATGTATATTCCTGTTCATCATCATGTAGGTAGAGTCGGGCGGGTAAGAGGTGTAGGACACGAAGCAAAATGGAGTAGTGTGGACTGTGGATACGAAGGAGGTGAGTGGAAGATGTATAACAATTGTGGAAAAGTAAATGGAAAAGATGAACACAATGGTGGATAAAGATAATTAACCTAAGGATTGAATACATAGATTTATGGGGGCGATTGGTCTTCAAAAACTTAGTCTGGCAAGACAAGGTATTTTAGGGTATGTTGATATTAATACTTAACCTAAGGATTGAATACATAGATTTATGGGGGCGATTGGTCTTCAGAAACTTAGTCTGGCAAGACAAGGTATTTTAGGGTATGTTGATATTAATACTTAACCTAAGGATTGACTACATAGATTTATGGGGGTGATTGGTCTTCAGAAACTTAGTCTGGCAAGACAAGGTATTTTAGGGTATGTTGATATTAATATCCTAAACTTAGGGACAGCATGGGTGTATTAACTTTAAGGTGTATTTATGTTCGTCATCATGTAGGTAGAGGTGTAGGACACGAGGGGTAGTGTAAGTGAGGTGTGGAAAAAGGTCAGTGTTTAGAAGGGGTAGGCAGGTGTGTTTTGGAGCTGCTTAGCCCTGCGGGCTTGGGCCTGTCTGAACTGGTTGGCTCGGTCAGCTGGTCCTTTCGTTCTGTGGACCTTTCTTTCGGGTGTTTCTGTGTGGTGTTCGCTCGTGGCTTCTGTGGTGGGCTTCTCGTTCTGGGGCATTTTACTTCCCTCTCCTTCATTGTAGGCTCGTCCCCGTGCCTCAAGGGTGAAGTAAAAAGAAGCATAGTCATGGTGGGTCATTTTGAGGGTATTTAGAAGGCCCCACCAAGCAAGAGAGCGAGGGTCAGGTTTCTTTTGCAGGTCAATGTATACCTGTAGGAATGTGTCCTCTGTGTTGTGGAGGGCGGTTGCCCGGGCTTGATGTGGGCGTTGTAGACGGGCTTAAGCGTCCTGTGGGGGTTTTTACTTTAACCTTTCGTATGAATGGTTTGTAGTTTTCCCCTGTGGGAGTTGGAGTGAGGTGTGTGGGATTGGTAGGAGGTCTGTTTAGTGTGGTGAATGGGTTTCTAACCGAAGGAGAGGGATTACCGCGCGAAAACGGAGCTGGGGATGAAGGGGGAATATGAGTCTGGGGTTTAGGGGATGAAGGGGGAATATGAGTCTGGGGTTTTGGGGGTTTTCTTGGGCGGTGTTGTAGGCTGGGAAGGTATAGTGAGGCAATGCGCAAGATTGGTTTAGGTAAGGTGCGTGAAGGAGGTGTGTGAGAAGGAGGGGGTGTGTGTGTTGTGTGGCTTGGGTCTTTAGTGTCAGATTGGGGTGTTGTTTTTGTATAACCGTCTTTAAATCTGATGGGTCTGTTGATTATTCTACCTCTGGCGGTCCTGGTGGGAAGGTAGATGTTTGTCGTGGGACTTGAGTCGCTCGACGATGTTTTATATTGAGGGGAAGAACGTTTTACAGGTGAAGGGCATCTATTGGGGGCGAGGTCGGGGGTTATTTGAGAGGTAGATGCGTGTGGAGGATTTTGTTGGGTGAGGGTGGTAGGCGGAATGGAAGAGGGTTTGGTGGGGGAATGAATGGGGGTTCTCTCAGGGGGACTTTGGGGGGGGATTTTTTTTTTTGGGGGGTTGGTGGGTGTTCGATGAGATGAGGAGGTTGGTTGATGTGTGGGTGGGGTTGCAGGGATAGTGGAGGGGAAGGGGGTGGATGCGGGGGGCTAGACGGGTGGGTAGGGAGTGTAGATTTAAGTTGGAGGGTTGGGGGTAGGGACGTGTGTGGGGTGTGTTCTTTGGTGAGGTCGGTGATTTGCTGGTGGTGGAAGTAGGCGGTTTTATGGGTGTTTGGTGGGGGGGGTAGATCTAGCAGGTCATTCGGGGTAATGAGGTGGGGGTGGAGAGGGGATGAGGTTGAAGAGGAAGGTATGTGTTTTCGTGGGGGGGTGGGGGTTGTTACTTCTGGAATATAGTTAGAGGGTTTATGGTGTTTACTGGTGATTATTCGTCTTCTTTCCCTTTGTGGAGGAGAATTCGACGAAGAAGAAGAAGAAGAGGAGGAGGAGGGTAGTGGTCTGGCAGCCCTACGGAACTTGGTTAGCAGGGTGTGTTTTCTGGAGGTTTTAAAAGATTTTTGTCGTGGGCGTAAGTTGTAGCGTGAGGTTACTGAGGTAGATTGTGTGGTGTGTTTGGGTGTGTACTTGGTTTTGGGTGGGGGGGGGGGGGGGTTTCTTACTGTGGTGCCTGGGGGAGGTATCTCAGGGCTAGACGGGAGAGTTTCTGTTGTGGTAGGGGTTGTGGGTGGAGGTTTTCGTACTTGGATAAGTTGGGGAGGTACTTGACTATTAGAAGTGAAAGAAGGTGTCATGGTGGAGGAGGGTGTGATAGTGGGTGCTTGGGGTTTGTGGAGGTTAGTTTGGGGGGGTATGTTGAGGAATGATTTGTCTGTTCGGTGTCGGAGGGCTTAGGTCCTTAGGGGTTTGTGTGGGAATATTCATAGCCTGAGTGGAAGGGTTAGTAGGGGTGTTTAATTCTGGTTCAGACGTGTGGGGTGGGGTATTGTCTTGTGGTTTGAGCGGTTTAAACGCTCGGACGAATCTAGTTTGGAACGTGCGAGTCACGCCGTGATAATCGATGGTGACTTGATAGGTGTTTGGGACTTGTGTGATGGTGTAGGGCCCGACATAGCGAGGGCCTAATTTGTTGGTTACCGGGAGGTTGGCTACCATTACGGTGTCATGGATGGCGAAAGGGTTTTTGTCATCGGGGTTATCAGTTTTGGTGTCTTGACAGGTTTGGGCGGTATGGAGGGTGTTTTGTAGATGTTGCAATGGGTCAATTGTGGAGGTGGTGGAGGGGAGGTGAGCGTGATGGTGGAACGGCAGTAACAGGGGGGGTACGCCGTAAACACGTTCATGAGGGGAAATACCGTCTTCTCGGGGACAGGTGTTCATGCCCCATTGTATCATCTTTAGTTGTGATGGCCAGTCTGAGGTGTTAAGAGCAATCATTTTTGTCCGTAACTGATTGTTGATGGTGCGATGGCTGCGTTCGCATATAGCATTTCCTTGAGGCCAGTACGGGGATGAGTGTTTAATTTTAATACCACATTGTTGGGTGAACTGTTGCCAAACGTGTCCACTAAACTCGGGGGCATTGTCGGATAGAAGAGCAAGGGGAAGGCCGAATATAGGGAATACTTCTGTGGCAAGCAGTGTGGCGACTGTGGTGGCTGTGTGGTCTTTAACTGGGCAGGCTATTAAAAAATTTGAATATACGTCGACAAATGTGACGATATAGCGTTTGCCAGCGTAAGAAGGAAACGGGCCCATGATGTCGAGGGATAGGACTTGGAACGGTTTGGTAGCAGACATGCTACCAGCTGGGCCTGGGGTGCGTGATCTATCCTTCCCCAATAAACACGGTTTGCAGGATTCTGTCACTCGTTGTGCAATTTTGGAGGGGTTGGGGGTCCAGTATTGGTCTGTGAAGATTTTTAACATCTTCTTTTGTCCAAGGTGTATGCCGTTTCCCTCGTGGATGGCAATCATGTAGTCGTGGGCAATGGTGGGGTCTAAGATTATGTGACCAGAGTCTGTGGCAAGTTGATCTCCCCAGCGAGTCAGGTTCCGGAAGACATTTAACGGTATCCAGGGTGGTCTGATTCTTGCTTCCCAAGATTGAATCAGGGAGGGGCCTGAGGGGGCATTATGTTGGGGCATGGGGGTAGATAAAAGCTCAGTGTTTTGTAAGGCGGCTAGGTTGGTGGGGGGGTCTTTTGGTACTGGCAAACGTGACAGGGCGTCTGCATTGGTGTGAAGTTTGCCTGGACGATACTGTATTGTAAAGTCATAGTCCTCTAGTGTCTCCCTCCAACGTACCAAAATGGCTGAGTTGGTTTCGCACTTACGCAGCCATTGTAAAGATTGATGGTCGGTTATTATATCGAGTTTTGCGCCCAACACAAATGACCGGAAGTGGCTGAGTGCCCAAATGATCCCTAAGCACTCTCTCTTGGTAGCTGCATAATTCTGTTGTGCTTGGTTGAGGGTGGAGCTGGCATACGCTATAACATGTTCCTCTCCGTCTCTGACTTGGGCTAAAACTGCACCAATGGCGTACAGAGATACGTCGGTATAAAGACGGAACGGTTTATGGTAATCAGGGAAAGCGACAATAGGGGCTTGGACTAGCTTTTGTTTCAAAATGTTAAATGCGAGGTCTCTTTCAGGCGTCCAGGTGAACGGGGTGTCTTTGTGGGTGAGTTGGTGGAGGGGTCTGGCTATGGTGGCAAAGTGGAGGACGAAACGTCTGTAGTATGTGGCTAAACCTAGAAACGAACGTACTCCTTTAACGGTGGTGGGTGGGGGTTGGTTTTGTATGGCTTGCAGTTTCTTTGGGTCTGATGCAATACCATGTTCAGATATTACGTGGCCGAGGAAGTCTACCTTATTTCGGGCAATCTCGCACTTTGAGGGTTTTAATTTCAACCCGGCGGCTCGGATTCTTTGAAGGACTTGTCTCAAGCTGAGGAGGTGTTCTTCCCAGGTTGGTGAGTACACAATAATATCGTCGAGATAGGCTAGGCAGGTTTCCCAGGTTAGGCCATGTAGTACCGCTTCCATCAAACGGGAGAAAGTAGCGGGTCCGTTACAGAGGCCAATAGGTAGGACGTTAAATTCGTAGTGGTGGCCACCACTAGTGGAAAATGCTGTTTTCTCTTGGTCCTCGGCCTTGATAGGCAGAGGTGGGCAGGTGCGCGCCATTTGGCGCTCTGCGCTCTGCGATCCGGTGCGCATTACCAATATAGAGGAGCGCGGAGCGAGGAGCGGCAAAATTCTGAAATCGGAGTGCAGGCGGGGAGCGCAGCTAGAAATTTGCGCTCCTTTCTGGCGCTCCGGAGGCGATTTTTCCTGTCAACAACAGGTACAAGAACGTCATTATCGTGTACAGTCATCGTACCGTTTGTACGGTGTTACCCACGGTGTTAGTGAACTGTGATACAGTGATACTATGATAGTGACAGACTGACAGTGTTACAGTTGTTAACTTGTTATTGTTTTTGTTTTGGCTTTTGCTAACGCAAAGTAAACCTTACGGGCAAGTTACAGCTTACGAAGGGGCCTAAGGGTAAGTCTGGCAGTGGTATAGCCCGAGCCTGTCTGACTGTCTGAGTGTCTGTGGACAGCTTGGACGGGTCCAATGATCATAATATAATCAATTAATCATATCATATTAAATTATTAATGATATTATGATATTAAATTATTATTCATTTAATCATGTAATCAACTAAATAGTAAATACTAATCAATGTAATCATGTTGTATTGTTGTTATTGTATTGTAAGGCTTGTTAGAATGTTAGCTTGATAAGTTTAACTGTTTAAGTTTCTCAGTTTGGACAGTTTCTGTAATTCTTTATGTCATATCATAGATATCAATGGACAGTCACAATGTCACAAACTCACAATGATATCAATCATATCATATCATTGACATTTGCAATGATATCAATCATATCATATCATTGACATTTGATTCATTGATATGACATAAAGAATAACAGAAACTGAGAAAGTGAGAAACTTAAACGGTTAAACTTCAGAAAGACACCATGACTTGAGTTTTTTTTAATGTTTTGAATTCTTGGAATTTAGTGAAGTGAAAGACAAAGGACAAAGTGAAGGACAAAGGTAAATAATTAAATAACTTCTAGAAGCTGTTTTGTTTGTTTTGTTTTTTATATACCTATTTTTGGGAGCGCGGAGCGCAGGAGCGCGGAGCGGGAAGCGCATCGGGTCTGCTGACAAAAGGAGCGCGTGAGCGCTGCCGCATTACCTTATGTCTGATGAGCGCGGAGCGCTGCCGCATTACCGGTCCCACCGGAGCGCGCCCACCTCTGTTGATAGGCACTTGCCAATACCCTGCTTGCAAGTCGAGGGTAGTGAACCATCTGGATCCGTGTAGGGAGTCAAGGGAATCGTCTATCCGGGGTAAGGGCGTAGCGTCTTTAACCCGGGAGCTGCGGGGAGACTCTTAAGAGTTCCCCCGGCGCACTGCGGGGAGACTCTTAAGAGTCAGAGAAAATAAAAATCAACTTTTGACATCGAAAAAAAAATATTTTTTTATATTTTTTTTTTTTTATTTTTTATTTTTTTTTGGCCCCTGGGCCATGCAAAATCTCAGTCCTCTACCTCCCCTCCTTCCCCACTTTCCTCCTCTCCTTCAGTTATCACCTATTCCCTGTTATTCCCTTATTCTGAGGTATATTTTCGTGCTAACATTAGAAATCCGATTGGAGGGTGTGGTCATCACTGATAGCAAGCGAGTGCAAGAGAGAGAGAGAGAGTATCGATCGACTGTGTCTCAGTGGCCTTGGGGGAAATTGGCGGGAAAGCAGATTGCCTCACCCATACATTATACAACTCGCGGGCTATATCTCCGATTTTGACCATCCAAACGCTGTTTTCACTCGTTTTATTGTTGTTTCAGGTTAATACCTTTATAATCAACCCATAATAGGTGCATATGGATAAGTATTAATGCTATTAATGGCACAATGAATATTTTAGTGGCGGAAACACCTCAAATACGTCAGCACAGGGGGACGTTTCCAATTACCCCCATGCGCACTTCAGAGGTTAATGGTTACGTCATTCAACCTTCTGTAATCGACGCAAAAACGGGTTGACCCATCTTTCTTTTTGACTAGGACAACAGGGGAAGATCAGGGACTAATGGACGGGGTGGCAATACCGGCCTCTAACATCTCTTGGACTTGGCGTTCCTCTTCTTGACGTTGTATGGGATTTTTTCTACGGGATGGTTGTCGTATGGGGGGGCCTGTGGTGTTAATGATGTGTTGTTCTACATCGGTCTGTCCGATTTCGGTGGGTTGTTGGGCAAACACGTCACTGAACTCTAGCAATAGGTCGTACATGCCATTTTTTTTGGTGGTCGGATAATGTGTCCGGGAGAGGGGGCAATTGGAGGCTGGTAGGGGTGTCATTAAAATCTATGGGGAGGTCATCAAAAGTTTCGAGGTCTCCTATAATGAGACCTTTTGGTAATGTCAGGGATTCCTCGGAGATATTTGCCACGAGAATGTGGTTGATGCGAGCGGAAATGATGGCGGGTTGTAAGAGGCAACGATTGGGGTTGGTGGACGTGGTAGTGGGGGAAAATATCATGTGAGTTTGGGGTATGGGTCGAAGGTTCACCCATTTTTGATGGCGGGGGGGAATTTGGCATTTATCCTGAACTACAGCTGGGCTAATGATGGTGGGGGATTGACTGGCGAGCAGGTGCTTGGTACGCCTAAGGGGGGAAAGGTCACTTTGGTGGGGGTCACGCGTGAGGGGGGAATTAACGGCGCGTGTGGGAGGATCCGTGGGGCGCGGGGTGAGGGAGTTAGAAAACGGAATTTGTTGGAGGGACTGTGGAGGGTTGGTGGGGGAAAGGTGAGGTGTAGAATCTGGGTTATTGGTGGAGGACTGATGTATTGATTTGGGGTTGTCAACAGGACGAATGTGGGGAATTTTCTTGCTGGCAGTCACGGTCTGGTTAGAGGTTATCTGGGACTGGTGAGTTTGTTTGTCATGAGAGGGCGTGTCAAGTGTGGGGTTGTGAAGTTTTCTATGGGTGTGAATTGTGTGGGGGTGGAAGGGAGCTACTGACGAAAAACTGTCACAAGGGGGATTGGGGTGTGTGTGGAATAGCTGGACATTTCTGGGGGCATGGTGGGAACATGGTTGTGTCCCTCGGTCGGCACGCGTGAGGGGGGGATTAACGGCGCGTGCGGGCGGGTCAGGGTGGTGAGAGGTGAGCGAGTTAGAAAACGGGATTTGTTGGGGGGACTGCGGAGGGTTGGTGGGGAAAGAGTTAGGTGTAGAACATGGGTTATTGGTGGAGGACTGGTGTATTGATGTGGGGTTGTTAACAGGACGAATGTGGGGAATTTTCTTGGTGGCAGTAACGGTCTGGTTAAAGGTTATGTGGGACTGGTGAGTTTGTTGGTCATGAGAGGGCGAGTCAAGTGTGGGGTTGTGAAATTTTCTAGGGGTGTGAATTGTGTGTGGGGGGGAAGGGAGCTACTGACGGAAAACTGTCACAAGGGAATTGTTGTTGGTTGTGGGATAGCTGAACATTTCTGGGGGCATGGGGAAAACATTGTTGGGTACATCGGTCGGTATTTTCTCTGGAAACATGTGTACATAAACATTTGATAGAATTATGGTTACATATAGCAGAGTCTGTCCTGAAAACATGGGAGGATTTATCCTGGACAGAGTTACGAGAATTGAGGGGATTACCGAGAGGGAGTTACTTGGACTTGTCTTCTTTCGTTTGTTGAGGCATTTTTTTACTGAATTGGGTGATATTTTGAGAGAACTCGGGGCAAGGTTTTTTTTTAGGAGTCACCTTAGTGCTAGCTGCAACTTGGTAACCCTGACTCAGGGTTTGTTGAGGGGGAAGGTGTTTTTTTTTCTTTTTGTGAATGGGTTTCTGCGTGGTGGGTTTGTCAGAGGCTTTGGGTTGGAATTTGTTTTTGAATGAGATCAGCCTTTGGCCGCAGTCAACCTGGGCCTGGAGTTTTTGAAGGAGGTCAAGTCCAAGGAAACCATCGTAATGTTTACAGTGGGAGGAGAATACTGTGAACGTGTGATAACAACGAGCATGGGGGGCAGGAGTAGTTACTGATAGGGGCAAAGTGTCTCCTAGGAGATTTAAGTAAGTATCAGCAGCTGAGATTAGTTCTGCTTTGGTGGTTAACAAGGGGCCAAATAGTCGGTGGTGTTGATCATAATAAGACGTGAACAAACATGACGTGGCAGCTCCCGTGTCGATTAACAAGCGGACAGGAATGTCCTTGATTTTGGCCATGTAATAAATGGGGGCAGTGCGGTCAGTTATGGCGTCCCCCGCCGAGGCCATCTTGGTACTTTAAAAATCCTGGGGATTGGTATCTACCTCCTCCAGGGTTTCCTCGGTATCCTCTGAGGTCATGATAGGGGTTATTTCCCCAGTGTGTCTTTCCTCCATATCTTCCTCTTGTCCCAACTCCTCTTCATTTACAGAAATGCGAGGAGTAAAGGGGCGAGGTTTGGCAGAGTCACGAATTTGATGGAAGGCACACTGAGCATTACAGGCAGGGAAATCATAGGGGTTGATAATTACTAAGGTAGGGTTTTTACTTTGGTAGGTGTTGTAGGTTTTGTTCCGGTTGAAGATTCTGCGTGGCTGGGTAGGTTGGAACCGGGGTCTACTGGGTTGGGGCTTGCCAGAAGGGTAGGTGGGTCTGTTGTGGAAGGATGAGGCTGGGTAGGCATTCTTGGAGTTTTGGTGGTCGGGGTGCTGCGGGTGCGTGGGAAACCTCTTGATTACAGCGATTTGGGTGGGTGCTTCTGTGCGCATGGCCAAAATACGTCGGATCGTTATGAGATCTTTTTGGTATCCGACGAAATCGTGCACACGGAAATGGTCTTTTACTGCTGAGGGCAATATAGACACAAGGTTGACCAGAATCTGCTGCTCTTGTTGGATTCTGGTCAATGTGGGGAAAGAAACTTTTATGTGTTGGGCAATCTTATTCACGGTGGCATCTAGATCGCCTTCAAATTTAGTGTCTTAGATACGGGTGTGGGCCACGAAAACGCCCAACGAAGGCTTAATGGCTTCTATCACTATTGGGCGAAATTCGTCCCAGGTGAGAGCAGGGTGCACTTGATAGGCAACCAGGGAAACGGCTTTTCCCAGGTGCGTTAATGTCACGGCTATTTTTTCTGCATCCGTGGTATAAACTAGGTCAAGTACGGGTTTCACTATGTCCATGAACGTTTCGATCTCGTAAGTTTCTCCATCATAATGTGGGATGGGAATGTGAGAACGGTGCGCCATGATGTTATCGTGTTCTGGCTGTTCCAAACTTGCAATGTAATGCAACCTTTTATCCGAATCAAGAACCACCGCTGCCGCCAATGTTATGCCCTGTTTTTCTACAGGATTAACTTGGGTAATGTGGGCTCTAACTGACTGGGTATATAAGGCTGCATGCACAATACAAGGTATGAGGAATAGAGAACACAAAATAAACACACGGTAACAAGACACACGATCACGTTTATTTAAGTAGATATAATAATAATAATAATAATAATAATAATAATATTTATTCAGTTAGCAATTTACAGAGTTGGTACCACATAGTATGTTATAAATATGACATGTACCAGCCTTGCATAATTCCAACTAAGGATAGCCCAATAAGGCCGTTAGGCGTATTTCCATTGGGGTCCTTGTGGGATTAGGTTAGCTGGGGAAATGGGGAGGATAAAGAAATAGATACTTTAGAGAAAGTATTTCTAGGGGGTTATTTTAAGATACCTTACATCCTATAGTAAATATCAGTAATCCGTAATCAGTAATCATTTCAGTTTGGTTTGTCTATCTCTTATGTCGTATTTAGTAGTAGACATAAGCTTGGTGCTCCCTTCTCGCAGCTGTCCGGTTCAGGTGTTCCTTCAGGCTACGTCTGAAGGAATACAGTGTTCTCTTTTCACGGACTGACTGGGGTAGGTCGTTCCAGTCTTTGATGGCAGTGAAGAAGAATGTTTGCTTACCCTGTCCTTGGATTCTCGGGACCTTAAAATTAAACATCCTGTTTCTTGTATTATGTCCACTCCTCTCATTTGCTTTAACAAAATAATTCTTTAGATACTCTGGAGCTCTGTCATAGAAAATTTTGAAGGCATTAGTTAGCCTGATTTGTTTGGCCCTGTCAGAGACATTGAGCATACCTAGTGACTGAAGTTGTTCCTGGCCAACATGTGATCTGGGTCCTAGGTTCAGCATGAACCTAACCATTTTATTTTGAGTGACCTGAAGTTTGTGCTGTGCTGATTTAGATGATGCAGAGTACCAGGATGACACAGAATAGTCAAAATGACATTGAACAAGCGCTTGGCAGAGGGTCTTTTTGGTCGCCGCGGGCAAGCATCCCACCTGTCTATACAGGTATTTTATACGTGCTCTACACTTATTCAGGATAGATTCCAAAATTGTTTCACCTGACAAACTCGCGTCCAGTTTCAGTCCGAGATATTTAACTTGTGACACTGTTGTTATAGGAATATCATTACAGTTGACTGAGAAGCCCACAATGTCTTTCAGTTTGCGTTTTGTTCCACATAAGATGGCTTCCGTCTTGCCCAGGTGAAGAGATAGTCTATTGTCCACTAGCCATTCACTACATGATGCTAGTTCTTTGGAAAGTGAAGCGGCAATACTTATTGGGTCTTTTCCTGAAACCAGAAGCACGCTGTCGTCTGCATACAGTAATAATTTACATGAGACGCTCAGTTCCATGTCGTTCACATAACAGAGAAAGAGTAAGGGACCAAGGATGCTTCCCTGCGGGACCCCACAGTTAATTGGCATAGGATCAGATATATTATCATCAATTTTGACTCTTTGGGTTCTACCACTAAGATAAGATTTAAACCAGTTCACAGACCCTATGCCCATTGCTTGTAGTTTATTACATAGGATATCATGGTCTACTGTGTCAAACGCTTTTTGTAGATCAAGAAGAACCATACCGGTGTAGTTACCTTTAGACATTTCTTTACGAATGTGATCCGTTAAGTGGATGAGACAGGAGTCTGTCGAGTACATGCATCTGAAACCTGATTGAAACTTATAGAATAGATCATTTTGTTTGAGGTAGTGTTCAATTTGGGTGTATACCGCTCTTTCAAGGATTTTAGATACAATACATAATATGCTAACTGGTCTGTAGTTGCCAACTTCTAGTTTATTTCCTTTCTTGAATAGAGGGGTTACAATAGCTTCCTTCAGTTCAGCAGGTACTGTGTTGGTGTTAATTGACAAGTTGATGATGTGGGTTAGGGGGCCTGCTATACCAATGGCTCCATCTCGTAGAAATTTGGCAGGAATTTTGTCTGGTCCTGTGCTCTTATGTACATTTAGGTTAGACAGCTCGTCAAAAGTGTATTTTGGTGTAACATTTTGCAATCTAAAAGTGTTCGGGTGTATGTCTTTATCTCTGTAGAAATTACGAAAGGTGGCCGTTGTTGTCGTGTATTTATTGAGAGGTTGAGGTAGGTTCTGTGCAAGTGTGTTTGCTATGGAAGTGAAGGAGTTGAAGTAGGTTGAAATTTGTCGTTTATCGTGGCAAACCTGATCATTAATGGTGAGAGCAATATTAGTGTTAGACGAATCCCTTGTCTTGTTGCTGTAGCCTGTTGTTTTTAGGTGCCTCCATAGTTTCTTTGGGTTATTCTGATATTCCTCTGCCTTATTGTGAAAATAATTTATTTTTCGCTGATTTCATTTTCCTACTTAGTTTATTCCTGGCCCTGTTGAACTCATGTTTCAGACCTTGATCCTGTCTATGTTTCGCTAGCCTTTTTAACAGATTGTCTCTGTGTTCCAGATGGTGTAGTATGTCATTGTTGATCCATGGGTCTGACCTTGCTTTAATTCGTATGTCTTTCAGAGGAGCTATTTCGTCTAGGATGTTTGTGATGATGGTTCTGAAGCCAACCCATGCGTCATTAACGTTTGTACTTCCAAACACTGGAGACCAGTCTGTATTCCATAAAATGTCCAGAAATGTTTCCTTATTGTAGTTTCTGAGTGACCTTGTTTTGATAATCTTGTGATTCTTTAGGGTAATTTTTGTGGTTTTCCGTGTGCAATATGTGACGAAGTGATCACTTATCCCAGTCTGTATAACCCCTGATTGGGATATTTTGTCCTCTCTGTTACAGTTTATGTAGTCTAATATTGTGGCAGTGTTCTCAGAGATACGTGTGGGGGTTGTGATGAGTTGTTTGTGATTGTGCATTGTCAGTATATGCCTATATTCTCGTACAAGCCTATCATTTCGTTGTTTGTAACACAGGTTAAAATCCCCTAGTATGATGGATTCATTCCGAGGGTCTAGCGATGACAAAGTTCGTTCAAATTTGGTCAAGAATTGTGTGTCGGCTGGTGGCCTATAGCATACCCCAATTGTGATGGGTCTTGTCCTCGGCAGGTGTAGGTCGATCCATAGAGCTTCGTGATTTTCTACATGGAGGTCGGTCCTAGTTGTGTGTGTGAGGTTGTTTTTTACATACAGACATACTCCTCCCCCATGCCTATTGCGATCATTCCTAACCATGTTGAAACCTTGAATGTTTATTTCACCATCGTTTATACTTGAATCCAGCCAGGTTTCTGTGATTGCAATTATTGAAGCTTTGGCCTTATTAGCTAACAAGTTTATTTCTGACAATTTATGGTACATTGATCTGGCGTTAATGTGGATAAGATGGAGCCCTTTGTTGGTGAACACTCTGTATTCATCTTTGATTTTGAATGTGTCCTGGCTGGATTCTGAGTTGTTAATACTTGGATCATTTACATTAATATTCGGTAATGAATGCAAGGCACACTTATTGCAAAGGAATTCCCGTTCTTCACTGTTGGTCTTCTTAGAGATGCACTTCATGTGAGCTACCTGTTTACACTTTACACAGTTTTGGATCTTCTGACGTCGTGTTATGAGTGATTCACAAATAAAACAAATGGTTTCGCGATGTTGTACAGCTGAGTTCCTACATTTAACACATTCAACTTCGTTTCTATTGTTAACGTAAGTACATCGGTTATGAACAATTTCATTACAACCGTTGCATTGTAAAAGTGAACTCCTATTGTTGAAACCAATATTACAGACTATACATAGTTTTTTCTTACTGTTTATCATACGACTGGAGGTGTGGTTTGGTCCGCGTCGATCAGCTGTTTGCGCGGGAGAGGGTAGGGGATACTCGCGGTCGGGCTGTGGTTAATAATATAATAATAATAATAATACTTTATTTCAGACTCACACAGTACAGAGGGAACCATACTGGGGTCCATATATACCTTACAGTAACATAAATATATATAAGCTACTGTACATAGGCTACATAAAATAAAAATAAATTAAATAATACCCAGCTTGCTATCATGTAGTTCACAGCACTGCCTCAACCAAAAACAGTGGTCATCAAACTACTGTGTTACCAAAACCACTGTCCTAATTGTGTACAGTACCATGCCTCACATCATTTAGCTTCCGGTTGTTTGCTGTTGTTGTTGTTGTTGTTTTCATTGTCCGTTGATGCTGCTTCCCTGTTGATGTATTTGCGAGTGCTACCTGTTTTTATTGTTGTTCTTGTTGCATGTTGTGCTACTTGGGTCGCCGATATCTGTGGTATTAATGGTAATGCTGTGGGTAATGTAGAGTTGGTGGAGTGGGTAATTGCTAATTCCCTGCATTTATCGCATTCCATTTATTTTCTGCTGTTAACATAAGAACATCGATCGTGTGCTGTTTCATTACAAATACTACATTGTGATGTTGGACTCCTTTTGTTGAATCTAATATCGCACACTGTACATAGATTCTTTGTATTGTTCGTCGTACGTCTGGCGGTGTGGTGATCAGCTGTGCTGCTAGGGTGGGGACTGTCTGTGGCTATGTCTCCCCCTGTGACCCCTCCATGCCCCACCTGTATTTGATGTTTGATGATGTTGTCCTTATTCCTGGCTGCTAATGCTGCTCCATTGTTGATGTTGTTGCGACTGATGCCTTTCTTCCTAGCTGCTCCAGTTACATGTTGAGCCACCGATAGTGTTGGATTGTGTTGTGGGTTGAATTGGAGCGTGACGGGAGGCTGGGGTACCTGCTGGCTGGGGTACCTGGAATAGGGAGCACAGGAAAATAGGAATACTCGTACAAGACAAATGATAGAAATGAACCGCCAGCATTAGTGGATCTGGATGGAGCCTAGTCTCCCACTTCCAACGTTCAGGTATACTCTTCTGATCACTGGTTTGGTTCGGAAGTGTATATACTGGAAGACCTCAATGTTACTTATGGATTCAATTTCACTAATTAGATTTATCACTGGCAGGTCTGGTGCACAAGTAGTAGTTCACAGCTAGAAATAGACACGCGTATGTTGTAGAACACGGGAATTCTAGTAACCTCAGGGGGGTACTGATCTAAGTTTTATATTCTTATGGCAGAAATACGTAGAACACAAATCAGTGGGCGAACGTTAGATATCACTAGGGTTTTAATATCTGGATAAAGGTAATTACGAGAGTTAATGTCGCCTGTTAATTAATGAACACTGATACGCTTAGTACTTCCCAAATGGAATGGTTATATATGAATTACACTGGGCAAAGTTATAGCCACTTCATAGAAAGATTAATAAGTGAATTTCGAATTAGTACTATAACACGTTAGTACTAATAATTGAATCTTGGATAGTATTTTGTTGGTCTGGTCCTGGTTATCTTGCGTCCGTGATGTTGGGGGCTAACGACTGGTTCCTCGGCCGTCCAGGTGGTCCAAATGTAGGAAGTTCTCAAGTCGGATCTCTTGGCGATCGGTGCTGGCTACACGCTTATATACCCACTAGTGTGTGTGAAGGTTATAAGGTGCACGTAGATACTTGTACGTGGACAGATGCTTCTATTTTATCTCTGCCACGGAGTCTGCCGGCTCTGGAATCTCACAACTCAGGAACAACACAAGGGCAGAGCTAGAGGTTAACTTCAGGGGGGTTAGCCACTGGTTGGTGTCTAGCTTTCAACTGATTTTACTGGGGGCTGGAGCTGGGTTTATAGGCTCGGTTTTGGACCCTGTAGGCCATAGGGATCTCGAGTCTTATGGAATTATTTGAGCTCTCAATAGCTATGGGGACTAGGTAAGGTGGTGATTACTGTTGTGGCACATGGCTATAGGAAGCCTTCATATTGTGATAGAACTGAGCCTTAGTAAGAGGTACTATTTTGGCTATACTGGAAGTATTTAGGGGAGCGAGACTGGATCTACTTTGCGGGGAGGACTGGGACAGCTGTGGTAGGGGCGTCTCTCTTATATTGTTCAGTTTTCATTCTATGGTATAGCTGAGGTGCTAATTTGATCATCCGAGTATGCAAGAAAGGTGAATGGGTTATTGTGGGTAAATAGAGGTTAGTCAGGGGGTTAGACATGCATGGTTAGTTCATTGATAGGAAGAATTCCTGTGCTACCTGGCAATGACCCGGAAGTTAAAACAGGGGTCAGGTATACCTCCGCAGGGGTGGGGGTCTCCCTCCTCGAGTGGGTAAAAATAATAATAATAGGTGTATTTAATATCATTTTTACAATTGCAACCATAGAGTTGAAAATATACAGTGAGTAAAACATACATACAAAGTGTCATTACACATAAAATACACATAAAATACAAATATTAAGAACAATTTGCCGCAATAATGATCATGTATTGGCAAAATATAATATAATTTCAAAACACTGACTACCTACTTCCTCAAGTAATTGTTTATATACCTGGTCATCTGTGGAATGGCACTGTTTTGGTGTCTCTTGGTGTTACATTTGTCTTCAACTAGAAAGTTTCTTGCTCGTAATTTGTGTGTGTAAGTGTTGGTGTTGTCCGGTGGAAGTATATGTCTATGCTGTTTATCGTGCAACAACTTAAGGCTGTCTTCTTCAAACTTCTTTCTTCGTCTCTCTTCCAATGATTCCAAATTTAATAACTCCAAAGCAGACTCGTAATTTATATAACTAGGTCCTAATGAAATTCTACAAAATCTTTTTTGTATTCTCTCAATAGAATTTACTTCTGCGTGTGTGAGTGACGAACACCAAACCGTCGATGCATATTCAAGTACAGGCCTAATATAACAACAATAATAATTCTTTAAATCAGACAAATTAGCCTTAAAAAGTTTCAATTTACTAACTGCAAAAATTTGTTTACTTGCACGCGAGACAATATACTTGGTGTTCGCCTTCCACTGAAGGTTACTCGAAATAATAACACCCAACAGCTTCATCTCATTAACAAATGGAACAGATTCATTACCTAAACTAACAGCATTTACATTTGTCTTAATTTTCTGAAAGTCCACTAACATTAATTTCGACTTACTTCCATTTATTTTCATGTTGTTCTCGTTAGACCAATGATCGATCTTATTGGCTTGCTCCTGACATTTTGGTATATGTGTACTGTTATATGCACAAGCAAAAGTAATGTCATCCACGAATTTACACTGAACATCTTCATCCAAACCGGCACTATTTATATGATTATTAAAAATACGAGGTCCCAGTACGGTACCCTGCGGAACACCACATTTAGTGGTGTGCTCCTCAGAGGTAGCACCACTATAACGTACAACCTGACCACGAGATGTAAGGAAAGAAGACATCCAAGGAACTAGTTCAGGTCTCATGCCATTATGAAGTAAATGTCTCATTGCTATTGTGTTGTCTACTCGGTCAAATGCTTTTGAAAAATCAATGCTAAGCACAGCTACACATTCTCCCCTAATGTCAGTCGTTTTATAAAGAAAATTCATTAAGTACAATAAATAATGGGTGGTAGAAGTATTTTTCCGATTACCAAACTTATATGGATCAAGGTTTACCTGTGTGTCATCACGCACCCAAGATGCAACAAACTTCTCGGCAATACGTGCAAAAATTGATGTTATAGTCACTGGTCGAAGATCATTACAAGTTTCGGGTTTGGGAATCTTGGGCAAGGGAGTGATGAAGCCACGTTTCCAAAGGGGAGGTACGATCCCTGAACTGAATGACGAATTAATGATGCTAGCAATAGGAGAAGCAAACTCATATGCAAATGATTTGATAATACGAAGTGGGGGATCAAAGGGGGTTACAGATTTGTTTACATTTATCTCACACAGTTTTTCATACACTTGGTAGGGCTCAACAGAAGGTAAAGGTGGTAAATTATCCACAGGCTCAGGTAATCTTGACTGGTCTAAGGGGGGTAGACTTTGGCAGATTGTTGAAAAATGATCATTTATGGTATTTGCAGCTTGGTTAGGGTCTTTGTCAATAAGAAAATGAAATTTACGCTGTGAATTGTCTCCAGTTAACTTACTAATTACTCTGTACCATTCACTTGGCTTTGTTGTACGCAAATCTGACACGTTTGACTTGAAATACTGTTGTTTAGCTTTCTTTATTTCCCGAATTGCTTTATTCCTATAATGTCTAAATAAAACCATGTTACCACTGTTAAAATTACTTTGACGTAGAGATAAAATTTCTTTCACATAGGGAGTAATCCAAGGATGATCGTTAGACTGAATTAAAACTTGTTTCGTGGGGAAGTAATGGTCAATTAAAATATTTACCGACCTAAGAAAGTTATTTAGCTTATTTATGACGCACTGTTCATGGTACACTTCTACCCATGGGTAGTTATTAATATGTTGGCCGAACGCAATGACACTTGACTGCTTGATGGGACGAACGGTGACCAGCTTGGAGTGATGACAAGGTGGAAATGTTGAAATAGGTTGCCATAACACAGTGAGGTGCTGGGTACGGCCAAGGGGTGCTAAACGTTGAGGTGATTTGTAGTGCTGGCTAAGGTCAGTGAAGATTAGGTCTAGGATATTATTTTGATGTGTTGGAAAGTTTACAATTTGCTGAAGATGAGTGTTGTCGATGATGTCTTCAATGTTTAAATCGTTGAAATCGCCACAAATAACAAATTTGCATCCATTATAAAGGGATCGTAATTCATCTGCGTAAGTAACGATATGATCGATGAGGTCTTGATGGAGAGGTGATCTTGGAGGATAGTATATGCACCCTACAATAATGCAGGACACCTCCCTAGGTAGACGTTTGGGCCGGCACCACACCCATAATGTCTCCAACTGAACATCATGTGGTGGAAAGAGGCGGCGGGATTGAATATCTTCTCGAACAAATATTCCCACCCCACCACCACGTTGTCGCTGTCGAGTTTGTAGGTACACTTCATAGTTCGGGATAGTAAAAGATTCTTCTGACACTTGCCAAACTTCACTAATACAGGCTATATCAACATTATTATCCTTCATTAAAACAACTAATTCATCTTCTTTATTTCTAATAGAGGTTGCATTCAAATTTATAAAGGTCGGGAAGGAATAATACAGTCTCGGAATCTCACTCAAGTTTTTATGAACATTGCATTTTCGAAGTTGTTTGTTTTGTTTCTTTCTGTGTGTGATTCGAACTGGTATTTTGTGCTTTTGTCTCTTTCCTGCTTTCTTTCCTCTTGCTTTAAAAATATTATTTTCTTTCAAAGTCTTAACCACTTCGTAGTTCAATTTTGTTTTACCTGTGCGGCGTAGTTTTAAAAGCTGCCATCTTGAATATGAGAGAACACCTATTTGGTTTGGTGTTTCGTTGTTGTGTTCGTGATCTTGGTTGGTGTGTTCCCGATCTTCCTGGGTCGTTATCCTGGTGTTTTGTTGATGTCTCCATAAACCTGTATAAGCTGTATCCGATCCGTTCATTTGCTCAGCCATGATCACTATAAATTCCGTCGTCTTTCCATAGTAGATGAGTAAAGAAGGTACTAAAATAGTGTAAAAAAAGCTAACACAAAACATCGCCGCGGCAGCCAACAAAGCAGCGCCAGGGTTCGAGCAGGAAGTGGACAGGTCCTTCTCCTAGCCCCACTAGTCGTAGACTGATAATAGAGGTTAGTTACTGGGGAGGCGGCTAGCCTCGCACCGACGACCATTGGGTGCAGGGTTGTGAATGGGTTGTAAGAGAATAGATGGCATGCAAGGGGTTAGTAAAGTTCTAATGTTGTTCCGGCCTACTAAGGGAAGGTAGGCTGGATAGGAGTATATATATAAAAGGTTGGAGAGCGTTAGCAACGGAAAAATCAAGGATCTTCAAGAGGTATGAGGGAGAGGCTAGGTCGGACAAGAGTCGAGGAGCGCGGGGTGTTAATGAGAGGGGGGGAAGTTCAGGGGGGCTACGTGGAAAATGTGACCTTAAGGTCTCCGGGCGTGGGGGTGGCATTAGGCTACAGTTGATTTTGGAGTTTGAAAGGACTGAAAGTACGTTAGCCAAATGCTACCGGGGGATGCAACTATGGGGTGGTATATGAGTCTGGAAAAGATAGAATCATGTGGACTGTGGAGCTGTGGGGAGAGAAGGAGGTTAACTGTAGGTGTGTGCTTGACTGTGGATAAAGTAGGGAAAAACATGGTGTATTATTACTCGTCAAGACGAGGGGTTATGGACACTATTAGTTGGCACGAGTTTTTGCATGTCTAGTTGTCCCTGGGAACTGCGTTTTCTATGAAATATAGACCAAAGAAAAGCGGCAGTTCGTAGGGGTACTTCGTTATTGTTTCGTGATACTATGATGGCAATGGACAAAGAAAAGGTTATCTATACAATCTCTGGTTGGGGTAAGCATTAAGTTATAGTATGGTGGCTAACATCTGTAGTCATGGCTGTCTAGGTCTTACAGGGGCAATGGTTCTATATCACTGGTGTACCCGTGGGTATCTTAATCTCTTATTAATTTGGACATGGGGTTTTAACATCTACTTCTCGGATGGAAGAACATACATAGATATATGGCTGTCTGATTGGTTGGCATTGGATTAACCTAGGGACAGGGCATGGGTGTTTTTAATATGAATGTATATTCCTGTTCATCATCATGTAGGTAGAGTCGGGCGGGTAAGAGGTGTAGGACACGAAGCAAAATGGAGTAGTGTGGACTGTGGATACGAAGGAGGTGAGTGGAAGACGTATAACAATTGTGGAAAAGTAAATGGAAAAGATGAACACAATGGCAGATAAAGATAATTAACCTAAGGATTGAATACATAGATTTATGGGGACGATTGGTCTTCAGAAACTTAGTCTGGCAAGACAAGGTATTTTAGGGTATGTTGATATTAATACTTAACCTAAGGATTGAATACATAGATTTATGGGGCGATTGGTCTTCAGAAACTTAGTCTGGCAAGACAAGGTATTTTAGGGTATGTTGATATTAATACTTAACCTAAGGATTGAATACATAGATTTATGGGGGTGATTGGTCTTCAGAAACTTAGTCTGGCAAGACAAGGTATTTTAGGGTATGTTGATATTAATATCCTAAACTTAGGGACAGCATGGGTGTATTAACTTTAAGGTGTATTTATGTTCGTCATCATGTAGGTAGAGGTGTAGGACACGAGGGGTAGTGTAAGTGAGGTGTGGAAAAAGGTCAGTGTTTAGAAGGGGTAGGCAGGTGTGTTTTGGAGCTGCTTAGCCCTGCGGGCTTGGGCCTGTCTGAACTGGTTGGCTTGGTCAGCTGGTCATTTCGTTCTGTGGACCTTTCTTTCGGGTGTTTCTGTGTGGTGTTCGCTCGTGGCTTCTGTGGTGGGCTTCTCGTTCTGGGGCATTTTAATGTCACCTTTTTATATATTTCCGGCTGTCATTAGACGATCTCATACAGCTTAGGAAGGATCTGCGATAGTTGTAATGCTTAAGACTGTCTCGAATAACCTTCCTAATCTGAATAAAATTGCCTCATAATAGACAAAATATATAATGCAATCACGAATTTCAAGGTTACAGGCTTTTGCATCGCACATTTAGGCAAGATCAGCTGAGGTTTTGTGAACCATACAAATGGGCGGGACGGTCTAATCTTGGAGGGCGGAATCACCCAAGGAAAGATTGATTGCTTGGCTCTTCCCGCCCACAACATTCGGGCGGGAAGGACCTAGCTAAGCGGGCGGGATCTTCTAGTCGGAATGGTCTGAGGGCGGGAAAGACCTGCTCCCGTGCCAAGATTCTCACGCATGCGCAGAGGACAGGATTAGCCGGATTTGGTGCTGCATATATGGCCTCCCGTTTATGGAGTGTGTGTAATGTGGGCGAAATGTTCGTTTATTGTATAATTATGTCATAGGCTAGTTCTCTCGATTCATAATGTGTAAGTTAGGATAGGTTAGGTTAATTAAAGTTGTCTCGTAATTAACACGGGGCCGAGCTGTCTCGTTTTTACTGGGCCGAGCTGTCTCGCCGTGGGCCGAGCTGTCCCGTGGGCCGAGTAGTCTAGCATTCCCCATGGTATATCCTATATAAATTTCATCCCAATCTAGCGCATATTGGTGTTAATTTAGCGAAAATCTGATATTGCAGCTGGCAAGTGGCAACCCTGGTGGTCGTAACTGGCCGTCTGACCGTCTGACGGTCTGCGTCTGGCTGCTCTGGCCTCTGGCAGTGTAAATATGGCGACGGCGGGAGGAGAGTTACTTGTCAGTGTCCAGGGAAAACCTAGTGGATTCTACGCTGAAGTCGAATCTTCTGAGAGCGACGGGGAAAATGAACCTGCTAAAGCTTTCCACAGGCGAATCACGACCAACAAAGAAATAAAATGCAGCGTAAGTGTGTGAAATGCCCTAGCCTATAACTCAATCATTGCACATCTCCTGTCACTCACTTGTGTGGGGATTTATCGGTTGTAGCCTAGGCTGTGTTGAGTAATTTTTTTTTTTTTTTTATTGATGTGTGGGTTTGTGTTATGTTTTTTGTGGGCGTGGTATTGCACGCCATAGCGTTAAAATAAGTGTTTCACTGTTTGACTACGTTTTTAATTTGACAGTTGAGGGTTGGATGTCACAGTTGGGCCTCAATAGCCTATAGCCTAATGTCACGCAATATTAGAAGAGGTGGTCAATATAAAGATGATGTAATTAAATTGCTAAAAAATCGGGAAAAAATAAATGGTAAACCTGACTTTTTGGACCGACAGCGATTTCAGTAGCTAAGTTTTATTTTGTTTTTTGTAATTTTTCCTTCAGATATAGTGTTGTTTTATACTGAAGAGGAGCGGAAATGAGTATTTACCCATTATCCAACAATCTAAAAACACGCCCCCCACTAGTGGGGAGGGCTATGAAGTTCAGGGAAAATGAGGGGTTAAAAGCGTAAAAATACAATAATAGCTAATAATAATAATAATAATAGTTCTTAAAGCTAGCGCATGCTAAGCTAGCTAAGGATAGCTCAATAAGGCCAATTAGGCGTATTTCCATTGGGGTCCTGTACTACTACCCCATCCCTTTGCTCATGAGGGATGGTAACGACTCAGTGCTTGTGAAAAATCTTTAATGCGCCGAGCGTGGGCGCGAACCCGGGCCTTCTGGGTGGAAGTCCGAGACGCTAGTCACTACACCAGGCGAGCCTATAGCGTTTTGTATCAAAACTTGGCTTGGGTTTTCCCAAATTGCAAACCCATACAACCCAATTTTGTGAATACCCGAGCCAACTTTTGACGAAAGCTGGCTCGGATTTCACGGGGTGGAGTGGGTAGCCTAATATTTCATGTTATAAAAATAGTTAACTTTGGGAAGACATTAGCCTAACCCAACAACCTTACCTAACCTATCCTAGTATTATGGGTGGGGGCTGCCGCCCCCACACCCCCGCTGTTTGGGTTAGACTATTTTTTTTTTTTTTTTTTTTTTTAATATTCTAGGCTATTAGCCTAACCTAACCTAGTATATGGGTGGGGGCTGCCGCCTCCACACCCCCGCTGGTTGGTTTATTTTTTTATTTTTTTTTATTTTGTGCTAGGCTAGGCCTATTAGCCTAACTTAACAACCTAACCTAACCTAACCTAGTATATGGGTGGGGGCTGCCTCCCCCACACCCCCGCTGGTTGAGTACTGGCTGAAAAACTTATTGTTTTACAGTAGCCTAGGCCTATAGGCCTACATGTATTTTAGCCTTTTTGTTTTTTTCTCCCTTATAATACATTTCAGCTCTTAATGACATATATAGCAATGATGTATATGCAGAGGTGGGCGCGCTCCGGTGGGACCGGTAATGCGGCAGCGCTCCGCGCTCATCAGACATAAGGTAATGCGGCAGCGCTCACGCACTCCTTTTGTCAGCAGACCCGATGCGCTTCCCGCTCCAAGCTCCAAGCTCCCAAAAATAGGTATATAAATAAACAAAACAAACAAAACAGCTTCTAGAAGTTATTTAATTATTTACCTTTGTCCTTCACTTTGTCCTTTGTCTTTCACTTCACTAAATTCCAAGAATTCAAAACATTAAAAAAAACTCAAGTCATGGTGTCTTTCTGAAGTTTAACTGTTTAAGTTTCTCACTTTCTCAGTTTCTGTTATTCTTTGTCATATCAATGAATCAAATGTCAATGATATGATATGATTGATATCATTGCAAATGTCAATGATATGATATGATTGATATCATTGTGAGTTTGTGACATTGTGACTGTCCATTGATATCTATGATATGACATAAAGAATTACAGAAACTGTCCAAACTGAGAAACTAGGTCCGAAACTGCCAGGTCCGACGGTATATAATTTATAATAATTATATATATACGGCCGGGACTAGGGTCTTGTCAGTTGTCACGCCCAGTGCCAGGTCCGTATATAATTATATACTGACTCGCCGAAAAAAAATCGTAGCAGCGAAACGACTGCACCTATGGCTTTCATATTTTTAGTTTTTTACCACATGTACCTTACCCTTCTGCATACCCACCACGGCACCACCACTACCCCAAACCCCTCCTCCCACCCACTCGCTGACTATCGGTCGCCTCACAAGGAAAAAAACAAAATCTTTGGCGGCGAAACGATTGCACCAATCGGTTCCATATTTGTGTGACAAGTGCCTTACCCTGTAAATTGCTAACTGAATAAATATTATTATTATTATTATTATTATTATTATTATTATTATTATTATTATTATTATGCCTTCCCTCCACCACACCCCCAACTGCCTCCCACAACCCACTTCCAGCGTATCCGTACGAAGAAAAGGAAAACAAATAAAATCTGTGGTGGCGAAACTACCTCACCAATCGGCTTCATATTTGTAACACGAGTCAATTACGCTTCTACCTTCCCCCCACCATCCCCCAAACCACCCTCCCACCCATACATTCAAGTAACATTCCGATAGTATCGATACCATAAAATGATAAAAGTCTCTGAAGTCTATAGTGTCTTTTGACTATCAGACAGTCAGACAGGCTCGGGCTATACCACTGCCAGACTTACCTTTAGGCCCCTTCGTAAGCCGTAACTTGTCCGTAAGGTTTACTTTGCATTAGCAAAAGCCCCCCCAAAAAAAATAACAAGTTAACAACTGTAACACTGTCAGTCTGTCACTCTCATAGTATCACTGTATCACAGTTCACTAACACCGTGAGTAACACCGTACAAACGGTACGATGACTGTACACGATAATGACGTTCTTGTACCTGTTGTTGACAGGAAAAATCGCCTCCGGAGCACCAGAAAGGAGCGCGAATTTCTAGCTGCGCTCCCCGCCTGCACTCCGATTTCAGAATTTTGCCGCTCCTCGCTCCGCGCTCCTCTATATTGGTAATGCGCACCGGATCGCAGAGCGCCAAATGGCGCGCACCTGCCCACCTCTGTGTATATGCTCTACTGGACCTATTAGGCCTAAACAGATCGATGGGCTAACTGTCGGTCAAAAACATCAGTATAACCAAATAAATAAGATGGTCACTAGGCCTAATTTTCACATGGATTTTTTTATTTGGTAAACCTGATTTTTTGGACCGACAGCGATTTCAGTAAGTTTTATTTTGTTTGTTGTATTTTTTCCTTCAGATATAGTGTTGTTTTATACTGAAGAGGAGCGGAAATGAGTATTTACCCATTATCCAACAATCTAAAAACACACCCCTATTAGACTATTTTTTTTTTTTTTTTTTTTCTAGGCTATTAGCCTAACCTAACAACCTTACCTAACCTAACCTAACCTAACCTAACCTAACCTAACCTAGTATATGGGTGGGAGCTGCCACCCCCGCTGGTTAGGTTACTTTTTTTTTTTTTTTTTTTTTTTTGTGCCATTAGCCTAACTTAACAACCTAACCTAACCTAACCTAGTATATGGGTGGGGGCTGCCGCCCCCACACCCCCGCTGGTTGGGTACTGGCTGAAAAACTTATTGTTTTACAGTAGCCTAGGCCTATACAGTACATGTATTTTAGCGTTTTTTTTTCTTCTCCCTTGTAATACATTTCCGCTCTTAATGCCATATATAGCAATGATGTATATGCTCTACCGGACCTATTAGGCCTAAACAGATCGATGGGCTAACTGTTGGTCCAAAACATCAGTATAACCTTTTATTTTTCCCGGTAAACCTGACTTTTTGGACCGACAGCGATTTCAGTAAGTTTTAGGACCTATTTTGTTTTTTTTAATTTTTCCTTTAGATATAGTGTTGTTTTATACTGAAGAGCTGAAATAAGTATTTACCCATTATCCAACAATCTAAAAACACGCCCCCCACTAGTGGGGAGGGCTATGAAGTTCAGGGAAAATGAGGGTTTAAAAGCGTAAAAATACAATAATATAGCGTTTTGTATCAAAACTTGGCTCGTGTTTTCCCAAATTGCAAACCCATAAAACCCAATTTTGTGAATAGGCCTAGGCCCTACTCGTGCCAACTTTTGACGAAAGCTGGCTCGGATTTCACGGGGTGGAGTGGGTAGCCTAATTATCCCAATATATTAGGTTATAAAAATAGTCAACTTTGGGAAGACATTAGCCTAACCTAACAACCTTACCTAACCTAACCTAGTATTATGGGTGGCCACACCCCTGCTGGTTGAGTTAGGCTACCTTTGTTTTTGTTTTTTTGCTAGGCTATTAGCCTAACCTAACAACCTTACTTAACCTAACCTAGTATATGGGTGGGGATAAATGTTTACCTATGGTCCCGTTAAAATATCCTCGGTAATTTTTTTGAAAAGACTCTCAGCGTTATTATACATAATTTATTAGGGAAAGTGAAGCTCTATGGAATCCTTATAATATACTCACATAGATTCCACTGTGGAAGAATAGTTTTGATAGTTAACTATAGTTTTGATGTAGATACTACCACAACTACGAATCTTGTTTCCAAGACCTAGTATATTAACCTAACCAAACAACCTAACCTAACCTAACCCTAGAGTGCCCTAGACCCAGTACGTGGGATACAACACTCTAGCCCTTGCAAGTTGGATGCCAGCTACTGTGGGTTCATATATTAGACATACAGTAACATCTTTGTAGAACATAACACTTTACCGTAGCGAGTGTACTCCATTTCGAACACTTTTTGTAAACATGAACACGTCCGTAGCAGAGCTCTCAAGATTGCGGGACTGAGTTTGTTTACGCGCGGGACTATTTATATCGACAAAATCGAGTTACAAAACTTATCAAAACTATTCTATCACAACGGAATCTATGTGAGTATATTATAAGGATTCCATAGAGCTTCACTTTCCCTAATAAATTATGTATAATAACGCTGCGAGTCTATTCGCGATAATTATCATATCCTCAAGTAACCTATTAAAAACTGTTCAGGGGACTGGTTAGAACTTGTAGGATGTTTAATTGAATGTCGGAAACCAGTATTTACTGAGAAATAACAGTCTTAAAATGCGCTATGGGTCACCCAGGGTCCCTGCCCTCTCTTTCCCAGGTAATGTTATGTTATATTATATTATATTATATTATATTATATTATATTATATTATATTATATTATATTATATTATATTATATATTATATTATATATTATATTATATTATATTATATTAGGGTTAGGTTAGGTTAGGTTAGGTTAGGTTAGGTTAGGTTAGGTTAGGTTAATCTAATATAATATAATATTTGTACATTATGGGCAGTGGGCGGGGCCGCGCGTATGTGGCGGCGTACAGACCCTCCCGTAAAACATAGCGCATTTTAAGACTTTTATTTCTCAGTAAATACTGATTTCCGACCTTCAATTAAACATCCTACAAGTTCTAACCGGTCCCCTGAACAGTTTTTAATAGGTTACTTGAGGATATTTTAACGGGACCATAGGTAAATTTTTACCTGGGTGGGGGCTGCCGCTCCCACACCCCCGCTGGTTAGGTTATTTTTTTTTTTTTTTTTTTTTTTTTTTTATATACATGCTATTAGCCTAACTTAACAACCTAACCTAACCTAACCTAGTATATGGGTGGGGGCTGCCGCCCCCACTCCCCCGCTGGTTGGGTACTGGCTGAAAAACTTATTGTTTTACAGTAGGCCTATATACCGTATGTATTTTAGCGTTTTTGTTTTTTCCTCCCTTATAATTCATTTCAGCTCTTAACCCGGGAACTGCGGGGAGACTCTTAAGAGTAAGGGGAAAAAAAATCCATTTAAAACACCCTGTCGGGAATTTAGATAAAGAGGTTAAATTGAATATCACTGGTACATGAAATATCCCAACAAATAGTTATAATATAATTACCAACGAGGTATTCGATGGGTGTAATCCAGTCCCCCACACACGGCTAATAAATTGCATGACATGTAGGAATGTTCACATAATACAATATCGATACAATGAACTTAGCTTAGAGGACTGGTGATGTAGGACTGTTGTTATAGATTAATATTTGTAGCACATGGTGAACTGTGGGTTGAGTCAGAGCCGGGGGGGGGAGATGTTGGCTGTATGGTGTTGATTGAGAGACTAAAGGGCCGGCGTCCGATCGCTTCGCGAAATTACATATGGCTGTCGGCTCATACCGGGTAATAATTATAACCCATAACTTGGTTTCATGATACATCTAGAGCTGATGTAGATATTTATACATTACAGTTAATATTCAACCTATACTTAAGAATAAACAGCTATACACAAAGAACCAGCCGAAATCGTACATGCGATACGATACCGCCAAATTCAAATGTCCTATTGGACCTAAAACTGTCGGGATCATTACCCTATTCCCGACATATTGCCCGCCACCAAAATGATATACAGGAGCTATATACAGAGAACAACAAAAGGACATCGAAGCCAAAGATCACCTAGTTTGATCTTTGTTCTCCAAAGATCCACGGAACTCATAGCCGCCCTCCTTTTGGGACGAGTGCCACCTGAAGCCTGAGGAGGATCATCCTTCTCATCATCAGCTGCCCCACCTTGAGGAGCACTGTCACCAGCACTCTCCCGCGGAGGGGTATCAGTTGAAAGGTTGAAAGGAAGGCCTTTCGTATCATTATAGGTTTGACTCCTGTAAGGAGATAAAGAAAACCTAATATTTAGTAGTGGCCCCTCCATCATTGACGAACATGCCTATTACATAAGGCATCCTCTTCAAACACTAATCCGCCGTAGTTTGAATCTACCGCGCAGAGCATTTAAAATCTGAGGAGCCTTCATCATGAGCGCACGCGACCTCACTCATGGCTTCAGTCATTATGCATTGGGTTCTCACTACGAAAAAACTTTGTAAAAAAATAAAAACAATAAGAAAATAAGAATAACTATCCAATAAGCTTTCCATCATATCGTGGATGTACTTGTGTGGATCTTTGACCAGACGCTGATTCAGGCGTCATTCTTCCTTCACTGACATATCAAGTAAACCAAAATCCTTAATACATCAACGAATGGGAAGGGGATGGTCGGGAGGGCCCCAGTCGTCAATGATTACGGGGCCACTACTAAATATTAGGTTTTCTTTATCTCCTTACAGGAGTCAAACCTATAATTTATTAGTGGCCCCTCCATCATTGACGAACATGCCTGATTTCTAAGACTGGAGGGGGACATTCGTAATCATATCATAACTCTAGAAAAGCAGATAATCAAACAACCACATAGTATTCTTACTTTGAAAATATATTTAAATACGGCGCAGCCCATATATATACAAGATAGGGGTTCAGGCAGGTGCGTGCTTCAAAGAAGCCTGCTTGACAAAAAAGGGTAACTCTGAAGATTCTGTGAACAGATCTGTAGTTACAAAGGCACCCCACTCAACGAGTGGTGACAAAAATAACAAGTTATAAGTTTACATGTGCACATAATAAACCCCAAAATAATCGTGGAGATAATTTGCAAAAGATGTCCACTGTTTAATACTAAATTGCTTTCACAGCTAAAACTACTATAACAACCCCGTTGTTTTGTACTAACATTGTACTAGCACAATTTCTCGCAGAGAAATTTTCATATCACATTAACCATAAATTGTATCACAGCTCTTACACTCCGGCGGGGTCTAGGGTGTCCTATGTTACACTGACTGCACCCCCCCCCCTTTTCTTGAAAGTAAACAAAAGTGACTGAAGGGCCACCTAGACCCTCTGCCTTAAAGCTATACATGGTAAGGAAGGTTTGTCTAGAGCAACTGACAAGTATCTAGTCAAAAACGTATGATTAGACGCCCACAACTGTGTGGACGAAATATCTTCTACTGAAAAATTCTTCAGGAAACGTAAAGAGGCTGCCCATTTGCGTAAATCGTGGGCCCTATCCACAACGCCGGGATTACTCTCTTTAATGACTTCGACCAGAAGAGAAGCTAATCTCCGTTTCAGTAAGCGTTTACCCGTACTCGCTACCCATAAAGCACCTTGGGGGTTTAGAGGAGCCACTCTCAAATATTTGGTTAGAGCTTGCACTGGACATAGATTATGATGCACCTTTCCCCTTTTTAACGCCGGCACCGTGAACTCAGAAAACACGTGTGCACTGTGCTCATTCTTGGCTACAAATCCCAGGGAAGGTGCAATGTGAATACATTCATTAACCCGTACAGCCCCAGCGACGCGCCTGACGCGTCGGCGATGTATGTAACACACAGCCCCAGAGACGCGCCTGGCGCGTCACCCTAATTGCGCCGACCGTAACCTCAGGTGTAGCCACTCAAGAGGGCTCAGATTTGTATGGGAACTGTGTACGCATCCCACGCAATCGTGCCGATGGTTGAAAACTCTCAAAGTCCACGTGCGTGTGCGCGAGCGCGCAATAACCTGTTTTTTTGGGATAATTGCCTTCAATTTTTTACTCTTATAAAATCCGTTTTCGGGGGCTCTGTAGGACCATTTTTTAAGCTTTTTGAGCGGTTTTTCGTGGTTTTTCCTTCATTCCTAACCCATTCGCTATTGTTTCTGGAATAAAACCATTTTTTGAAAACCGGCCGGGTTCTGGTGCGCAAACATTACAAAACTAGCCGGGGCTCCACGGGTTAAGTCTACCAAACCTAAGGCAATTAGGTGTGTTGCTCATCGCCGCCAGCTCAGACACTCTGTTCCCGGTGGCCAAAGCCAAAAGGAATACAGCCTTTTTTAAGAGTAATGCAAAATCTGCAGTATTTTGGTACAGACGAAAGTGAAGTAAAGACAATGCATTGTCCAGAGACCAAGTAGGCATGAGCTGACGGGGAGGTGGGCGGAGTTTAAAACATGCCCTCATAAAACCTGTTGTTGTTGTTGTTGTTGTTCCTCAAGCTGCCTGGCCGAACAGCCCCAAGGCCCCGAGCAATTCCAAGGCCATAACCGAGCGCCCCCACAGAACCCTCCCCGCCGACCACAATAAAGCCTGGGTGACCGAAGCCACTCCATGGCGGGGAGCTGAGGAGGGTGCGGAAACGCCCGGGAAACCAAAGCCCCACCCAGGGCCCTGTGCCCCTCAGCAATTATGAAGAGAAAGTTGAGGGGCAAGGGAAAAAATGTGACGCTTTGGCTTCCAATCTTGGTAGATTGGGAGGTCAATCCACGGAAAAGACGCCGTCACTTGAGATCTAGAAAATATATAAGTTAAAGGAACAGTCAGAGTAAGCTATGGGTATGGCAGAGATCGCTCAGTTCTCACTCTGATAGACCAGCCCATCACCACATGACTAGAACCCAATCCTCTCCGCATCAGCTAGGAAAGGCCCTAGAAAGCCGCCTTTGCGAGGGGATAGCTCCCCTATTTCAACCCCTTTCGGGGTCGGGCACCCGCCCATAAAACCTGTTTCCTCCGCCACCGGTATGGAGAGACCTGTAAGGTCTAAAAAGGGCACTTTAATATCAGTTAAGTGATTTTTTAACGTTACCACAGATAAATGTTTCTGCTCAAACAGATAATTTAAATAATTGAAAACTAATGCTACTGAGGGCACAGTCTGTTCTGTTTTAATGATCCAAGAAGTAAAGGCTTGCCAATGTGAGTGATACTGTCGTTTCGTAGACTGAGTATACTGTATTGATTTAATAATTTATTGGTCACATCTCTACCATATGGTGCTAGCCACTTGGCCTCCTGAATGTCCACAATGCAAAAGTCAGCGAGGTCGCTAGGTTGCCAATCGTGTCTAAGTGGAAATACCCGACCTTGAGTGACACCGGGTGCGGGCACCACGTCTTTAATTGCTGGTACCACAACTGCGCCGGCCACAGGGGCGCGACTAGCGAGACTAAGCCTCGATAATCTTGTAGTTTGTTCACTACGTGGCACATTAGTGACGCGTCTGGCGGCGGAAACAGATAGATGGAGCTCCATCTGTTCCAGTCTGGTCCTCCTGCCGGCGTTTTCGTCCGGCGGGTGAGGTATAGAGGGAGTTTGTGAGTCTCCTCGGATGCAAACAGATCCACTTGTGGATGGGAGAGCTCTGCAATCATTCGGTTGAAAATGGGTTGCTTGAGCTCCCATACTACTGTCGTGCTCTGTCTCCGGGACAGAGCGTCTGCCCAGACGTTTGCTACGCCTGGGAGATAAGATGTGTGAAGATAAATGTCTAGTCTGTTGGCTAGAGTAAAAATCTCTTCCGACACGGTTAGCAACTTCCTTGACCTCGTTGACCCCTGTTTCTGAATACAGTGAACTGCGTTCAGATTGTCCATTCTGAAGGCCACCGACTTGCCCCGTAAAGCAGGGCCGTGAGCCTGAAGGAAATACAAGGGAACTAGTAATTCTTTGACATTGATGTGGGAGATTTCTAAGTGGGACCAAAGCCCATGACCCTGGTGCCCCTGATTTGACTGAAATCCCCAACCTATTGTGCCTGACGCATCCGTGTCAACCCATACCGTTGGCGGAGGAGAGGTCCATGACATTATTGAGTGCAACGTTTCCCTCTTCGCCCAGACCGCTAGTAAGGTGTGGTTTAATTTCGGGATGGGCCATAACTTTCCCGCCGGTAAGAGTGGAAAATATTTGTTGCCTTCCAATATTAAACGTTTTACTTTCAACTGGCCCAACGTAACAGTTAGTTGAATCCAGTTGAGAGAGCCGACCAGAGACTCCCAGACCCTCCGCGTCGTAGTCAGACTGTGAAGAAACATGAACAGTTTCCTGCGAAACCTGTTGCGATTGTCCACACTCTGACTCAGAGTGAGAGCAGCTGTGTCCCAGACCAGCCCTATCCACTGAATTACTCGTGAGGGAACAAGGTTTGACTTTACCAGATTTACCTTGAACCCTAGAGTTTTGACATGATTTAAAATTATGTTGACATGTTTGATGCATAATTGCTCTGTCTCTGCCACCACCAGCCAGTCGTCTAGGTACCACAAAACTCTGATTCCTTGCTTTAACAACGGCATCAGGGCTTGCCGGACTAATTTCGTGAATAATCGAGGTGCCAGGTTCAAACCGAATGGCATCCTTTGAAAAACAAAATTTTGGTGCCTGATCCGTAAGGCCAGAAACCTTTTAAATCTTTTGTTGACCGATACGTGCCAATAGGCGTCTGTCAGGTCTAGGGAACACATCCAACCTCCCGGCGGAAGTGTTAGCCTGATTTGGTGTACTGTTAACATTCGGAATGACTCTTTGTGAATGTGAAGGTTCAGATAAGACAGGTCTACGACCGGTCTCATCTGAACACTGTCCCTTTTGGGAACCAAAAATAGCTTGGACGTGAATACAGGGTAATTTGGGGGGACCGGGATGATGACATTCTTGGCAATCATTTCCTGGACCAGTGACTCCACCTCTAAAGAAACAAAATTCGCCGTTGTCGGCTGACGTAAGCGAGGTCGCCGGAGCCACTGCCAAGTGATGCCTTTGCGTGCCACCATCCGTGCCCAAGTGTTTAACGGCCATGCTTGGTGACACGTTCGGAACGACCCAGTTAGCAGACAAGGGTTCGCCGGCTGTACTACCCTCGGATCCGCCGGCCTTAAGATTGGCACCGGGAGTGAGAGAGACTTTAGTTTTTTGATGGTGGTGGAGTTGGTGGTGGTGGACGCTTCGCCGGCTGGCTGGCGTTGGCCGAAGACGGGCCCTGACCTGGCTTATTATGGCCGCGTCCTCTCTGACCTGAAAACCTACTCTGTCTATGCCTGTACTGACCTTGAGGGGAGGGGGAGGACTTAGGTGGAAGAAAGGGCTTAGATCCCCCCGGCTGAACCTTAGCGACTGGCCTGGGTTTGGGGAAGTTAAAGGCAGGTTTCTTAGAAGGGGTGGGACTGTGTTTAAAGGCCTAAGCCATATTAAACACCGTTCGCCACACGTCAGGGGACATTAACCCTTTACTGGCGGCCCACAACATAAGTTGAGTTAAAGAAACTGGCAAAAAACGGGTGAAAAATGGGTGAAAATCGAGTAGAAAATGGGTGGAACAGTAATGAACCATACGTCCGACATCTGTGGCCTCCCGGCCCACACTAACTCCAGTTCCCCCACCGCACGGGAGGATGACAGTGTGACCAATAGTTCGCGAAAAGTGAACAAAGTAGCAAAATCCGCTAAACTTCCATCTTTGAGGTAACACTGTCAGGGCTCCACGAGTGCTACGTAGCTGTATGTGGTGTCATTGTGTAGCGATTTCCGCCTAGTTTTCGGCACAATACAGTTCCTTTCATGCTGATGGTTGATATAGCAGTCAGAATGGCCTGAAAAGGCCCAAAACGGCCACAGACCCCCCGCTAGACAAGGGTTAAAGAGGGAGTGAGCACTGGTGACATGACCACCTGATTCGCAATGCGATCAGGCAGTTTTCGGACTAAGGACATTCTGAGGTCTTGTCTCGCTCGTACCGCCTCAAGCAAGGCGGTGCGGATGTCACCCAAAGATTGGATTGACGACTGAAGAAGCAGTCGCCGGGACAATTCAACCGATCGTCTGGCATCCGCGTCTGCGATTGCCTGAGTGGACCGGAGCAAAGACTTTGCTACCTGTTGAGACACTATGTATTAAGAGAACAGGCGAAAAGCTTTCCCCCTTAGCCTAAATTATCGGTCTAGGTGAGTTGGGGTAGGGGTAGTGAAAGGGTCTTTTAGCTCACAAAGATTAATTTTAGGGGCAGCTAAGAAAGCAAACAAAGCTGAAGGGACTCCGCCGGCAGAACACACTGGCATGGAGAACCAAGAATGAGTATCTTGAGGGATCTGGTGGGAAGTTTTGGAAGTAAATGTGGTTGCAAAGTTTTGAGCCTCTGTCTCCCATTCCACCCAAGGTCCTGGACCCAACTGCCCCACCTTCAAGACTGGATTAGCTGCTGCGTCTGTGACGGTTTGCAAATCAAGTTCTGGAGTGAGAGCTGACAGAGTCTTAATGTCATTAAACCCATCAAGCTTAGACCAGTCTGAAAAACAATTTTGAAGCTGAGGCAGGGGGTAAAGCCGGCTTAGTAGCATAAACAAAATAGTCCTGGTGATAATAACTAGGTATTGCCTTTATATTGACGTCTAGTACATTTCCCAAAGTATCCAAGGCCCTTAATTTCTTAGATTTATTGCCCTGGATGACCCACTCACGCGGTACTGGGAGTTCCCCTGACAAGGTAGGTTGGGCGAGCTCTGGTTTAGTGGGGGTCAAAAGGACCCATGACTCGTCTGGTCCGTAAAGCAAGGGCATAGCTACCTTTCTGAGAGGCGCCTTGTCTAGAGGGGGTGGATTGACATCCGTTATAACCCTTACATTCGAAGTGGTCAATGCCGCCGTAGCAGGCCTAGTAACCACTGATGGTGACAGAGGGGGAGGGTGAGGTATCTGAGTCAAAGCAATAGTAGTCATCAGAGGCCGTACCGTAGAGCTTGTCGTGGGAGCTTCCAAGTCCACTGTGGGAGTTTCCTGTTGTTGGCCAAAAAATTTAGATAAAGCATTACTAAGTAGCCCATCAATTTCCTGTGCAGTGACAAATTGACTTGATGATGTACTCACTGGTGAATCATTAATATCCTGCACGGCGTCTAAGCCTGAACCTGACTCTTGCCCTTCCATATCCGAAATCATTGAAACCTCGTCTTTATCATCCTGTTCCTCCTGAGAAGATCCCGCCGAAGCTGGGGTACCTTGTTGCCAAGATAAGTCCGGAATAGAGGATGGGATCGCCGCGTCCCGGTGGACGTCAGCCACTGTGTGAATAGTTTGAGCCGGAAGTGGGTGGTCAGACCCTGGCCGAGAATATCGCCAAACACCGAGGCCTTGGCCTACACTCCCTTGGGAGTCTGAAACACTCTCAATCACTCTCCCGTCCACTCACCAACTCTCTGCAATCTCTCTCTCTCCGCCGCAATGTTGCATCTCTCTCGCTATTCTATCGCTACTATAATAATCAGTGTTCCTCAGAGCTATCCCAGTGCATACCACCTCCTTTACGTAGGGCACGTGGTACCCGTCTTGCAACTCAATCCCACCCCTACTCTGTGCAACTCTCCAACCCAAGAGTGAAACGTTACTCTCAAACTTTCTTCTACTCAACAGCTGAGCTCTGGAACTCTCTCCCAGAATCAGTTTTTCCCGCTTCCTATGACTTAAATTGCTTCAAACTCAGTGTGTCCAGGCATTTTGGCTCGAACGTCCCTTGATTTTGGCCCTGTCACTCTTTCAACTATGGGGGAGGCACTCGCTATAGGCAGTTATGCCTTTTGCCTCCCTCAATCACATAGAAAAAAAAAAAAAAAAAAAAAAAGTAGAGACGCCAGGATCATCCGGCAGTTCTACATCCTGCTCCAAGGGATATAACCTTACGACTGGGCGAGTAGTAACCCCAGTCGAAGTTCGTATTCTAGCAACCCTTATAAGACCATCAATGCCCTGGAACAAATCGATAATCCTCCCAAGCTTCCAAAATAACCTAGGACGCTCATCATGAATCAGGACGATATCCCCGATACGAGGCCATCGTTGATTCGTCCCTTTGATCTTATAAGAGTGACGCTCGCGAAGAGACAGTAAATATTCTTGGGTCCACCGTTTCCATAGATCGTCGGACACCTTGTTTACATACTGGAAGCGACGACGTGTGGCGTCAGCATTGCCGAACGTAGGGTCATGCAGATCTTCGTCATTTACGGACGATCTAGGAAAGGTATTAAGGGTTCGTCCACGTGTTAGCATAGAAGGCGAAATGGGTAAGAGGTCATCAACATCTGCCGAGGTATAGGTCAAGGGCCTGTCGTTGACTGACATCTCAATTTCTACTAAGATGGTTTGCAACTCCCGTCTGGTCACCAGTGCCCTTCCTAATACCTTCTTCATGGCAGATTTGACGATACCGATTGTTCTCTCCCAAATCGCCCCGAACCATGGTGCACGTGCTGGTATAAATCTCCACTGACAACCCTTTCCAGTGAGGGTAGCCACAACCTGCGGGTCATCCATTAAACTCTGGAGATATTTAGAGGCCCCGACAAAACAAGTCGCATTATCGCTCATAATAATTTGAGGGAAACCATTGCGGCCTGCAAAGCGTCTTAAAGTATGCAAAAACCCCTCACTAGATAGGTCGTCAATCAATTCAATATGAATCGCTCTGGTTACCGCACATGTGAATAGAACGGCATATACGTTTATGATATTACCGGGCGATTCTCTAACATGAATCGCTCCGGTGTAGTCTACCCCGGTTACCTGAAATGGTTCAGTCCTTTGTACCCTGAACTCAGGCAAGGGAGGTAGATCAACTGGGGAGTAAGGCTTACCCTGTAATCTTTTACAGATAGTACAGCTATTGTGGATCCCTTTAATTGCTTGTCGCATCTTAGGGATCCACCAACGTTGTTGCATATGCGCCAGAACATAATTTACGCCAAAATGTAGGCAGGTCCGATGGCATTGGCGAATCAACAGTTTGGTAATCAAATGAGAGGAGCTAAGGAGGACAGGATATTTTGCAGAATCAATAATGTCCGCCTTTTGTATCCTGCCTCTACACTTAATTATGCCTCCTTCCATATATAATCCTAGCTGCCTCATTAAGTTTGAGGGTTTGGCCTTTGACTCCTTGCTCAGGATTTGATGTTCAGTAGGATAAGATTCCTTTTGTACTAAACATATTAGTTTCGCTTCTGATGATCTCAATTCATGGAGTCTGATATGCTTCGAATCTTCACTAAGGAAAGACCCGTGAGCCCGACTTCTCATGTTGTTAATGAAACGGTATATCCATGCAAATACCCGTATTACTTGATCATAGCTGCCGTAACGTTCCCACTCTACCAACTTGTTATCCTGAGGTGTAGTACTCACATTCGAACTACTTAACACATCATCTTGGGGCCGACTTGAAGGATCAGATATGCATTCCCTGAAATCCCGAGGCCATTCAGTTGGAGATATAAGCCATGGAGGTCCATGCCACCAAATGGGGGACGACATAAACTGTTGCGCCGAGATCCCTCGAGAAATTATGTCACTGGGGACAGTCTTAGTCTGTCTCTGGGGTTATCCCTGGTGCTCACATAGCGAAATTTAGCTGTAGGAACTAAGTTATGTATCTCATCAGTGCGATTAGAAACATAAACAGGTAACACTTTCTGGCTGTGTACCCATGAAAGCGCTATTTGACTGTCGCTCCAGACATAGATGTTATTAATCTGTAGTATGTCTGCATAAGCATCCAGTGTAAACTTTATTAGACGAGCAGACAGAAGCAATGCAGTAAGTTCTAATTTAGGAACTGTAATCTTCTTTATAGGGGCTACTTTGGCCTTCGCTATAGCCAGTGTCGCTTGACTACCATTGCATATGTATATGGCAGTACCGTACGCACTATTACTAGCATCAGAAAAGGCATGTAGATCCACCTGTTGACCACTAATAACCTGACGATTAAGTTGGACCTTGCAACATGTGGAAAGGTCCGACCGAATCAACCGCCAATTATCTTGTAACTCAGTCCGGAGGGGCGTGTCCCAATCTAGTTTTAGCCGCCACAGTTGCTGTAAAAACATACGAGCACGGATAGTTACAGGCAGCAAAAAACCTAGGGGATCAAACAACCTCGCTGACAAGCTTAAGCAGTTTCGCTTGGTCATAAGCTCACTGCCGCATGGGGTGTGACAGAAGGATATTTATCAGTGGCCCCTCCATCATTGACGAACATGCCTATTACATAAGGCATCCTCTTCAAACACTAATCCGCCGTAGTTTGAATCTACCGCGCAGAGCATTTAAAAACTGAGGAGCCTTCATCATGAGCGCACGCGACCTCACTCATGGCTTCAGTCATTATGAATTGGGTTCTCACTACGAAAAAACTTAGTAAAAAAATAAAAACAAAAAGAAAATAAGAATAACTATCCAATAAGCTTTCCATCATATCGTGGATGTACTTGTGTGGATTTCTGACCAGACGCTGAATCAGGCGTCATTCCTCCTTCTTTGCTCAGCCTGCCCGGACGTACCTTTCAGGCTCCGCTGGTTCCGCATTCGTTGCGTCCCTAGTGAGTTTTTTCTCATTTGTTTACTCTAGGATGTATCGAGTAAGGTTAGGATAGGCGTAGCAGGAGTGTCCTGGGCTGGTTGCCCGCAGTGCAGTGTATTTTGGGTCGTGTGTATGGGGCATCTATTTCGGATGTACCCTCGTGGTCCTGTTGTGGACACGTGAACTTTTCACAGTTGTGTTAGTTGGTGATGCAGGCGGCTTTCATTACGCGTTAATTATTGCTGCCTTTTATCCTTCTGATGAGGTAAGCTGTGTGTTTGCTGACGTTCCCAGCGTATTTTTCTTCACTTAGTGAAGTTTTTTCTGGGTCCGTGTCAGGCTTCCCGGGGTGGGAAGTTATCGCTTCGGTGGTGTGTTGGCGGTGGTTCCTGTTGTGATATTTCAGTGTGTGTTTATATTTCAACTATTTTCATGCCGTCTACCTAGGCCTAGCCAGCCGCTCGTAGCTTTGCCACATGTCTAGTGTTATTTATTTTATAAATATGCCCTACTGTGTCATGTGTATCCGGGTTTTAGTTGTGTATTGGCTAATTCCTCGGACTATAATTGTTTCCTGGTTTAGTTGTGTATTGGCTAATTCCACGGATTATGTTGTGACCTTGGTTAGTCGTGCGTGTCTCTCCTCGTGTCGTATGGTTCAGATGGTGTCTGTTCAGGGTGGGGTTTGCCTTCCGGCGGGTTTTTTCTCGGTTTCACCATGAAAAATCCTGACCGATGAGCAGTGTTGGGCCACACGTGGTTTTTAACTCTGGCTGGTTCCCGGCGTGGGGAGGTGTCTGTGGCTCTCCAGGACTGCGTCTCTGTGGGTGCCTGGTTTCAGGCCTCCTTTAAATTCCCGGCGGGATGGCTGTACCCATCCTTACACCATATATAGATATATAAAGAAACGACGTTCTTGAGAACACTCGTTTTTATAGGTTTTTCTACCTGGTTTACGACAACCACATGGAAAACCTAGCTGTTGTTTAGGCGTTCCTCCCCGGCGATCTTTTACAAAGAAGTGGGGTCAGGAACTTGTGGGGTTAACTTTTAGACTTCTCACCCGGCGGGTGCACCTGAGCAGGGTGGGATAAACGACTTAGGTCTCATATAGTTAACCAATCCATTTGAGTGTTACTCTGTGTATTTACCTAATTGTATTTACCTAATTGTAGTTTACAGGAGTTGAGCTAAGCTCGTGTTGTCCCGTCTCTCAGTCTACTTTTTATCCAATTTTTTCTTGAAAATATGGATGTTCCTTGCCCCTACCACCTCCTCCTCCAGCCCATTCCATTTGTCAATACATCTATAGGGGAAGCTAAACTTCCTGATATCGTTCTTGCAGGTAGGTCTTTTTACTTTGTAGCTGTGGCCTCTAGTTATTCCTGTATCCATAATTAATATATCCTCCCTATCCAGCCTCTCCAGCCCCCGGGTACATTTGTACATCATTATCATGTCTCCCCTCTCTCTCCTCTTTTAGACTCGGTAGATTTAATTTGTCTAGCCTCCCTTCATATGGCAGTTCTCTGAGACTTGGAACCAATCTAGTGACTGCTCTCTGGATTCTTTCTAACTTGTGAATATGCTTCTTTAGATGCGGGGACCACACCACTGCTGCATACTCCAATCTTGGTCTAATCATACTCTTCATAATTTTCGCTACCATGGTCTCATCCAAATAGTTCAGAGCAACTTTCATATTCCCAGCCATTGCATACATTCCGCTAAAGAGCTTGTTAATATGTTTCTCTGGCGACAAATTATCTTGTATAATCAACCCTAAATCTTTTTCTTTTTCGGCCTTGCTAATTTTATTATCTCCCATCCTGTACTCCCAATTTGGTCTATTCACACTTCTTCCCATATTTAACACATGACATTTACTTATATTAAATTTCATTTTCCACTTGGTGCTCCATTCGTATATTTTATCTAAATCCCCTTGCAGCTCCTCACAACTACTTTTATTTGTTATTTGTCTCATAATTTTTACGTCATCTGCAAACATTGACATGTAAGAGTTTATGCCTATCGGCAGGTCATTCACGTACATAAGGAACATGAGAGGTGCCAACACAGATCCCTGCGGCACACCACTCTCAACTTTCCGCCACGATGAGTAAGTTCCTCTAATGTTGGTCCTCATTTCCCTATCTGTTAAATAGCTCTCCATCCATTTCAGCAAACTCCCCCTGACACATCCTAGCGTCTCAAGCTTAGATAACAATCTCTTATGTGGTACCTTATCGAATGCTTTGGAAAGGTCTAAGTAGACGCAGTCCACCCATCCGCCTCTTTCTTGGAGTACATCTATCACCCTACTGTAATAACATAGCAAACTGGTAACACAAGATGTCCCTTCTCTGAATCCAAATTGCTTTGGGGTTATTATTTTCTTTCTCTCCAACATTTTCATCCATCTCTTCCTAATTAGCTTTTCACAAATCTTGCATACAATACTAGTAAGTGAAACTGGTCTATAGTTTAGAGGGTCCTCAGGGTTTCCATTCTTGTATATCGGAATGATATTAGCTCTTTTCCATTCAACAGGAACCTGTCCTTTATCTAAGGAAGCTTGAATTATGTCCCTCACTGGCTCCACTAATTGCTCTGCACACTCCTTTAAAACCCAGGCAGACACTTCATCCGGTCCCATAGCTTTCCTTACTTCAAGTCCTCTCATCGCAGATAACAGCTCATCTCTAGTTATTTCAATCTTACTAAGACCACTCTCCAGTACTCCCGCCTGTGGTTCGTCAAAACCTTCCTCTCTAGTAAAAACTGACCCCAATTTGTTATTCATTACCTCACACATGTCCGATACATTTTCATACGTCCTAGCATCAACTCTTAATTTAGTAATTTGTTTCTTTACCTTCAACTTACTGTTTATATATTTATAAAATAATCTAGGGTCACTTTCACATTTATTTACTATGTTCTTCTCATAGTTCATTTTAACTTGCCTAATTATGTTAACATATCTATTCCTCTCCTGTTTATATTTATTCCGATTACTCTCAGTGTTCCTTCTTCTTAATCTAGCCCAAGCTGCATCACGCCTACCCAAAGCTCTTTTGCATTTCAAATTAAACCAATCTTTCTGCTTAGTAAAATTTCCAGTTTTATATCTTGGGACAAACATATTGGTTCCTACTCTATAAATTTCGAGGAATCTACTATATTTACCTTGTACGTCCCGTTCCTTCAAAATAAGATCCCAATCTACTCCCTCTAAATATCTTTTCAAGGATACATAATCAGCTTTACTATAATTTAATCTGTCATTTATGTAGCTATTGTCTAATCTATTGGCATTACTCGAGGTCAACTTCCATTTTAGTAATAGGTGATCACTTTTACCTACAGGACATAGATAGTTTATATCACTAATTTCGTGAGGATCTTTTGTAAAAATCAGATCGAGTTTAGAAGGTTCGTTATTACCCCTCATTCTTGTATTTTCCTTCACATGTTGTGCAAGTACATTTTCCGTAACCAACTCCACTAGCCGACTTCCCCAAGATCTCTGATTTGGCCCTGCATCTCCCGATTCCCAATCAACCTCACTACAGTTGAAATCTCCTACCAAGATCAATCGATTCTTCCTTAAAAGCAATCTTCTCAACGACTGAATCATATCCTCTACCATCTCCTCAAACTCCAACTCCCTCCATGCTCTGGTCTTTGGTGGCATGTAAGCTACTGCTATGTCTAGCTTTTTTCCTTCTATATCATTGAGTTCAACTGCCATTATTTCTGCCTTGTCATTATTTAACTCCACGTGCTTTGCTGTCATAGGGTTCTTAACTAATACTGCCACTCCACCTCCCCTTTTACCCTTTCTATCATTTCTCCATATATTATATCCTTCACTAAACACTATGTTGCTGTCAAAGTCCTGGTTCAGCTTTGTCTCTGTCAAACAGACTATCTGTGGTTGATCTTTTCTTAATATATTATCTAACTCTACCTTTTTACTGTTTATTCCATCTATATTAGTGTAGTAGCACAGTATATTTGTGCGTGGCACCTCGGCAACGCCGGACGGTACGGTCCTCGTTCTGCCGGACAGCCCCCTTGGATATTCGTCAGGGTTTGTTGTACTCTACGCTCTCTCCGTCGGGGCTTTTTTGCGCGGGATGCTTGGGGCCGCTACGCTTCTCTATCGGCGGACCCTGCTTACGACATGCAACGACGCGCTGTGTCGCGAGCGGGGTCTTCTCAGTCCCGTCCTTCTGCCGGTCCTCTTCGGGATGCTGCTGCAAGTGCTGCCAGCATGCACGGGCGCAGGACAGGGACGTTACAGGCCAGTGCGTCAGTTCCGCCTCGCCCTTCTGTTCTTGCCCCCTTTTCATCCCCGCCGTGTCGGGGCTGGCCGGCCTTCCACTTCCGGCCGCCCTTCGCCGGGGTCAGCCCCGCGACGGCCAGGGGTTGGGGTGGCCCGCCCTTTTCGACGAAGTTGGGGGGGGGGGGGGGGGTAGAGGAGGTCAACGTGGCCTCATGCCCGCACGGACCGTACCGGGGGTACCTCCACGTCAAAACAATGTGTAGGTTCTCTGGGTCGGTCTCCTTGTTCTCCTTCTCGCCTGGCCGCCCGGGTCGCTCCCCTCCTCTCAGGAGCTCCCACGGGTTGTTTTCGCCCTTGCGCCCCTCGGTGGCCGCGAGGGACGTTGGGGGCGGCGGATTGCGCGGAGGGGTCTCCCCTGGAGGTGGACGTCCAGACCCCCACTCCGCTCTTGTCACCGACGCCGGCCCATCTCTTCAGAGGTGGCCCACGTGTTCACATCCATGCACGAGCAGGGTATCGAGGGAGTTGACCGCCGGTCACCCGGTTTTCCTCTCCCGTGTATTTCTGGTACCGAAGTTGGACTGCGACGCGATGCGCCCGGTGGTGGCTCTGTCGGCCCTCACCGGGCGCATCGTGCACACACGGTTTCGGATGCTGCCGGTACCCCAGGTACGCCTGGCCCTGCGCCCTCTGTCGTGGGTAGTGTCGTTGGCCCTCCAGGATGCGTCTTGGCTCGTTCCTCTCCATCCTCGATTCCAGCGATTCTTGGCCGTTCGGACTTCCGATCGTGTGTTCCTGTTCGCAGGCCTTCCCTTCGGTCTCCACATCGCGCCGCGGATCTTCTCCACACTGGTGGGACAGGCTCTGGGTCCTCTCCTCAGGAGAGGGCTCCGGCTCCTGTTTTCCTTAGCCGATTGGTTGATAGTTTCCGAAGCCCTCGGACTGTGCATACGCGACGCCCTCACAGTCGTTCGCCACGTCGCACAGTTGGGGTTCCCCATCGATGTTCCCAAGTCACGCTCGACCCCGTCGCGTGTCGTGCCATGGGTCGGTCTCGCATGGGTTTTGTCCGGCGCTACGGTGACCCAGGGTCTGCCGGACGCGGTGCACCTTCGGCGGAAGGTCTTCGCCGTGTTGCACTCGGTCTCCCTCCCGGGGTGGCTCTGGGACTCGTTAGTGGGTTCGCTGCATAGGGCCGCTCTGCCCATTCCCTTAGGGAGCCTCAGGCTACGCCGCCTCCTCCTCATGGGCCCCGAGGTGTTTCCGTTGACCCCTATGGTTCGGCTCCTGCCGCTCCCGCGTACCGTTCGCAGACGCTTCGGTCACTGGGTTGCTCGGGGCACGCTCTCTGCGGCTGTGCCCTGGACCGCCCCCCCGCCGACGATCTGGGTAGACACAGATGCGTCGAGCGAGGTAGGGTGAGGTTCCCAATCAAACCTGGGACGTCCACTTCCCGGCAGATGGGTGGGTCTCCCTCCCCTTACCCGTCTATGCCCTCGAACTGTTGGTTCCTTTGTTCTTCCTGAGGGACCACGCACTGGCCCTTCGGGGAAAGTCGGTGGCCTTCGGGATGTACACTCGGACAGCTGTCCACTGTTTCCTAAAGCGGGGGTCCTCCAGGTCATTGACTCTCTTGGGGATCTCGGTGGAGTTGTTCTTCCTCGCGAACCGACACGCCTTCTCCTTGCATGCCTCCTCCCTGCCCGGGACTGCCACCCTGTGGGCGGACGCCCTGTCGAGAGGACAGGGCGTTCTTGTAGAATGGGCAATGCAACGGACTGTGTTCGACGACCTCGCGGCTTCCTGGGGTGTTCCGGAGGTCGACTTGTTCGCATCGGAGGTGCCGCGCCAGTTGCTCGGGATGGACACTCGGACAGCTGTCCACTGTTTCCTAAAGCGGGGGTCCTCCAGGTCATTGACTCTCTTGGGGATCTCGGTGGAGTTGTTCTTCCTCGCGAACCGACACGCCTTCTCCTTGCATGCCTCCTCCCTGCCCGGGACTGCCACCCTGTCGAGAGGACAGGGCGTTCTTGTAGAATGGGCAATGCAACGGACTGTGTTCGACGACCTCGCGGCTTCCTGGGGTGTTCCGGAGGTAACTTGTTCGCATCGGAGGTGCCGCGCCAGTTGCCTCAGTACCTATCCCTCCGGCCTCGCACTCCGGAGGGGGGTCCGGACGCTTTCATGGTAGACTGGAACAGGTGGTGGTCGATATACATATTTCCGCCACCAGACGCACTGTTGATGTGCAAAGTCCTCGCGAGGCTGCGGCGGCATCTGGCTTCTCGCGCCTCTGTGGCCGGCACGGGCTTGGTACGCCCGGTTGACGAGGTGGTGCCCGAGTCCGGTCCCTCTACCTGTCTCCGACTTCCACTTGAGCTAGGTTGGGGACCTGCGGACCTCGTTGTCCTTCGCATCGTGAATGTTCATGAGGCACGGTGGCTCCCAGTCCACAGCCGGGACCTGACTGCCTTCCTGAAGCGTTCCTGGCCGCCTTCTCCTTGGAGGACTTACGGGTCCCGCTGGAGGTCTTTTACTAGGTGGATACAGGACACTCGCCAGACAGTTGGCTCTCCTTCCCTCGTCCTACACTCCTTGTTTCACCTCTTCCGTACACGTCACTTTCCCGTCGACGCTATACGTAACCACTTGTCTGCAGTCCGGGGGGTCTTTGAGTACGTCGCTGGGCTGGTCGTTCCGCCGCAGGAGCTGGATTCCTTCATGACGGCTGCCTTCCGGGACCGACCGCCTCCACGCCAGGTCCCTCCACAGTGGGATCTGGGGCGGGCTCTGGACCTTCTGGCTTCACCCACGTATACACGGGCCGCTACACCGGTTCCGTTGCTCGGGGGTGTCTGCACTAGCGGCATTGTCACGGCCCCAGGGCTGCGTGCGATTCTCCCCGTCCTTGCATGGCGTAACGTTCGCCTCCTCCCCTCATTTTATTGCCACGAATGAGAGGGAGACCCACGTTTTCCAGCCTTTCACCGTCCAGGCTTTACAGCGTGGGCATACTCGCCATGTGTTGTGCCCGGTGTCAGCCTTGCGCTCCTCTGTTGCGTCTGTGGCGCCGCCTTCGGATACTGCTGTGTGGGTGTCTCCTCGGACAGGTGGGTGGCTCTCGCAGGTGCGGATGGGACGCCACATTTGTCGGACCATTCGTGCCAGTCACCCTGTTTGTAGGGGTTCTGCGCGCGATGTGCGATCCTTTGCTGTCTCCTTCCGGTTCCTGCAAAGTCGATCCTTACCTGACATCGCCTCAGCGGTTTTGTGGTCTTCTATCAATTCCTTCATCTCCTCCTACCTCTCCATGTCCGGTGTTCGACCCCCTCGGCCGGTGATAGCTCTCGGGGGTCGTGTTTCCTAGTGCTCTGGCGAAGATACCTGGTCTTCCCCCCCTTGTCCCTCGTTCTTTTACTTTGTTTTATTTGACAAAGGGGGGGGGAGTACGGGTTTGCAACACTTGATTGCAAGTTTGGGATTATGTATTGTTACAGTACATAAATGTTTTTGCCACATTGAAAATTGTGTTTTGTTATTGTGTTCAATGTTTTTGTTGGTTTTGGAAGAAAAGGGATTTTGGGTACAGTAACTTTTTGGTTTAAGACAAGTCTATGTTTTTGCATTACTATGAATGACGGGCATGTGTTACAACTGTTCTTTTTAGCTACTCCTCAGTTTTTCACTCTTTTATTAAACTCTCTTGTTTAAATTGTGTCTTTGTCATTCATAATTTTGTTTTATGCATTGTTTTTTTTGGTATGTTGGGCTTGGATGTCCTCCTCCTATTTGTTATGCAGCCTTGACGTTGGATTTGCCAAGACTACTAACAAATTGGGAGGTTTGACGTACCTCCTAACCTACCAAATAGGAAAACCTACTATTTGGTAGTAGTCTTGGAAAATCCAACGTACATAATACCCTCCCTCACGCCGGACCCCTGCCCATCCGCGTTCTTCTGCTGACGTGAGATATGATGACAAGAGAGGGTCGCTCATGCGCACGTTCGACAGGGATCTGCACATGACGGAACACGGGATGGGCCTTAAGCGGTAACTAAGGTAAACCCCTTTTTCTTCTCTTCTATGCTTTTTTCACCTTCGGTGGTAGTTTTGGTTAATGTACAACGTCTCCTAGAGCAAGATAAGGAGTAGACTCTAGACGTTTTCTTTTTTAACCGCGGTTGGAATGACGACATAGCAGTCAAAATAGACAAGTCGTCATTGCAATTAGGTTAATAGCCTTGACGTTGGAATTTCCAAGACTACTACCAAATACTGTAGTAGGTTTTCCTATTTGGTTGGGAGGTACGTCAAACCTCCCAATTTCCAAACACTAGCCTATATATTGATGAAAACTAACAGGGAAAAAGGTTATTTATTAGTGGCCCCTCCATCATTGACGAACATGCCTATTACATAAGGCATCCTCTTCAAACACTAATCCGCCGTAGTTTGAATCTACCGCGCAGAGCATTTAAAAACTGAGGAGCCTTCATCATGAGCGCACGCGACCTCACTCATGGCTTCAGTCATTATGAATTGGGTTCTCACTACGAAAAAACTTCGTAAAAAATAAAAACAAAAAGAAAATAAGAATAACTATCCAATAAGCTTTCCATCATATCGTGGATGTACTTGTGTGGATTTCTGACCAGACGCTGATTCAGGCGTCATTCCTCCTTCTTTGCTCTGCGCTCAGCCTGCCCGGACGTACCTTCCAGGCTCCGCTGGTTCCGCATTCGTTGCGTCCCTAGTGAGTTTTTTCTCATTTGTTTACTCTAGGATGTATCGAGTAAGGTTAGGATAGGCGTAGCAGGAGTGTCCTGGGCTGGTTGCCCGCAGTGCAGTGTATTTTGGGTCGTGTGTATGGGGCATCTATTTCGGATGTACCCTCGTGGTCCTGTTGTGGACACGTGAACTTTTCACAGTTGTGTTAGTGGGTGATGCAGGCGGCTTTCATTACGCGTTAATTATTGCTGCCTTTTATCCTTCTGATGAGGTAAGCTGTGTGTTTGCTGACGTTCCCAGCGTATTTTTCTTCACTTAGTGAAGTTTTTTCTGGGTCCGTGTCAGGCTTCCCGGGGTGGGAAGTTATCGCTACGGTGGTGTGTTGGCGGTGGTTCCTGTTGTGATATTCCAGTGTGTGTTTATATTTCAACTATTTTCATGCCGTCTACCTAGGCCTAGCCAGCCGCTCGTAGCTTTGCCACATGTCTAGTGTTATTATTTATTTTATAAATATGCCCTACTGTGTCATGTGTATCCGGGTTTTAGTTGTGTATTGGCTAATTCCTCGGACTATAATTGTTTCCTGGTTTAGTTGTGTATTGGCTAATTCCACGGATTATGTTGTGACCTTGGTTAGTCGTGCGTGTCTCTCCTCGTGTCGTATTGTTCAGATGGTGTCTGTTCAGGGTGGGGTTTGCCTTCCGGCGGGTTTTTCTCGGTTTCACCATGAAAAATCCTGACCGATGAGCAGTGTTGGGCCACACGTGGTTTTTAACTCTGGCTGGTTCCCCGGCGTGGGGAGGTGTCTGTGGCTCTCCAGGACTGCGTCTCTGTGGGTGCCTGGTTTCAGGCCTCCTTTAATTCCCGGCGGGATGGCTGTACCCATCCTTATATATATATATAGATATATATAAAAAACGACGTTCTTGAGAACACTCGTTTTTATAGGTTTTTTCTACCTGGGTTACGACAACCACATGGAAAACCTAGCTGTTGTTTAGGCGTTCCTCCCCGGCGATCTTTTACAAAGAAGTGGGGTCAGGAACTTGTGGGGTTAACTTTTAGACTTCTCACCCGGCGGGTGCACCTGAGCAGGGTGGGATAAACGACTTAGGTCTCATATAGTTAACCATTCCATTTTAGTGATACTCTGTGTATCGCTGCCTTTACTCTTACGGCAATTGAAGGTTCAGTGAGGTTTAACCAAATCGAATCCCACACCCGGCGGGTGCTCCTAAGTGGAGGAACTAAGGAATTTATAAACAAATTCAATTTCGATTAACCTTAATTTGGTGATACTTTCAGTATCGCCGCCTTCTATTTTTACGACGATCGTTTGGGACAATTCGTTAAAAAATCAGATCTCGTATATTCCTGCCCTGGGCTATTCTACTAAAATATTTCAAGGGCCGGCGTCTTTATGAGGGGGGCTTTGTTACAAAATTGAATCTTGAGACAGTCACCACCTCCTACAGACTATAAGTGCCATACTGGACCATTATATCAGAGGGTATTCTTCATGTTCTTTAGCTAAAAAGATTTGTTTAGCCTCTTTACACCCCGCCGCGTAGCGAGATGTGTTAGCTGTGTCTTTGCATCCCGTTACCCGGCGGGTTATTAACACTTGTATGCGAACACTTGGGTTAACCTTATGAGCATTAATTCCTGGAAATTTTTCTTTATTTTTCCAGAGCTGAGCTCCGGCGGACCAATACAGACCCGGCGGTAGTTTCCTCACACCAGTCTCTGTCATGGCTACTGTGGCCCCAGTTTTTGCCCTGTGCATTACCCCTACTTGCGCGGGTATCCCAATTTTTGCGCATACCCTTTGCATAAGGTGTGTTAGATGTCTAGACCGTTCAAGGGGTCTCTGGGTTACACTTAATTGTTCCTTTTGCTCCCAATTAGCCAATAAAGTCCTGTGTGACAATGACAAGACCGCGGCGGTAGCGTTGAGAGAGGTCAGACAACAAATGTCGGCCTACACTACCATTGTCGCACATAAGTCACTTCAATGTGACAACGTCCCACTTTGGGATAAGTTGCTGTCAGAGCACCCTCCCCCTAAACGTACCTCTAGAGTAACGGGTTTTAAGCCGACAGAGACTAGCCAGGGTTCTGTATCGTCTGTGGATACGTCTAAACGCCCGAGAGAGCCTACTCCCCCGGCAGCCACCTCCTCGTCGCAGGCGAGATCGAGGTCAAGGTCACCTCTCAGACAGCAGTCTTCAAGTCGTGCCTCTTCCCCGGCTAGTAAGAAGTGTAAGACTGAAGCTTCCACCAGTGGTCATGGTGGTGATTCTTCCAAATCTAGGTCTAGTTCGCGGTCACACCGTAGCCACAAATCCTCCAAAAAGGATTCCCATAGGAAGTCCTCTCGACATTCTCCTAAGTCTAGTGCATCTCATCGTACCTCTACACCAGAAAATGTTTCTGTTACAGCCTCAGAGTATAGTGAAGCGCCTGTCCCTAAACAAGATTTACCTATTGATATTTTAACCCTAGAAACGGAAAGTTCAGGAAATTCAATAATTGAGAATGTTTCAGACTCTCAAGAGAGCGTAGGCCAGAGCCTCGGTGTTTGGCGGTTTGCTCACCCAGGGTCTGACCATCCACGTCCGACTCATACGAGTCACACAGTAGCCGATGTCCACAGGGACGCGGCGACCCCATCCTCTATCCCTGACTTATCTTGGAAACAAGGTGCCCCTGCCTCGGCGGGGTCTTCTCAGGAGGATCGGGAGGAACAAGATGAAGTGTCAATAATTTCAGATAGGGATGGACAAGGGTCAGGCTCAGGCCTGGACGCCGCCCATGATAATACTGATTCACCTGAAAGTTCTGCATCTAACCAGTTTGTTACAGCACAAGAAATTGATGGGTTACTTACTCATGCTCTATCTAAATTCTTTAGTCAACAACGAGAAAACCCCACAATGGACTTGGGGGCTCCCTTGACAAGTTCTGCGGTACGGCCTCTGATAACGTCAATCGATTTATCTAAGATTCCTAACCCTCCTACTCTGTCACCAGCAGGGAGCTCTAAGCCAGCTACGGCGGCATTCACTACGTCAAATGTCAGGGTCATTACGGATGTTAATCCACCCCCTCTAGACAAAGCGCCTCTTAGAAAGGTAGCTATGCCCCTGCTTTATGGGCCAGACGAGTCATGGGTTCTTTTGAACCCCTCTAAGCCAGAGCTTGCCCAGCCTACCTTGTCAGGGGAGCTCCCGGTACCACTGAGTGGTTTATCCAGGGAAATAAGTCAAAGAAATTAAGGGCATTGGATGCCTTGGGTAATGTTTTGGACGTAAATATCAAGGCTATACCTAGTTATTATCATCAGGATTATTTTGTTTATGCATCTAAGCCTGCTTTACCCCCTGCCTCAGCTTCAAAACTTTTTTCAGACTGGTCTAAGCTGGATGGGTTTAATGATATTAACCCTCCAGCCCCGGCTATGTATTATATATATATTCCTCGAAACCCGGGTGTTTTGGCCGAAAAACGTCTAGGCTAGGCTACCGTATATTCGTTAATCAGACTGCTTCCCGCATTCCCGCGCATCCCCAAGCGTAGCTGTGTTATTTACCTGTAGAATGGCATTAAGTAGAGCTCTCTAAGTCAACTGGTTGAGCTGTGATGATGATTTCATTGGAGATAACTTTATGGCCAAAACAGCCACTTTACACCACTTTTCGATACTTAACAACAACATACAGGCACACACGAACAAGCGACGCTCTCCTTCTTGTGGCCGGAGATGCGGGGCGACGGTCCAGCCGGCTGTTGTTTACATGCGTCGGACCGACACCTCGCACACGAAGCTCACAGGCTTTCAACCACTGGGCGTTCAAGATACCATCCGGGTACCTGTTATATGCTTTTTTATGGGCGTTCAAGAGCCCTTCCGTGGTGAGAGGGTTAAGGCTCTGTCGGCTCTTACTCCTGAACTAGATTTACAGACCGTCACAGACGAGACAGCTAATCCAGTGTTGAAGGTGGGACAGTTGGGACCAGGACCTTGGGTGGATTGGGAGGTAGAGGCTCAAAACTTTGCAACCACTTTCACTTCTAAATCTTCCCACCAGATCCCTCAGGATACACATTCATGGTTCTCCATGCCGGTAGGTTCTGCCGGCGGAGTTCCGTCAGCTTTATTTTCTTTTTTAGCTGCCCCTAAGATTAATCTTTGTGAACTAAAGGAACCATTCACTACCCCTACCCCTTCTCACCTAGACAGAGAATTTAGGCTAAGGGGAAAAGCTTTCCGCCTGTTTTCACAGTACATAGTTTCTCAACAGGTGGCGAAGTCTTTACTCAGGTCTACTCAGGCAATCGCAGACGCGGATGCTCGAAGATCAGTTGAGTTATCCCGGCGTCTGATTCTTCAGTCGTCGATTCAATCCTTAGGTGACATACGCACAGCCTTACTTGAGGCGGTGCGAGCACGACAGGATCTTAGGATGTCATTAGTTCGCAAGCTGCCTGATCGCATTGCTAACCAGGTGGTAATGTCCCCAGTACTTACACCTTCTTTAATGTCCCCTGATGTATGGCGAACAGTGTTTAACATGGCACAGGCCGTGAAGCACAGTCCCGCACAGGCTAAGAAACCCGCATTTAACTTCCCCAAACCTAAGCCTCCTACTAAAGCTCAGCCAGGGGGTTCTAAGCTGTTTCTTCCGCCTAAGTCCTCCCAATCCCCCCTGGGTCAGTTCAGGCATAGACAGAGAGGGTTTTCAGGACAGAGGGGACGCGGCCAGTATAAGCCGGGGCAGGGCCAGTCTTCGGCCCACACCAGCCAGCCGGCGAAGCGTCCAACACCACCAAACCCACCATCAAAAAACTAAAGTCTTTCTCACTCCCAGTGCCTATCTTAGAGCCGGAGGAACCGAGGGAAGTACAGCCGGCGAACCCTTGTCTGCTAACTGGGTCGTTCCGAACGTGTCACCAAGCATGGCCGTTAAAAACCTGGGCACGGATGGTGGCACGCAAAGGCATCACTTGGCAGTGGCTCCGGCGACCTCGCTTACGTCAGCCGACAACGGCAAATTGTGTTTCATTAGAGGTGGAGTTGCTGGTCCAGGAGATGATTGCCAAGAATGTCATCATCCCGGTCCCTCCAGATTACCCTGTATTCACGTCAAAATTGTTTTTGGTTCCCAAACGGGACAGTGTTCAGATGAGGCCGGTCGTAGACCTGTCTTATCTGAATCTTCACATTTACAACGAGTCTTTCAGAATGTTAACAGTTCATCAAATCAGGCTAACACTTCCGCCGGGAGGCTGGATGTGTTCCCTAGACCTGACAGACGCCTATTGGCACGTGTCGGTCAACAAAAGATTTCAAAGGTTTCTGGCCTTGAGGATCAGGCACCAAAATTTTGTTTTTCAGAGGATGCCGTTCGGTTTGAACCTAGCACCTCGATTATTCACGAAACTAGTCCGGCAAGCCCTGATGCCGTTGTTAAAACAGGGAATCAGAGTGTTGTGGTATCTAGACGACTGGCTGGTGGTGGCAGAGACACAACAATTATGCATAAAACATGTCAATATCATTTTAAATCATGTCAAAACTCTAGGCTTCAAGGTAAATCTGGTAAAGTCAAACCTTGTTCCCTCAAGAGTAATTCAGTGGATAGGGCTGGTCTGGGACACCGCCGCTCTCACTCTGAGTCAGAGTGTGGACAATCGCAACAGGTTTCGCAGGAAACTGTTCAGGTTTCTTCACAGTCTGACTACGACACGAAGAGTCTGGGAGTCTCTGGTCGGCTCTCTCAACTGGATTCAGCTAACTGTCAAGTTGGGCCGGTTGAAAGTAAAACGATTAATATTGGAAGGCAACAAATATTTCCCACTCTTACCGGCGGGAAAATTATGGCCCATACCAAAATTAATCCACACCTTACTAGCGGTCTGGGCGAAGAGGGAAACATTGCACTCAATCATGTCATGGACCTCTCCTCCTCCAACGGTATGGGTAGACACGGATGCGTCAGGCACCATAGGGTGGGGATTTCAGTCAAATCAGGGGCACCAGGGTCAGGGACTTTGGTCCCACTTAGAAATCTCTCACATAAATGTCAAAGAGTTACTAGTCCCCTTGTATTTCCTTCAGGCTCACGGCCCGGCGTTACGGGGCAAGTCAGTGGCCTTCAGAATGGACAATCTGAATGCAGTTCACTGTATTCAGAAACAAGGGTCAACGAGGTCAAGGAAGTTGCTACTCGTGTCGGAAGAGATTTTTGTTCTAGCCACCAGTCTAGATATTTATCTTCACGCATCTTATCTCCCAGGCGTAGCGAACGTCTGGGCAGACGCTCTGTCCCGGAGACAGAGCACGACAGTAGAATGGGAGCTCAAGCAACCCATTTTCGACCTAATGATTGCGGAGCTCTCCCATCCACAAGTGGATCTTTTTGCGTCCGAGGAGACTCACAAGCTCCCTCTATACCTCACCCGCCGGGCGATAACGCCGGCAGGGGGGCCAGACGCCCTAGTGACAGACTGGAACAGATGGAGCTCCATCTATCTGTTTCCGCCGCCAGATGCGTCACTAATGTGCCACGTAGTGAACAAACTACGAGTTTATCGAGGCTTAGTCTCGCTAATCGCGCCCCTGTGGCCGGCGCAGGTGTGGTACCAGCAGTTAATAATGTGGTGCCCGGACCCGGTATCGCTCCCGGTCGGGTACTTCCACTTAGACACGATTGGCAACCTAGAGACCTCGCTGACTTTTGCATTATGGACATTCAGGAGGCCAAGTGGCTAGCACCATACGGTAGGGATGTGACCAATAAATTGCTCAATCAATATACTCAGTCTACTAAGCGACAATATCAATCTCATTGGAAAGCTTTTACTTCTTGGATTGTTAGAACGGAACAAACTGTACCCTCAGTGGCATTGGTTTTTAATTACTTGAACTATCTGTTTGAGCAGAAACGTTTATCTGTGGTTACTTTGAAGAATCACTTAACTGCGATTAGAGTGCCCTTTTTCGACCTTACAGGTCTATCCATACCGGTGGCGGAGGAAACAGGATTTATGAGAGCGTGTTTTAAACTCCGCCCACCTCCCCGTCAGCTCATGCCTACTTGGTCTCTGGACAAAGCTTTGTCTTTACTTCATTCTCGTCTGTATCAAAATACTGCAGACTTTGCTTTAATCTTAAAGAAGGCAGTTTTCCTTTTGGCTTTGGCCACCGGAAACAGAGTGTCTGAGCTGGCGGCGATGAGCAACACACCTAATTGTCTTAGGTTTGGTAGACTTAATGATTCAATTTCCATTGCACCCTCCCCGGCGTTTGTAGCCAAGAATGAGCATAGTGCACACGTGTTTTCTGAGTTCACGGTGCCGGCGTTAAAAAGGGGAAAGGTGCATCATAATTTATGTCCAGTGCAAGCTCTAACCAAATATTTGAGAATAGCTCCTCATAACCCCCAAGGTGCTTTATGGGTAGCGAGTACGGGTAAACGCTTACTTAAACGGCGATTAGCCTCTCTTCTGGTAGAAGTCATTAAAGAGAGTAATCCCGGCGTTGTGGGTAGGGCCCACGATTTACGCAAGTGGGCGGCCTCTTTACGTTTCCTGAAAAACTTTTCAGTTGAAGATATTGCGTCCACACAGTTGTGGGCGTCTAATCATACGTTTCTCTCTAGATACTTGTCAGTTGCTCTAGACAAACCTTCCTTACCATGTATAGCTTTAAGGCAGAGGGTCTAGGTGGCCCTGCAGTCACTTATGTTTATTTTCAAGGAAGGGGGGGGGGGGGGGGTGCAGTCAGTTGACATAGGACACCCTAGACCCCGCCGGAGTATGAGAGCTGTGATACAATTTAAGGTTAAAATGTGATATGAAAATTTCTCTGCGAGAATTTGTGCTAGTACAAAGTTTAGTACAAAACAACGGTGTTGTTATAGTAGTTTTAGCTGCGAAAGCAATGTAACATTAGTTCAATGGAGTTCATTAGCAATTGATCTCCACATGTATTTTGGGGTTTATGATGTGCACATATAAACTTATAACTTATTATTTTTGTCACCACTCGTTGAGTGGGGTGCCTTTTGTAACTACAGATCTGTGTTCAGAATCTTCAGGGTTACCTATTTTTGTCGGGCAGGCTTCTTTGAAGCACGCACCTGCCTGAACCCCCTTTTTCTTGTATATTTCCGGCCTACGCCGTATTAAATACATTTTTCAAAAAGTAAGAATACTATGTGGTTGTTTTTATTATCTGCTTTTCTAGAGTTATGATATGATTACGAATGTCCCCCTCCAGTCTTAGATATCAGGCATGTTCGTCAATGATGGAGGGGCCACTAATAAATTATAGGTTTGACTCCTGTAAGGAGATAAAGAAAACCTAATATTTAGTAGTGGCCCCGTAATCATTGACGACTGGGGCCCTCCCGACCGTCCCCTTCCCATTCGTTGATGTATTAAGGATTTTGGTTTACTTGATATGTCAGTGAAGGAGGAATGACGCCTGATTCAGCGTCTGGTCAGAAATCCACACAAGTACATCCACGATATGATGGAAAGCTTATTGGATAGTTATTCTTATTTTCTTTTGTTTTTATTTTTTACGAAGTTTTTTCGTAGTGAGAACCCAATTCATAATGACTGAAGCCATGAGTGAGGTCGCGTGCGCTCATGATGAAGGCTCCTCAGTTTTTAAATGCTCTGCGCGGTAGATTCAAACTACGGCGGATTAGTGTTTGAAGAGGATGCCTTATGTAATAGGCATGTTCGTCAATGATTACGGGGCCACTACTAAATATTAGGTTTTCTTTATCTCCTTACAGGAGTCAAACCTATAATTTAAGAAGGGAAAGAGAAATGACCCAGGGAATTATAGACCAGTCAGTTTGACAAGTGTTGTGTGTAAACTAATGGAAACGGTAATTAGAGAAGGAATAATGGATCATATGAAGTCAAACCAACTTTTCAGTGGGAGACAGTTCGGATTCTTGCCGGGGAGGTCGACGGTACTACAGCTAATTAAGGTGGTAGATGATTGGATGCAAATTCTAGAAGATGGTGATGTAATAGACGTGGTATATTGTGATTTTATGAGGCCTTCGATAAGGTCCCACATAAAAGGTTAATAGAGAAAGTTAGAAGCTATAATATAGGGGAGAAATGTGTGAAATGGATAGAAGCCTTCCTGAAAGATCGGAGACAGAGGGTACTGGTGAATGGAATAGGCTCGGGGTGGAGGGAAATTACAAGTGGGGTACCTCAGGGATCTGTGTTGGGACCACTGCTGTTCGTTATATTTATCAACGATTTGCCTGAAGTTATAACTAATGGAAGTGAGGTATACCTGTATGCGGATGACACTAAACTGTATAGAAGAGTGAGGAGTAAGGAAGATATGGGTTTGCTTCAAGGAGATGTGGAGTGCATGAAGGGATGGTCTGAGCATTGGTTAATGCCTTTTCATCCAAAAAAATGCAAGTACATGCGGATTGGGACCAGCAAGATAGACAAGGTTGGATACAGTATGTATGAAGCGATGGAGGAAGTGAGTGCAGAAAAGGATATAGGAGTAGTGATAGACAATAAGTTAAATTTCTCAGAACATTTAGCGGAAAAGATAAACAAAGCCAATAGAATTGTAGGGCTGATAAGGAGGACATTTGTGTCACTTGACGAAGAAATCTTCAGGAATCTATATACAGCGCTGGTTAGGCCGCACCTGGAATATGCAAACCAGGTGTGGGCTCCATATATGGTAAAGGATATAGAAGCAGTGGAGAAAGTGCAGAGGAGAGCTAGCAAGCTGGTACCAACGTTGAAGAACGCGGGCTATGAGCAGAGGTTGAGGACACTGGGGCTTCCGACACTGGCATATAGGAGAAAGAGAGGGGATATGATAGAGACTTTTAAGATAGTGTCAGGAAAGTACGATGAGGATGTGTGTGAAGGTATCTTCTTGATGCGGGAGGGAACAAGAACGAGAGGACACTCTAAGAAAATTTACAAAGAAAGAAATAGGCTTGAGAAGGCAAAGAACTCATTTTGTGATAGAGTGGTAAATGAGTGGAACGCACTGCCCCAGTATGTAGTCGATTCCGAATCAATAAGGGAGTTTGAAAGTAATCTTGATAAAGCATGGGGAAGACAAGATTTGAAGTTTGATTATAAAACAAAAATACAGAATAGTAAAAATGTTGCGTCTGCTACCGCCGCCGCCAACACCGTGAACGACCGCAGCAGTGCAAGTACTGGTACTGAGCTGGATACACAGGCATAGTTTGCCTTTTTCCAGAGGATCTACTGTAAGAAACTGTAAGAGACGGTAAGTGAAGGTCAGGGAGAGATGAAGGAGGAGGAGCAGGACGACGGGAGTGGGAAGGCTGGCCGGGTGAAAAGAGGTCAGAAGGAGCCGCGGGGGGAAACAGAGCAAGGATCCCCGGGGCAGAGATAACAGGGCGGCCCGACACCGAGGCGGAGGAGGGAGGGACCGCCACCGTGGGACGAGACCGTGAAGGAAGAATAGGCACCGAAGCAGGTGAAGTAGGAGGAGAAGCAACTACATCCTGGACGACCCTCCTGGACAGAGTAGGAGGAGGGAGCAGAGGGCCAGCTACAGCCTGAACCTCCGCGCTCGTAGAGGACAAAGGAAGAGGACGTCGTTCGAGCAGGGGAAGTGGGCGGAAGGTAGTAGAGCCCCGACCCGGAGAGGCCAGGGGAGGGCGCACAGGGGCAGAGCCGCTAACCCCGGCCGCAGGGCGAGAACCATGACGAGGGCGATGGGCGCCGTCAAGGCGATCAGGAGGACGAGGGGCAGGAGAGGACGGGCGAAGGCGAGCGAGAGCGTGGACGGAGCAGGGGATCCCCCCGACGATGTGACGACCGGCTGCGGGACCCAGGGGAGAGAGCCCGAGCAGGGAGAGGGCCAGGCGAACGGCCTTCAGTCGGGTCAGGGATACCCAGGGCGACGCGGATCCGGGCGGCAACAAAGGCCGGGGAACGGTGGCCCACAGTCCAAAAGTGGCGGGAGACTATCGCCCACACCGACTGAAGGGAAGCAGAGGCCACTGCCGCCGCCGAGGAACCAGGGCTATGGTGCACCACATCCACCAGGGCCAGATACGGGCCACACAGAGCAGGGAGGTAGGCCGTAGAGGACACACAGTGCGAGTGGTGCAAGCAGGACTTGTGACTCTCCAAGCACGGGGAGCTACAACCATGGCGAAAGCAAGGCAGCCTACCTGCACTGGAAGAACACACACCATAATCAGCACGTCGAAGGAGTAAGTGGAGAGAATGTCCAAGAAGAACCAGGGAAGGAGCATGGGGAAACAGGAACACACATGCAAACAGGTATCCGTACTCACCCTAAACCGGGAGCCCAGAGGTAGGTGAGTAGGGCAGGCGAGGTGGACGAGCACTAGCAGAACCTGCAAAGATGGAGAAAGTGTTAACCACCACTCAACATCTTACATGCAGGGCCTAGAACACCAGTAAAGTGCACACACCAAGATAGTTTCAGGCAACAAGATGACATAAAAAAGGTCAACAGTGAAAACTAACTATTACCGCAAATTTGCGGGCCAATGGAGGCATAACCGTACCGACACAACCCTCCCGCATCTTTGAGGGACCCCCCAGCGATCTCCGCAAATTTGCGGGGAGCCGAATCGAGCTCCCCCAAAATTGCGGGACCGGCCGAGATGGTCCGGCGCCGAAAAAGCGAGAGGAGCGTCTAGGGAATACAAAAAAAGGCCACAAAAATGCGTCATCTCCTTATGAACTCCAAGCGTGGATGGCCATCAAGCTGAGCAGTGTCTTCCTTGATATATGATCCTAACTCAACCGGTAAATGGAGAGGCAAGGAAGACACACCAGGGGAGAGGAGGCACATCCCCCAGGAACCACCCAACCCACAGAGATAGAGCAAAGCCCATGAGGAGAAGTGGCAGGGAGGGTGGTTTCGCACAAACAGGGGCCCCCCTGGGGTACCCCTGGATTGGGCAAAAAGACTATGAAAGGATGGAGGTGAAACAGGAAGGGAAAACAAAAACCAGTAAACGAAACTGGTGAGAAAAAGGGTGGCCTAGCCGTGAGCAGAGAATGTGTCAGGTGCGAAAAAACCCTGGGGTACCCCTGGAATATCACGAACCACCTGTCGCCCAGGCCCTTGAGACACAGCAAAGGCTCGAAAGGGGGGACTCGGGAATAACGCTAATAAAGCGGCCAACACAAACTCTACAAACAGCACCGCCACCATCGAAATCTCAGATTGTTTACCAACGTTACACCTAGGCTATGAAAAAATGAAAACTCATAGGGGCATAGCAATTCCTGAATGAGAAAACGAGCTAGGCTAAAATAAGCTAAAAGCTAAACTATGCCCAGACTAATAGGAAAAAAGAATATGAAAAGAGAAAGAATGAAAAACATACACGAGGAACGCCAAGCGCCCCCGTACCTTCGGTAGGCTATTTCCACACGCGTCTCCATTTTACACACTTAGGAGCCCATTTACGTGTGCCCTAGATCACGTAACATCTGTCTAACAAAAAAAGAAGGCCTGATAAGCCGAAACGAACCTAAACAGGGTGAATTGAAGGAGCACAACAAAAACGGACTCAATCAATGGAGGCGCGTGAAAAAATGATAACAAGAGAGGGTCGCTCATGCGCACGTTCGACAGGGATCTGCACATGACGGAACATGGGATGGCCCTTAAGCGGTAACTAAGGTAAACCCCTTTTTCTTCTCTTCTATGCTTTTTTCACCTTCGGTGGTAGTTTTTGTTAATGTACAACGTCTCCTAGAGCAAGATAAGGAGTAGACTAGACGTTTTCTTTTTTAACCGCGGTTGGAATGACGACATAGCAGTCAAAATAGACAAGTCGTCATTGCAATTAGGTTAATAGCCTTGACGTTGGATTTGCCAAGACTACTAACAAATAAATGGTTATAAATTAGATAAATTTAGTTTCAGAAAAGATATAGGCAAATATTGGTTTGGTAACAGAGTTGTAGATGGGTGGAATAGGCTACCAAGTGATATAGTGGGATCAAGAACGATAGGGAGCTTTAAGATAAAATTAGATAGGCATATGGACGAGATGGGTTGGGAGTGACGGGGATCTACCAGGTGTGGGCCAATCAGCGTTCAGCAGACCCCCGTTATCTTGTGTTAATCTCTGACCGTTTTGGTCAGTACTCAAGGTATTAGTGAGTTGGGCCTATAATTGGGCCTTGTAATTGGGGTTGGGTGTCACAGGGATCTGCCTTGTATGGGCCGATCGGCTTTTTGCAGACTCCCATTTTCTTATGTAAGTAATTTTCAGAGTAAATATACAATATTTGTTGCCTTTGGATACAGGAAGGGTTGAGTTTTTGTTTTGCCCCCCCCCCCCCCCCCCCCCCATGAACTATTGAAATCAGCATCTATTTTAACAGTAAGGGGCTTAACCTGACAAGCGCGAAATAGACCTAGGGGCTAGGGTAGTTATTTGTGCATTTCTAGCCTTGAATTCTGACAGAATTCGTTATATTTACAATATAGAGCATTATTTGTTTTCGGTATGCTTTTATTTTACATATATGATGTATATATGAACCTTCAAGAGTGCTAAAATAAGTGGGAAAAGCATTTGGGTGGTGAAAAACGAAGATATTGGCCACCCGGTCATAATCTCAGGCGAGAGAGAGCCACAGGCAACCCTCCTCTCTCGCTGTCTGTGAGGTAACTGAGACGAGCAGGGCGGTGTGGGCCGGTGTCTGGGTGTTGCATAACGATCTTTTCTGCAACCCACTTGTGCTACATTATCGCGGGAGAGAAAAATAACCGATAAATGATGATAATAAGAGGAAAAATAGGTGATAATTGAGGAGGGGAGGGAGGGGGGAATAAGGTAGGGGAGGGGGGTGGGTGAGATTTACATGGATGAGTACTGGAGGGGAATTATCTCACCTAGAGACAAATTCCTTTGTTTTGATAGGCCCTTTTTTTTTTATGGAAGGCTTTTTTTATGGTCTTGCTTCCGTGAGGCCTATCGCGTTCCCTATAGGAAGCCTTCCGTGAGGCCTATCGTGCTTGCCGGGTTAATAAGAGTCACTGCCGTCAAAAGGGAGAATTATAGGGAGAGTTTTTTGTTTTTACAGTACGGTACTTTATATAGGGCACACAAAATGTATCTCCGGAGGTTGAAACACATTTTAATATGATCTTTGCAACATCCTTATTCTATAATAACCTTCAAATATTGAGAAATAATTAGTGGTAGTTTCGGTTATAAGTACCTCATTTCTATACACAGTACTGTATACTTTTAATTCCTGGGAAAAAATAAAAAAAATCTTGGGATTTTTCATTTTTTTCTTGGGATTTTCCAAAAAACCTAACCTAACCTAACCTAAATGTATTTGGGGGCTATTAGGTTAGGTTAGGTTTTTTGGTTAGGTTAATGACGAAGAAATCTTCAGGAATCTCTATACAGCGCTGGTTAGGCCGCACCTGGAATATGCGAACCAGGTGTGGGCTCCATATATGGTAAAGGATATAGAAGCAGTGGAGAAAGTGCAGAGGAGAGCTAGCAAGCTAGTACCAACGTTGAAGAACGCGGGCTATGAGCAGAGGTTGAGGACACTGGGACTTCCGACACTGGCATATAGGAGAAAGAGAGGGGATATGATAGAGACTTTTAAGATAGTGTCAGGATAGTATGATGAGGATGTGTGTGAAGGTATCTTCTTGATGCGGGAGGGAACAAGAACGAGAGGACACTCTAAGAAAATTTACAAAGAAAGAAATGGCTTGAGAAGGCAAAGAACTCATTTTGTGATAGAGTGGTAAATGAGTGGAATGTACTGCCCCAGTATGTAGTCGATTCCGAATCAATAAGGGAGTTTGAAAGTAATCTTGATAAAGTATGGGGAAGACAAGATTTGAAGTTTGATTATAAAGCAAAAATACAGAATAGTAAAAATGTTGCGTCTGCTACCGCCGCCGCCAACACCGTGAACGACCGCAGCAGTGCAAGTACTGGTACTGAGCTGGATACACAGGCCTAATTTATTAGTGGCCCCTCCATCATTGACGAACATGCCTATTACAAAGGCTCTCTTCAAACACTAATCCGCCGTAGTTTTGAATCTACCGCGCAGAGCATTTAAAAACTGAGGAGCCTTCCTCATGAGCGCACGCGACCTCACTCATGGCTTCAGTCATTATGAATTGGGTTCTCACTACGAAAAAACTTCGTAAAAAATAAAAACAAAAAGAAAATAAGAATAACTATCTAATAAGCTTTCCATCATATCGTGGATGTACTTGTGTGGATCTCTGACCAGACGCTGATTCAGGCGTCATTCCTCCTTCTCTGCTCTGCGTTCAGCCTGCCCGGATGTGCCTCCCCACGCTCCGCTAGTTCCGCATTCGTTGCGTCCCTAGTGAGTTTTTCTCATTTGTTTACTCCAGGATGTATCGAGTAAGGTTAGGATAGGCGTAGCAGGAGTGTCCTGGGCTGGTTGCCCGCAGTGCAGTGTATTTTGGGTCGAGTGTATGGGGCATCTATTTCGGATGTACCCTCGTGGTCCCGTTGTGGACATGTGAACTTTTTCACAGTTGAGTTAGTTTGTGATGCAGGCGGCTTTCACTACGTGTTATTTATTGCTGCCTTTTATCTTTCTGATGAGGTAAGCTTTGTTTTCTGACGTTCCCAGCGTATTTTTCTTCACTTGGTGAAGTTTTTTCTGGGTCCCGAGTCAGTCTTCCCTTTGTCGGAAGTATTTGCTACGGTGGTGTGTTGGCGGTGGTTCCTGTTGTGATATTTCCAGTGTTTGTGTATATTTCAACTTTTATTATGCCGTCTACCTAGGCCTAGCCAGCCGCTCGTAGCTTTGCCACATGTACTAGTGTTATTGTTTATTATTTATAAATATGCCCTACTGTGTCATTTGTATCCGGGTTTTAGTTGTGTATTGGCTAATTCCTCGGACTATAATTGTTGTTGTTGTTGTTCCCTAAGCTGCCTGGCCGAACAGCCCCGAGTCCCTGAGAAAGGCCATGGCCACGATCGGGCTTTCCCACAGAGCTCTCATTGAGTGTAGATTGTGTTGTTGGCGTAAGTGGTTGTGTGAAATGCAGTCTTCTATGATGTGTTTAATGGTATGGGGTGCTGTGTTACATCCCGGGCAGGTGTCGACAACGGAGTCATCCAGTCTCTTCTGATAGCTCAGGAGAGCTGGATGGTGTCCGCATCTCAGCCTGGCCAGGTGGACTCTGTCCTCGCGAGGAAGGGAGGATTCGGAAGGATGGATTTCGGGAGGTCGTGCGTGCATGCAGCTGCGTGTTGTCTGTGAGTGAGTGGATGGATGGGTGAGAGATATGAGTATGGATGTGCTTCTGGAAGTTGGTTCGGGGTGGGCAGGGAGGGAGAGAGGACAATAATTGTGTGTGATACCGTGTGCTGGGTGTTGTTTTGATATTTCTTGGTGTCTGTGGGTGTGTTGCCATGTAGTTTAGTGGGTGGTCTTGGTTCGTGGAGGCTGCTGCCAGGATTGAGTGCCTCTCATGTCCAGATGGTCTTTGACTTTGAGGATTTTGGTTTCTTGATGTAGGTGATCTGTGGGTGCAGTAGCTGTGCAGCTTGTAATGATCTTCAGGGCTTTGTTTTGAATAGTCTGTAAGGTCTTATGATGTGTTTCAGCTAGGTTAGAAGCCAGGCTGGGCTTGCGTATTCCATCACTGATCTTATGTATTGTTTATATACTGTGGTGGTAGTTTCTTTGTTGTGTCCAAATTTTGTGTGAGCAAGTGACCTGAGGGCGTTAAGTCTGGGTGTCAGTTTCTTTTTAATGTTTGTGGTGTGCTGTTTGAATGTCATATGAGTATCATCTGTTACTCCTAGGATTTTGGACTATAATTGTTTCCTGGTTTAGTTGTGTATTGGCTAATTCCACGGATTATTGAGTGACCTTGGGTTTGTCGTGCGTGGCTCTCCTCATGTCTCTTGTTTGTTCAGATGGTGTCTGTTCAGGGTGTGTTTCCTTCCGGTGGGTTTTTTCTCGGTTTCACCATGAAAATCCCGGCCGCGAGCCGTGTTGGGCCACACGTGGTTGTTAACACTGGCTTGTTTCCCCGGCGTTGGGGTGTCTGTGGCTCTCCAGGACTGCGTCTCTGTGGGTGCCTGGTTTCAGGCCTCCTTTGATTCCCGGCGGGATGGCTGTACCCATCTATAAAACGTTGTTCATGCGGACATACGTTATGTAGTTTTTCTACCTGGTTTTACAAAAACCACATGAAAAACCTAGCTGTTGTTTTAGGCTTTCCTCCCCGGCGATCTTTTACAAAGAAGTGGGGACAGGAACTTATGGGGTTAACGTTTGGACATCTCATCCGGCGGGTGTACCTGGGTAGGGTGGGATGAACGACTTATGTCTTTCAGTTAGTTAACCAATCCATTTTAAGTGATACTATGTGTATCGCCGCCTTTACACTTACGGCGATTGAAGGTTCAATTAGGTTAATATCGATTCTTCACACCCGGCGGGTGCTCCTAGGTGGAGGAACTAAGGAATTTACAAAATTCGATTTCGATTTAACCACTTAATTTAGTGATACAATCAGGTATCGCCGCCTTCAAACTTACGGCGATCTTTTGTGACAATTCGTTAGACATCAGATCTCGTATCATCCTGCCCTGTGCTATTCTACTAAAATATTTCAAGGGCCGGCGTCTTTTTGGGGGGTTGCTTTGTTACAAAATTGAATCTTGAGACAGTCACCACCACCAAGAGACTATAAGCGCCATGCTGGACCGTTATATTATATCAGAGGGTATTCTTCACTTTCTTTAACAAAAGATTTGTTTAGATATTCTGAACCCCGCCGCGTAGCGAGCTGTGTTCGTTGTGTCATTACATCTCGTTACCCGACGGGTTATTAACACTTGTGTGCGAACATGTTGGGTTAACCTTATGAGCATTAATTCCTGGAAATTTTCTGTTTTTTCCAGAGCTGAGCTCCGGCGGACCAATACAGACCCGGCGGTAGTTTTCTCCCACCAGTCTCTGTCATGGCTACCGTAGCCCCAGTTTTTGCTTTGTGCACTACCCCTGCTTGTGCTGGTATCCCTATTTTTGCGCATACCCGTTGCATAAGGTGTGTTAAATGTCTAGACCGTTCAAGGGGTCTCTGGGTTATGCGTAATTGTTCTTTTTGCTCCCAATTAGCTGTAAAGGTCCTTTGTGACCGCGGCGGTAGCGTTGAGAGAGGTCAGGCAACAGATGTCAGCCTACAATACCATTGTTGCGCATAAATCACTTCAATGTGACAACGTCCCACTTTGGGATAGATTGCTCTCCGAACACCCTCCCCCTAAACGTTCCTCTAGAGTCACGTGTATTAAGCCGGCGGAGACTGGTCAGGGTTCTGTATCTTCTGCTGCTACACCTAAACGCCCAAGAGAGCCTACACCCCCGGTATCCGCCTCCTCGTCTCGGGCGAGATCTCGGTCTAGGTCTCCTCTTAGACACCAGTCATCTAGTCGTGCCTCTTCACCGGCGAGTAAGAAGAGTAGGACGGAAGGTTCCACCAGTGGTCACGGCGAGGATTCCTCCAGATCTAAGAATAGTTCGCGGTCACACCGTAGCCATAAATCCTCCAAAAAGGATTCACATAAACGGAAGTCCTCTCGACATTCACCAACTTCTAGTGCATCTCATCGTACCTCTACCCCAGACAGAGTTTGTGTTAAGGCCCAAGAGTCCAGTGCAGCGCCTGTCCCAAAAGAGGATTTGCCACTTAATATTTTAACCCTGGAATTGGAAAGTTCAGGGGGTTCAGTAATTGAGAATGTTTCAGACTCTCAAGAGAGCGTAGGCCAGGGCCTCGGTGTTTGGCGGTTTGCTCAACCAGGGTCTGACCACCCACGTCCGACTCAAACGAGTCACACAGTAGCCGATGTCCACAGGGACGCGGCGATCCCATCCTCTATCCCAGACTTATCTTGGCAACAAGGTACCCCTGCCTCGGCGGGGTCTTCTCAGGAGGATCAGGAGGAGAAAGACGAAGTTTCAATAATTTCGGAGATGGAAGGACAAGGGTCAGGCTCAGGCTTGGACGCCGCACAGGATACTAATGATTCACCTGTAAGTTCTTCATCAAACCAGTTTGTTACGGCACAGGAAATTAATGGGCTGCTTACTCATACTTTATCTAAATTTTTTGGCCAACAACAGGAAAACCCCACAATGGACTTGGGGGCTCCCACGACAAGTTCTACGGTACGGCCTCTGATGACTTCGATTGATTTATCTAAGATCCCTAACCCTCCCACTCTGTTAACCTCAGGGATCACTAGGCCTGCTACGGCGGCATTGACAACTTCAAATGTCAGGGTCATAACGGATGTCAATCCACCCCCTCTAGACAAAGCGCCTCTTAGAAAGGTAGCTATGCCCTTACTTTATGGGCCAGACGAGTCATGGGTTCTTTTGAACCCCTCTAAACCAGAGCTTGCCCAACCTACCTTGTCAGGGGAACTCCCGGTACCGCGTGAGTGGGTCATCCAGGGCAATAAGTCAAAGAAATTAAGGGCCGTGGATACTTTGGGTAATGTTCTGGACGTAAACATCAAGGCTATACCTAGTTATTATCACCAAGATTATTTTGTGTATGCTTCTAAGCCTGCTTTACCCCCTGCCTCAGCTTCAAAACTATTTTCAGACTGGTCTAAGCTGGATGGGTTTAATGATATTAAGACTCTGTCAGCTCTCACTCCTGAACTAGATTTACAGACCGTCACAGACGACGCAGCTAATCCAGTTTTGAAGGTGGGACAGTTGGGACCAGGACCTTGGGTAGACTGGGAGGTAGAGGCTCAAAACTTTGCAACCACTTTCACTTCTAAATCTTCCCACCAGATCCCTCAAGATACTCATTCATGGTTCTCCATGCCGGTGGGTTCTGCCGGCGGAGTCCCGTCAGCTTTGTTTTCATTTCTAGCTGCCCCTAAGATTAATCTTTGTGAGCTGAAGGACCCGTTCACTACCCCTACCCCTTCTCACCTAGACAGAGAATTTAGGCTACGGGGAAAAGCTTTTCGCCTGTTCTCGCAGTACATAGTATCTCAGCAGGTGGCTAAGTCTTTACTACGGTCCACTCAGGCAATCGCAGACGCGGATGCTCGAAGATCGGTTGAGTTATCCCGGCGACTGATTCTTCAGTCGTCAATCCAATCCTTGGGTGACATACGTACCGCCTTGCTTGAGGCGGTACGAGCACGACAAGATCTTAGGATGTCGTTAGTTCGCAAGCTACCTGATCGCATTGCTAATCAGGTGGTTATGTCACCAGTGCTTACTCCCTCTTTAATGACCCCTGAAGTGTGGCGAACGGTGTTCAACATGGCACAGGCCGTTAAGCACAGTACCACCCCTTCTAAGAAACCTGCATTTAACTTCCCCAAACCCAGGCCTACTACTAAAGCTCAGCCAGGGGGTTCTAAATCTTTTCTTCCGCCTAAGTCCTCCCACTCCCCCCAGGGTCAGTACAGGCATAGACAGAGTAGGTTTTCAGGTCAGAGAGGACGCGGCCAGAATAAACCAGGTCAGGGCCAGTCTTCGGCCAACACCAGCCAGCCGGCAAAGCGTCCAGCACCACCAACCCTACCATCAAAAAACTAAAGTCTCTCTCACTCCCGGTGCCTACCTTAAGGCCGGAGGAACCGAGGGTAGTACAGCCGGCGAACCCTAGTCTGCTAACTGGGTCGTTCCGAACGTGTCACCAAGCATGGCCGTTAAACACTTGGGCACGGATGGTGGCACGCAAAGGCATCACTTGGCAGTGGCTCCGGCGACCTCGATTACTCAGCCGACAACGGCGAATTTTGTGTCTTTAGAGGTGGAGTCACTAGCCCAGGAAATGATTGCCAAGAATGTCATCATCCCGGTCCCACCAAATTACCCTGTATTCACGTCCAAACTATTTTTGGTTCCCAAAAGGGACAGTGTTCAGATGAGGCCGGTCGTAGACCTGTCTTATCTGAATCTTCACATTCACAACGAATCTTTCAGAATGTTAACAGTACACCAAATCAGGCTAACACTTCCACCGGGAGGTTGGATGTGTTCACTAGACCTGACAGACGCCTATTGGCACGTATCGGTCAACAAAAGATTTCAAAGGTTTTTGGCCTTACGGATCAGGCACCAAAATTTTGTTTTTCAGAGGATGCCGTTCGGCTTGAACCTAGCACCTCGATTATTCACAAAACTAGTCCGGCAAGCCCTGATGCCATTGTTAAAACAAGGGATCAGAGTGTTGTGGTATCTAGACGACTGGCTGGTGGTGGCAGAGACACAACAATTATGCATAAAACATGTCAATATCATTTTAAATCATGTCAAAACTCTAGGCTTCAAGGTAAATCTGGTAAAGTCAAACCTTGTTCCCTCACGAGTAATTCAGTGGATAGGGCTGGTCTGGGACACCGCCGCTCTCACTCTGAGTCAGAGTGTGGACAATCGCAACAGGTTTCGCAGGAAACTGTTCAGGTTTCTTCACAGTCTGACTACGAAGCGAAGGGTCTGGGAGTCTCTGGTCGGCTCTCTCAACTGGATTCAACTAACTGTCAAGTTGGGCCGGTTGAAAGTAAAACGATTAATATTGGAAGGCAACAAATATTTCCCGCTCTTACCAGCGGGAAAATTATGGCCCATCCCGAAATTAATCCACACCTTACTAGCGGTCTGGGCGAAGAGGGAAACATTGCACTCAATAATGTCATGGACCTCTCCTCCACCAACGGTATGGGTAGACACGGATGCGTCAGGCACAATAGGGTGGGGATTTCAGTCAAATCAGGGGCACCAGGGTCAGGGGCTTTGGTCCCACTTAGAAATCTCTCACATCAATGTCAAAGAATTACTAGTCCCCTTGTATTTCCTTCAGGCTCACGGCCCGGCGTTACGGGGCAAGTCGGTGGCCTTCAGAATGGACAATCTGAATGCAGTCCACTGTATTCAGAAACAAGGGTCAACGAGGTCAAGGAAGTTGCTAAACGTGTCGGAAGAGATTTTTGCTCTAGCCAACAGTCTAGATATTTATCTTCACGCATCTTATCTCCCAGGCGTAGCGAACGTCTGGGCAGACGCTCTGTCCCGGAGACAGAGCACGACAGTAGAATGGGAGCTCAAGCAACCCATTTTCAACCTAATGATTGCAGAGCTCTCCCATCCACAAGTGGATCTTTTTGCGTCCGAGGAGACTCACAAACTCCCTCTATACCTCACCCGCCGGGCGAAAACGCCGGCAGGGGGGCCAGACGCCCTAGTGACAGACTGGAACAGATGGAGCCCCATCTATCTGTTTCCACCGCCAGATGCGTCACTAATGTGCCACGTAGTGAACAAACTACGAGATTATCGAGGCTTAGTCTCGCTAATCGCGCACTGTGGCCGGCGCAGTTGTGGTACCAGCAATTGAAAATGTGGTGCCCGGACCCGGTATCGCTCCCGGTCGGGTATTTCCACTTAGACACGATTGGCAACCTAGCGACCTCGCTGACTTTTGCATTATGGACATTCAGGAGGCCAAGTGGCTAGCACCATACGGTAGAGATGTGACCAATAAATTACTCAATCAATATACTCAGTCTACAAAACGACAGTATCAATCACATTGGCAAGCCTTTACTTCTTGGATCGTTAGGACAGAACAAACTGTACCCTCAGTGGCATTAGTTTTTAATTATTTGAATTATCTGTTTGAGCAGAAACGTTTATCTGTGGTAACATTAAAAAATCACTTGACTGCGATTAGAGTGCCCTTTTTAGACCTTACGGGTCTTTCCATACCGGTTGCGGAGGAAACAGGTTTTATGAGAGCATGTTTTAAACTCCGCCCACCTCCCCGTCAGCTCATGCCTACTTGGTCTCTGGACAAAGCTTTGTCTTTGCTTCACTCTCGTCTGTACCAAAATACTGCAGACTTTGCATTACTCTTAAAAAAGGCGGTTTTCCTTTTGGCTTTGGCCACCGGAAACAGAGTGTCTGAGCTGGCGGCGATGAGCAACACACCTAATTGTCTTAGGTTTGGTAGACTTAATGAATGTATTTCCATTGCACCCTCCCCAGGTTTTGTAGCCAAGAATGAGCACAGTGCACACGTGTTTTCTGAGTTCACGGTGCCGGCGTTAAAAAGGGGAAAGGTGCATCATAATCTATGTCCAGTGCAAGCTCTAACCAAATATTTGAGAGTAGCTCCTCGAAACCCCCAAGGTGCTTTATGGGTAGCAAGTACGGGTAAACGCTTACTTAAACGGCGATTAGCCGCTCTTCTGGTAGAAGTCATTAAAGAAAGTAATCCCGGCGTTGTGGGTCGGGCCCACGATTTACGCAAATGGGCAGCCTCTTTACGTTTCCTGAAAAATTTTTCAGTCGAAGACATCGCGTCCACGCAGTTGTGGGCGTCTAATCATACGTTTCTGTCTAGATACTTGTCAGTTGCTCTAGACAAACCTTCCTTACCATGTATAGCTTTAAGGCAGAGGGTCTAGGTGGCCCTGCAGTCACTTTTGTTTACTTTCACGGGAAAGGGGGGGGGGGGGGTGCAGTCAGTTGACATAGGACACCCTAGACCCCGCCGGAGTATGAGAGCTGTGATACAATTTAAGGTTAAAATGTGATATGAAAATTTCTCAGTGAGAAATTGTGCTAGTACAATGTTAAGTACAAAACAACGGTGTTGTTATAGTAGTTTTAGCTGCGAAAGCAATTTAATATTAGAACAATGGAGTTCCTTTGCAATTTATCTCCAAGTTTATTTTGGGGTTTATTATGTGCACATATAAACTTATAACTTGTTATTTTTTGTCACCACTCGTTGAGTGGGGTGCCTTTGTAACTACAGATCTGTGTTCAGAATCTTCAGGGTTACCCATTTTTTGTCAGGCAGGCTTCTTTGAAGCACGCACCTGCCTGAACCCCCTTTTTCTTGTATATTTTCGGCCTACGCCGTTGTTAAATATATTTTCAAAAGTAAGAATACTATGTGGTTGTTTTTATTATCTGCTTTTCTAGAGTTATGATATGATTACGAATGTCCCCCTCCAGTCTTAGAAATCAGGCATGTTCGTCAATGATGGAGGGGCCACTAATAAATTATAGGTTTGACTCCTGTAAGGAGATAAAGAAAACCTAATATTTAGTAGTGGCCCCGTAATCATTGACGACTGGGGCCCTCCCGACCGTCCCCTTCCCATTCGTTGATGTATTGAGGATTTTGGTTTACTTGATATGTCAGTGAAGGAGGAATGACGCCTGAATCAGCGTCTGGTCAGAGATCCACACAAGTACATCCACGATATGATGGAAAGCTTATTAGATAGTTATTCTTATTTTCTTTTTCTTTTTATTTTTTACGAAGTTTTTTCGTAGTGAGAACCCAATTCATAATGACTGAAGCCATGAGTGAGGTCTCGTGCGCTCATGATGAAGGCTCCTCAGTTTTTAAATGCTCTGCGCGGTAGATTCAAAACTACGGCGGATTAGTGTTTGAAGAGGATGCCTTATGTAATAGGCATGTTCGTCAATGATTACGGGGCCACTACTAAATATTAGGTTTTCTTTATCTCCTTACAGGAGTCAAACCTATAGTTTGCCTTTTTCCAGAGGATCTACTGTAAGAAACCCTATTTTCCCCATTTTCGATCGATGTTGAGACACTCTCCCCGATAGTGGAGAAGGCTATGATTTGAAGACATTAGCCTGCCTAACCTAACAACCTTACCTAACCTATCCTAGTATTATGGGTGGGGGCTGCTGCCCCCACACCCCCGCTGGTTGGGTACTATTCCCTTAGTAAAAAAAAAGACAAATTTGGCTGTCGATTATACGAAGGCCGCAGGCGAAAGAAAAGTCGATGAAGTCTACGGTGTTTACTCTGCAATCTTCAGCTTTGATTGTACGTTGATAACAGAATAGTACCGTATTAACAACCTTGTTACGAAAATTACATTTTAGTAGCATACTTTATACTGTATTAGGTTTTTCCAAGACTTAAAACACATTTTGGGTAGAATGTAGAATTTGGGCGTACCGCCAGCCTTGTTTACACTACGGTACGCGGAGCGGCGTCAGACGCTTGCCATCACGTTCCCGTCTATTTTGACTGCCTTTGGATAGCCTACAATAATATGTTGAGAGGGGGGGGGGGGGGGGGGGGGTTTGCACCCCCTCACCCCCCCATGACATATTGTCATCATCATATATATTGCCAGCAGGGGGCAAATAACCGAAAAAAATCACCATCATAATAGACGCGAACTTTACCACGGCGATCGACAAATGTAAACATGACGGCGGCGGGGGCGACGGCGGACGCTTGCCATCACGTTCCCGTCTATTTTGACTGCCTTTGGATACAATAATACTGTATGTTGAGGGGGGGCTTTGCCCGGTAAGATCCTGTGTAGCGGGAGGAACTGTTTTTCAGATGCCTATTTACTAAGAAAATTGAACAATATCTTTTACCTAACCTAACCAAAACCTAACCTAACCTAACCTAGTATGTTAGTGGACTATTTATGAATGCAGAATTTAAAAATAAATTGTAACATTACTAAATTATTGAGATATATGTACAGGTCCACCCGCTACACAGGATTATACCATTTGCCCCCCCCCCCCCGCCCTCACCCCCCCCCCCCCATGACATTACAGTATTGTCATCATCATATATATTGCCAGCAGGGGGCAAATAACCGAAAAAATCACCGTCAAAATAGACGCAAAGTTAACCGCGGCGATCGCCCTATGTAAACATGACGACCGTACGCCCGGAATGTACATCCATCCCCACATTTTCATATGATCTTTAGAGCTGTCGATAACTGGAAGTACCGTATTGACAACCTTGTTACAAAAAATAAATTTTAGTACCGGGTACCATACTTTTTTATTAGGTTTTGCCGAGGGTTAAAACAAATTTTCATATGATCTTTAGAGCATATAGATTCCATATTTATCTTCAAATATATCAAAACAAATTGTGGTAGGCCTATAAAATAAGATAATTATAGGGAATAGGCTCGCAGCCTTATTAGCCTATACATAATTTATTAGGGACAATGCAGGTCTATGGAATCCGTATACTGTACTCATGTATAATCCACTGTGGGAGAATAATTTTGATCACATTTATAAAACCCGATATTAATAGAAAAAACGCCCATTCTAATCAATCTCGGAGCTCTTTCGAACATCCTCCCTGCATTTATAAAACCCAATATTAATAGAAAAAACGCCCATTCTAATCAATCTCTGAGCTCTTTCGGACATCCTCCCTGTTTCCAAATGCCTTCTTTATACAGTATAATCGATATTTACCCCCTGCTGGCAACATGGATGACGATTTCAATCATTCATGGGGGGTGAGGGAGGGCAAAGCCCCCCCTCAACCCATCGTGTATCCCACATTGGAATTATAACTAAGATCATGAAAACACTAATTTCTCAATATCTGGAGGAAAAAACATGAAAAATAAGGGTGCAAGCCTATTCCCTATAATTACCCTGTCACCATAAGTGTATCAAGTCAAAGCCATTAAGCAATGTCACGATGTTTAGTGGTGATTTTTAATAGCCTAGTCACCTTGGGAAATAATGGCTATAAATCGCTCAAATTCTATTAATTTTTAGTATTCACCTTGGGAAATGATGGTTATAAATCGCTCAAATTCTATTAATTGTATATGGTACTAATTGTGTAATAAATAGGCTAGGCTAACATGTGTTATATTTATTTATTGACATGCTCTTATGTAGATTGACCATTTAAGCTAGTAGTTTTCGTATATAATCGAAAAATAGAGGCCTATAAGGGGGTGTTCAGAACTTCAGTCACTGTTTTTAGAACCGCCAGTCTTTCTCATTCAGTTATTGTTGTACCCCAGACTGCCTGGCCGAACAGCCCCAAGGCCTCGAGCAAGGCCAAGGCCATAACCGAGCACCCCCACAGAACCCTCCATGCCTACCATAATAAAGCCTGGGTGACCGAAGCCACTCCATGGCGGGGAGCTGAGGAGGGTGCGGAAACGCCCGGGAAACCAAAGCCCCATCCAGGGCCCTGTGACCCTCAGCAATTATGAAGAGGAAGTTGAGGGGCAAAGGAAAAATGTGACGCTTTGGCTTCCACTCTTGGTAGATTGGGAGGTCAATCCACGGAAGAGATGCCGTCACTTGAGATCTAGAAAATATATAAGTAAAAGGAACAGTCAGAGTAAGCTATGGCAGAGATCGCTCAGTTCTCACTCTGATAGACTAGCCCATCACCACATGACTAGAACCCAATCCTTTCAGCATCAGCTAGGAAAGGCCCAAGAAAGCCGCCTTTGGCGGGGGGATAGCTCCCCTATTTCAATCCCTTTCGGGGTTAGGCACCCGCCCTCTCGGGGTTGGGCATCCGCCCTCTCATGCAGTGGTGAGACTTTCTAATCTCATTCAGTGGTTAGAAATGGCGATCTTTCGGTCTCGTCATATTACAGGCTAATATTTATTAGTGGCCCCTCCATCATTGACGAACATGCCTATTACATAAGGCATCCTCTTCAAACACTAATCCGCCGTAGTTTGAATCTACCGCGCAGAGCATTTAAAATCTGAGGAGCCTTCATCATGAGCGCACGCGACCTCACTCATGGCTTCAGTCATTATGAATTGGGTTCTCACTACGAAAAAACTTCGTAAAAAATAAAAAGAAAAAGAAAATGAGAATAACTATCCAATAAGCTTTCCATCATATCGTGGATGTACTTGTGTGGATCTTTGACCAGATGCTGATTCAGGCGTCATTCTTCCTTACTTCTCTGCTCTGCGCTCAGCCTGCCCGGACGTGTCTCCCCACGCTCCGCTGGTTCCGCATTTGCTGCGTCCCTAGTGAGTTTTTTCTCATTTGTTTACTCCGGGATGTATCGAGTAAGGTTAGGATATGCGTAGCAGGAGTGTCCTGGGCTGGTTGCCCGCAGTGCAGTGTATTTTGGGTCGTGTGTTTGGGGCATCTATTTCGGATGTACCCTCGTGGTCCTGTTGTGGACATGTGAACTTTTCACAGTTGAGTTAGCTTGTGATGCAGGCGGCTTTCATTACGCGTTATTTATGCTGCCTTTTATCTTTCTGATGAGGTAAGCGTTGCTTACTGATGTTCCCAGCGTATTTTTCTTCACTTAGTGAAGTTTTTTCTGGGTCCCGAGTCAGTCTTCCCTTTGTCGGAAGTATTTGCTACAGTGGTGTGTTGGCGGTGGTTCTATCTATCTATCTATTGCCTGACGCCGTGATCCCCGAAGGGGTGGCCACGAACGAACCGCCCCCATGCACCTCTGTCCCCAGTCAGTCGACGCCCCTCCCCCCAACCAGCACCACCTTCGTTCATGTACTTCCTCACTCCATCCTTCCACCTCATATTCGGTCTACCTCTCCCCCTCTGTCCCTCCACCTCGCTCTCATACACCCTCTTAGTCATTCTCTCGCTTTCCATATGTTCCATATGGCCGAACCATCTCAAGTTGTTCCTTTCACACTTTCCAGCACATCTACCTCCACACCACACCTCCTTCTTACTTCCTCATTAGTCTGTCTATCCCTCCATGTAACTCCGCACGCACTCCTTAAGTAATTCATTTCCACTGCTCTCACTCTTGGTCTGAGTCTCTCAACCAACGTCCATGCTTCGCTTCCGTAAGTCAGTGTCGGGATTACCACACTGTCATGCAAGGACTTCTTCACTTCCATACTGACCACCCTATTTCTTGTTACTGCTTTTAGCGTTCCTACAACCCTCTTCCCCTGTTGTACCCTCTCCCGCACCTCTTCATCCATAGTCCCATCTTTACTCAACACACTGCCCAGATACTTAAAAGAGTTGACGATCTCCATAGCCTGACCGTTCAGCTTCACCTCACACTCTGTGACTTCACCCCTTTCGAAGACCATAACCTTGCTCTTCCCCGTATTTACCTTCAAATTCCGTTTTTCGCACACTGTTCCAAACTCATTTACCAGACCCTGCAACTCCCATTCATTATCACTCATCAGAACTGTATCATCCGCAAACAGCAGTATAGGTAGCTTCCACTCAATTCCCTCCCTTTTCAGCGATACACCAACATCCACTGCTCTTGATAGTATTTCTTTCATAACTCCATCCATATATACAGTAAACAACCACGGGGACATCACACACCCCTGTTTCAAACCAACATTCAGGTCAAAGAACTCGCTCTGCTCACTCTCCACACGTACTGCCGCCTTTGCACCCTCATACATGCTCTTCACTGCTTTCAGCAACTTGCCCTCTACTCCGTATATTCTAAGTACTTTCCACAAACCTTCTCTATCCACTCTGTCATAGGCCTTCTCCAAGTCCATAAAGGCAACATACACCTTTTGTTTCTTCTCCAGATACTTCTCCACAACACAATTCAGGGTAAAAATCTGATCTACACATCCTCTTCCCTTCCTAAAACCTCCCTGCTCGTCGCCTATCCATTTCTCCGTTCTCACTCTCACTCTCACTCTCTCAATCACTACCCTACTGTATACCTTCCCTACTACGCTTAGAAGACATATTCCTCGGTGGTTACCACACACTCCTCTTTCCCCTTTGCCCTTATATAGGGGGACTATTATGCCAGTCTTCCACTCATCGGGTGCACTCCCCTTCTCCCATGCTAGTTTGCACATTTTCCATACCCATTCTATCACTATCTCACCACCATACCTCAACATTTCCCCACACACTCCATCTGTTCCTGGTGCTTTCCCCAACTTCACCCTTTTCATGGCTTCCCACACTTCTGACCTCCTGATCCCCACCTCCTCCTCCACTACTTCTCTTCTTCTCCCTCCCATACCATATCCAGCTATGTTTGCTGGCTCTTCATTCCTTTCATTTAGCAACTCACTCACCTTTCGACTCTCTCTTGCTTCTCGGCTAGCATTCTCCCATTCTTATCTTTCACACCCTTACTGTTTCCGGTGGTTCCTGTTGTTATATTTCCAGTGTTTTTTGTTTATATTTCAACATTTCTTATGCCGTCTGCTTAGGCCTAGCCAGCCGCTCGTAGCTTTGCCACATGTACAAGTGTTATTGTTTATTTTATAAATATGTCCTACTGTGTCATGTGTATCCTGGTTTAGTTGTGTATTGGCTAATTCCACAGACTATGTATGTTTCCTGGATTAGTTGTGTATTGGCTAATTCCACGGATTATTGTGTGGGCCCTAGGCTAGTCGTGCTTGGCTTGCTCTCGGGTCCTTTGTGCGTTCAGATGGTTTCTGAACGGGGTGGGTTACTTTCCGGCGGGTTTTTCTCGGTTACACCATGAAAAACCCGGCCGAGAGCCGTGTTGGGCCACGCGTGGTTTCAACACAGGCTTGTGTCCCCGGCGATGAGGTGTCTGTGGCTCTCCAGGACTGCGTCTCTGTGTTGGTGCCTGTTTCAGGCTCCCTATGATCCCCGGCGGACTGGCTGTACCCATCTAACATTGTTCATGCGGACATATGTTATGAAGTTTTTCTACCCGGTTTTACAAACCAAAGGAAAAACCTAGCTGTTGTTGAGGGCTTTCCTCCCCGGTGATCTTTTACAAAGAAGTGGGGACAGGAACTTATGGGGTTAACGTTTTTACATCTCACCTGGCGGGTGCACTTTGGTAGGGTGGGATGAACGTCTTGGTCATTCAGTTTAGTTAACCGATCCATTTTAGTGATACTATATGTATCGCCGCCTTCAGACTTACGGCGATCGAAGGCTCAATTGGGGTTAACATCTTTTTCACAAATTTTTCACACCCGGCGGGTGCTCCTGGGAGGAGGAAAAAGGAATTTACAATTCAATTTAGTTAACCAGTTAATTGAGAGATACGTTAATGTATCGCCGCCTTCAAACTTACGGCGATCCTCTGTGACAATTCGTTAGAAATCAGATCTCGTATCAGCCTGCCCTGTGTTATTCTGCTAAATAATTCAGGTGCCGGCGTCTTTGTGGGGGGTTGTTTTCCAAAATTGAATCTTGAAACAGTCACCACCGGAAAGACTATGTTTATAAACGCCATACTGGTCCTTTATATTATGTCAGAGGGTATTCTTAACTTTCTTAAGACATGTTTAGATATTCGGAAATCTTTATAGAATCCCGCCGCGTAGCGAGCTGTGATCGTTGTGACATTACGTCTCGTTACCCGGCGGGTTATTAACACGTGTGTGCGAACATGTTGGGTTAACCTTATGAGCATTAATTCCTGGAAATTTTCTTTTTTTCCAGAGCTGGGCTCCGGCGGACCAATACAGACCCTGCAGTAGTTTTCCCACCAGTCTCTGTCATGGCTACCTTTGCCCCAGTTTTTGCTTTATGCATTACCCCTACCTGTGCCGGTATCCCTATTTTTGCGCACACTCTTTGCATCAAGTGTGTTAAATGTCTAGACCGTTCAAGGGGTCTGTGGGTGATGCGCAACTGTTCCTTTTGCTCCCAATTAAGTGTCAAAGTCCTCCGAGATAATGATAAGACTGCAGCGGTCGCCTTACGATAGGTTAGGCAACAGATGTCAGCGTATACTACGATTGTGGCTCATAAGTCACTTCAATGTGACAACGTCCCTCTTTGGGATAGGCTTCTTTTTGAGCACCCTCCCCCTAAACGTTCCTCTCGAGTAACTAGTCGTAAGCCGGCGGAGACTGGTCAGGGTTCTGTGTCTTCTCCTGCTGCTACTGCGAAACGTCAACGAGAGCCTACACCCCCGGCGGCAGCCTCCTCGTCTCGGGAGAGATCTCGGTCTAGGTCACCTCTCAGACACCAGCCACCTAGTCTTGCCTCTTCACCATCGAGTAAGAAGAGTAAGACAGAAGGTTCCACCAGTGGTCACGGCGATAAATCCTCCAAATCGAAGAGTAGTTCACGGTCACACCGCAGCCATAAATCTTCAAAAAAGGATTCCCATGATAGAAAGGCCTCCCGACATTCGCCAGTTTCTAGTGCTTCTCATCGTACCTCTACCCCAGACAGAGTTTGTGTTCGGTCTCAAGGGTCCAGTATAGTGCCTGTACCTAAAGATGATTTACCCATTAACATTTTAACCCTGGAATTGGAGAGTTCAGGGGGCTCAGTGGTTGAGAGTGTTTCGGACTCCCAAGGGAGTGTAGGCCAAGGCCTAGGTGTTTGGCGATATTCTCGGCCAGGGCCTGACCACCCACTTCCGGCTCAAACTATTCACACAGTGGCTGACGTCCACCGGGACGCGGCGATCCCATCCTCTATTCCTGACTTATCTTAGCAACAAGGTGGTACCCCAGCTTCGGCGGGATCTTCTCAGGAGGAACAGGATGATAAAGACGAGGTTTCAATTATATCGGATATGGAAGGGCAAGAGTCAGGTTCAGGCTTAGACGCCGCGCAAGATCTTAATGATTCACCAGTGAGTACATCATCAAGTCAATTTGTCACTGCACAGGAAATTGATGGGCTACTTAGTAATGCTTTATCTAAAAATTTTGGCCAACAGCAGGAAACTCCCACAGTGGACTTGGGAGCTACCACGACAAGCTTTACGGTACGGCCTCTGATGACTTCTATTGCTTTGACTCAGATCCCTCACCATCAGTGGTTACTAGGCCTGCTACGGCGGCATTGACCACTTCGAATGTAAGGGTTATAACGGATGTCAATCCGCCCCCTCTAGACAGAGCGCCTCTCAGAAAGGTAGCTATGCCCTTGCTTTACGGACCAGACGAGTCATGGGTCCTTTTGACCCCCACTAAACCAGAGCTCGCCCAACCTACCATGTCAGGGGAACTCCCAGTACTGCGTGAGTGGGTCATCCAGGGCAATAAATATAAGAAATTAAGGGCCTTGGATACTTTGGGAAATGTACTAGATGTCAACATAAAGGCTATACCTAGTTATTATCACCAGGACTATTTTGTTTATACTGCTAAGCCGGCTTTACCCTCTGCCTCAGCTTCAAAATTGTTTTCAGACTGGTCTAAGCATGATGGGTTTAATGACATTAAGACTCTGTCAGCTCTCGCCAGAGAAACATATTAACAAGCTCTTTTTTTTTTTTTTTTTTTTTTTTTTTTTCTTCTATGTGATTGAGGGAGGCAAAAGGCATAACTGCCTATAGCGAGTGCCTCCCCCATAGTTGAAAGAGTGACAGGGCCAAAATCAAGGGACGTTCGAGCCAAAATGCCTGGACACACGGAGTTTGAAGCAATTTAAGTCATAGGAAGAGGGAAAGACTGATTCTGGGAGAGAGTTCCAGAGCTCAGGTGTTGAGTTGAAGAAAGTTTGAGAGTAACGTTTCACTCTTGGGTTGGAGAGTTGCACAGAGTAGGGGTGGGATTGAGTTGCAAGACGGGTACCACGTGCCCTACGTAAAGGAGGTGGTATACACTGGGATAGCTCTGAGGAACACTGATTATTATAGTAGCGATAGCGGAATGTATGCAATGGCCGGGAATATGAAAGTTGCTCTGAACTACTTGGATGAGACCATGGTAGCGAAAATTATGAAGAGTATGATTAGACCAAGATTGGAGTATGCAGCAGTCTAAAGAAGCATATTCACAAGTTAGAAAGAATCCAGAGAGCAGTCACTAGATTGGTTCCAAGTCTCAGAGAACTGCCATATGAAGGGAGGCTAGACAAATTAAATCTACCGAGTCTAAAAGAGAGGAGAGAGAGGGGAGACATGATAATGATGTACAAATGTGCCCGGGGGCTGGAGAGGCTGGATAGGGAGGATATATTAATTATGGATACAGGAATAACTAGAGGCCACAGCTACAAAGTAAAAAGACCTACCTGCAAGAACGATATCAGGAAGTTTAGCTTCCCCTATAGATGTATTGACAAATGGAATGGGCTGGAGGAGGAGGTGGTAGGGGCAAGGAACATCCATATTTTCAAGAAAAAATTGGATAAAAAGTAGACTGAGAGACGGGACAACACGAGCTTAGCTCAACTCCTGTAAACTACAATTAGGTAAATACAATTAGGTAAATACTCCAGAACTCTATTTGCAAACCGTCACAGACGCAGCAGCTAATCCAGTCTGAAGGTGGGGCAGTTGGGTCCAGGACCTTGGGTGGAATGGGAGACAGAGGCTCAAAACTTTGCGACCACATTTACTAACAAAACTTCCCACCAGATCCCTCAAGATACTCATTCTTGGTTCTCCATGCCAGTGTGTTCTGCCGGCGGAGTCCCTTCAGCTTTGTTTGCTTTCTTAGCTGCCCCTAAAATTAATCTTTGTGAGCTAAAAGACCCTTTCACTACCCCTACCCCAACTCACCTAGACCGAGAATTTAGGCTAAGGGGGAAAGCTTTTCGCCTGTTCTCTCAATACATAGTGTCTCAACAGGTAGCAAAGTCTTTGCTCCGGTCCACTCAGGCAATCGCAGACGCGGATGCCAGACGATCGGTTGAATTGTCCCGGCGACTGCTTCTTCAGTCGTCAATCCAATCTTTGGGTGACATCCGCACCGCCTTGCTTGAGGCGGTACGAGCGAGACAAGACCTCAGAATGTCCTTAGTCCGAAAACTGCCTGATCGCATTGCGAATCAGGTGGTCATGTCACCAGTGCTCACTCCCTCTTTAATGTCCCCTGACGTGTGGCGAACGGTGTTTAATATGGCTCAGGCCTTTAACCCTCCAGCACCGGCTATGTATTATATATATATTCCTCGAAACCCGGGTGTTTTGGCCGAAAAACGTCTAGGCTAGGCTACCGTATATTCGTTAATCAGACTTATTCCCGCATTCCCGCGCATCCCCAAGCGTAGCTGTGTTATTTACCTGTAGAATGGCATTAAGTAGAGCTCTCTAAGTCAACTGGTTGAGCTGTGATGATGATTTCATTGGAGATAACTTTATGGCCAAAACAGCCACTTTACACCACTTTTCGATACTTAACAACAACATACAGGCACACACGAACAAGCGACGCTCTCCTTCTTGTGGCCGGAGATGCGGGGCGTCGGTCCAGCCGGCTGTTGTTTACATGCGTCGGACCGACGCCTCGCACACGGAGCTCACAGGCTTTCAACTACAGGGGTGTTCAAGAGTCCTTCCGGGTACCTGGTATATGCTTTTTTATGGGTGTTTAAGAGCCCATCCGTGGTGAGAGGGTTAAACACAGTCCCACCCCTTCTAAGAAACCTGCCTTTAACTTCCCCAAATCCAGGCCAGTCGCTAAGGCTCAGCCGGGGTGATCTAAGCCCTTTCTTCCACCTAAGTCCTCCTCCTCCCCTCAAGTTCAGTACAGGCATAGACAGAGTAGGTTTTCAGGTCAGAGAGGACGCGGCCATATTAAGCCAGGTCAGGGCCTGTCTTCGGCCAACGCCAGCCAGCCGGCGAAGCGTCCACCACCACCAACTCCACCACCATCAAAAAACTAAAGTCTCTCTCACTCCCGGTGCCAGTCTTAACCCTCTCACCACGGAAGGGCTCTTGAACGCCCATAAAAAAGCATTAACAGGTACCCGGAAGGTCTCTTGAACGCCCAGTGGTTGAAAGCCTGTGAGCTTCGTGTGCGAGGCGTCGGTCCGACGCATGTAAACAACAGCCGGCTGGACCGACGCCCCGCATCTCCGGCCACAAGAAGGAGAGCGTCGCTTGTTCGTGTGTGCCTGTATGTTGTTGTTAAGTATCGAAAAGTGGTGTAAAGTGGCTGTTTTGGCCATAAAGTTATCTCCAATGAAATCATCATCACAGCTCAACCAGTTGACTTAGAGAGCTCTACTTAATGCCATTCTACAGGTAAATAACACAGCTACGCTTGGGGATGCGCGGGAATGCGGGAAGCAGTCTGATTAGCGAATATACGGTAGCCTAGCCTAGACGTTTTTCGGCCAAAACACCCGGGTTTCGAGGAATATATATATAATACATAGCCGGGGCTGGAGGGTTAAGGCCGGCGGATCCGAGGGTAGTACAGCCGGCGAACCCTTGTCTGCTAACTGGGTCGTTCCGAACGTGTCACCAAGCATGGCCGTTAAACACTTGGGCACGGATGGTGGCACGCAAAGGCATCACTTGGCAGTGGCTCCGGCGACCTCGCTTACGTCAGCCGACAACGGCGAATTTTGTTTCTTTAGAGGTGGAGTCACTGGTCCAGGAAATGATTGCCAAGAATGTCATCATCCCGGTCCCCCCAAATTACCCTGTATTCACGTCCAAGCTATTTTTTGGTTCCCAAAAGGGACAGTGTTCAGATGAGACCGGTCGTAGACCTGTCTTATCTGAACCTTCACATTCACAACGAGTCATTCCGAATGTCAACAGTACACCAAATCAGGCTAACACTCCTGCCGGGAGGTTGGATGTGTTCCCTAGACCTGACAGACGCTTATTGGCACGTATCGGTAAACAAAAATATTTCAAAGGTTTCTGGCCTTACGGATCAGGCACCAAACTTTTGTTTTTCAAAGGATGCCATTCGGTTCGAACCTGGCACCTCGATTATTCACGAAATTAGTCCGGCAAGCCCTGATGCCGTTGTTAAAGCAAGGAATCAGAGTTTTGTGGTACCTAGACGACTGGCTGGTGGTGGCAGAGACAGAGCAATTATGCATCAAACATGTCAACATAATTTTAAATCATGTCAAAACTCTAGGGTTCAAGGTAAATCTGGTAAAGTCAAACCTTGTTCCCTCACGAGTAATTCAGTGGATAGGGCTGGTCTGGGACACAGCTGCTCTCACTCTGAGTCAGAGTGTGGACAATCGCAACAGGTTTCGCAGGAAACTGTTCATGTTTCTTCACAGTCTGACTACGACACGGAGGGTCTGGGAGTCTCTGGTCGGCTCTCTCAACTGGATTCAACTAACTGTAATGTTGGGCAGGTTGAAAGTAAAACGTTTAATATTGGAAGGCAACAAATATTTCCCACTCTTACCGGCGGGAAAGTTATGGCCCATCCCAAAATTAATCCACACCTTACTAGCGGTCTGGGCGAAGAGGGAAACGTTGCACTCAATAATGTCATGGACCTCTCCTCCGCCAACGGTATGGGTAGGCACGGATGCGTCAGGCACAATAGGTTGGGGATTTCAGTCAAATCAGGGGCACCAGGGTCAGGGGCTTTGGTCCCACTTAGAAATCTCCCACATCAATGTCAAAGAATTACTAGTCCCCTTGTATTTCCTTCAGGCTCACGGCCCTGCTTTACGGGACAAGTCGGTGGCCTTCAGAATGGACAATCTGAACTCAGTTCACTGTACTCACCTAATTGTACTCACCTAATTGTAGTATACAGGATTTGAGCCTAAGCTCGTGTTGTCCTGTCTCTCTCTCTAGATTTATCCAATTTTGTTTTAAAAGTTTGGATATTTCTTGCTCCCACCACCTCCCCATCCAACTTATTCCAACACTCAATGCTTCTATACGGGAAGCTGAACTTTCTTACATCAGACTTACATATAACTTTCCTCAACTTACAATCATGACCCCTGGTTCTTCCCTCGTCCCTCACCACAAAATCTCCCTTGTCGATCTTCTCAAAACCTTTCACACACTTAAACATCATGATCATGTCACCTCTCTCTCTCCTCTCCCTCAGCGTTGGCAGCTTTAGCCTCTCCAATCTCTCCTCATAAGGCAGGTCTCTAAGGCTAGCTATCATGTTAGTGGCAACTCTCTGAACTCTTTCCAGTTTTTTATTATGTTTTATAAGGTTTGGAGACCACACCACTGCTGCATACTCCAGTCTTGGTCGTATTATTGTCCCTATTATTTTTGCTAACATCTCTTCATCTAAATAATTCAGAGCTATTCTCATGTTAGTCAACACTGCATAGGTTTCACCAGTTATTTTATTTATATGCTGTTCAGGTGACAAGCTGTCTGCCACAACTACCCCTAGGTCTTTTGCTTTCACAGCTTTACTAATTATTTCATCTCCTATTTTATATCCCCAAGAAGGTCTATATTTACTTTTTCCCATCTCAAGAACCTGACACTTACTCGTGTTGAATTCCATTTTCCAAGTTTGACTCCACTCATATAACTTATCTAGGTCTCTCTGTAATTCTTCACAACTACTCCTACTTGTAATATGCCTCATTAATTTTGCATCATCAGCAAACATAGATATATGAGCCTATTCCCATTTGAAGGTCGTTGATGAAAACCAAAAACATGATTGGGGCCATCACCGATCCTTGAGGCACTCCTCTTTTTACCCTTTTCCACGAGGAGAACTTTCCTTTTATTACTGTTCGCATTTCCCTCCCAATTAAATAGTTTTCCATCCACTTTAATAATACTCCCTCAACCCGCCCCACAGTCCTGAGCTTCCACAACAATCTCTTATGAGGCACCTTATCAAATGCCTTCTTGAAATCTAAGTAAATACAATCTACCCACCCCTCCCTCCCTTGTACAATGTCAATTACCCTGTCATAGTAACTCAACAAATTTGTGGTACACGAATGACCTTTTCTGAACCCGAACTGCTTGCTTGAAATTATTTCCCTCTCCTCCAACATACCCACCCATCTTTTTCTAATAATCTTTTCACAAAGCTTGCATATAACACTCGTTAAGGATACCGGTCGATAATTTAGCGGGTCTTCTTTATTTCCACTTTTATATATTGGAGTTATATTTGCTTGTTTCCATTCTAAGGGAAGTTCCCCCTTGTTTAATGAGTGTTGAACAATATTAAAAATAGGTCTCACTAGTTGTTCAGAACATTCTCTTAGTACCCATCCAGCAATGTTATCTGGGCCCATAGATTTTCTCACGTCCAATTCTTCCAACAATGATTTTAGTTCATCCTTGTTGACTTCTATCGACTCTAGTCCCTGTATCTCGTTCAATTCCACCACAGGTTCTACATAGTCATCCTCCTCCACAAACACGGATGTTAATGTATCATTCATAATTTCACACATACCCACTGTGTCTTCATATAATTGACCCTCTACCCTAAGCTTTGTTATTTTGTCCTTTATTTTTGTTTTGCCGTTGATATAACTATAGAACAGTTTGGGTTCTTTATTACATTTGTTTACTATATCTTTTTCAAAGTTCTTTTTCTCCTCTCTTATAGTCTTGACATAGTTGTTTCTAGCATTCTTATACTCATTCCATTTTTCCTCAGTGTGTCTCCTTCTCACTTTATTCCATGCAGAGTCCTTTTTGTTCTGGGCAATGTGACATCGCATGTTAAACCACTCTTTCTCCTTAGCCAGCTTTCTATCCTTAAATGTTGGTACATATTTATCTACCCCCTCCCTGTAAATGTCTAGTAACATGGTGTATTTTACCTGAATATTCTGTTCTTGCTCAATAAATGACCAATCTATATTTGCAAAGTATCCTCGTAATGATTCATAATCCGCCTTACTATAATTTAGTCTATATTCCCTATGTTCCTCCTCTCTGCCTTCCAGAAATTCCACTGTCAATTCAAATTCAATCACAGCATGATCGCTTTTTCCCATGGGACTCAAATATGTTAGGTTCTTTATTTCTTGGGGGTCTTTGGTGAATAATAAGTAAAGTCTTGATGGTTCATCACCTCCTCTAAATCTTGTATTTTCCATAACGTGTTGTGTTAACCTAACAAGTGCGCATGGGGGTAATTGGAAACGTCCCCCTGTGCTGACGTATTTGAGGTGTTTCCGTCACTAAAATATTAATTGTGCAATTAATAGCATTAATACTTATCCATATGCGCCTATTATGGGTTGATTATAAAGGTATTAACCTGAAATAACAATAAAACTAGTGAAAACAGCGTTTGGATGGTCAAAATCGGAGATATAGCCCGCGAGTTGTATAATGTATGGGTGAGGCAAGCTGCTTTCCCGCCAATTTCCCCCAAGGCCACTGAGACACAGTCGATCGATACTCTCTCTCTCTCTCTTGCACTCGCTTGCCATCAGTGATGACAACACCCTGCTTGCAACTCGCTAATGTTAGCACGAAAATATACCTCATAATAAGGGAATAACAGGGAAAATAGGTGATAACTGAAGGAGAGGAGGAAAGTGGGGAAGGAGGGGAGGTAGAGGACTGAGATTTTGCATGGCCCAGGGGCCAAAAAAAATAAAAAAATAAAAAAATAAAAATATATATATATTTTTTTTTTTTCGATGTCAAAAGTTGATTTTTTTTTTTCACTCACTCTTAAAAGTCTCCCCGCAGTCCGCCGGGGGAACTCTTAAGAGTCTCCCCGCAGTTCCCGGGTTAATAGATACCCCATTGTTAGTTCAAGAAATTTGCTACCCCAAGTATTTTCATTTGAACCCGCATCCAAACATTCCCAATCCACCTCCCCGCAATTAAAGTCCCCTGCAAGAATAAGCCTATTTTTCCTTTTACAAATAATTTCTAACATACGCAAGGTTTCCAAAATTAATTCATTATATTCATTGTTGCTCCAAGATTTAGTCTTAGGAGGTAAATAAATTGATACAATGTCCAATTTTGACCTATCATTATCCTCAATTTCAACTGCTACCACTTCAGCAATGCTATCACCAAGTTTTAATTCTTTAGCAGTAATTTTATTATCTACCATGATCAACACTCCTCCTCCTAGCTTTCCTAACCTGTCTCTTCTCCATGTACTGTATCCTGCACAACTAATTATATTCGTGTCTACCTCCTGGTTAAGCTTAGTTTCAGTCAAACATACTACCCCGGGCCTCTCTCTCTTTACATATTCGTCAAACTCAATCTTTTTGGAATTGTATTGTATTCAGAAACAGGGGTCAACGAGGTCAAGGAAGTTGCTAAACGTGTCGGAAGAGATTTTTACTCTAGCCAACAGACTAGACATTTATCTTCACGCATCTTATCTCCCAGGCGTAGCAAACGTCTGGGCAGACGCTCTGTCCCGGAGACAGAGCACGACAGTAGAATGGGAGCTCAAGCAACCCATTTTCAACCAAATGATTGCAGAGCTCTACCATCCACAAGTGGATCTGTTTGCATCCGAGGAGACTCACAAACTCCCTCTATACCTCACCCGCCGGACGAAAACGCCGGCAGGGGGGCCAGACGCCCTAGTGACAGACTGGAACAGATGGAGCTCCATCTATCTGTTTCCGCCGCCAGACGCGTCACTAATGTGCCACGTAGTGAACAAACTACGAGATTATCGAGGCTTAGTCTCGCTAGTCGCGCCCCTGTGGCCGGCGCAGTTGTGGTACCAGCAATTAAAGACGTGGTGCCCGCACCCGGTGTCGCTCCCGGTCGGGTATTTCCACTTAGACACGATTGGCAACCTAGCGACCTCGCTGACTTTTGCATTATGGACATTCAGGAGGCCAAGTGGCTAGCACCATACGGTAGAGATGTGACCAATAAATTATTAAATCAATATACTCAGTCTACGAAACGACAGTATCAATCACATTGGCAAGCCTTTACTTCTTGGATCATTAGAACAGAACAGACGGTGCCCTCAGTAGCATTAGTTTTCAATTATTTAAATTATCTGTTTGAGCAGAAACATTTATCTGTGGTAACGTTAAAAAATCACTTAACTGCGATTAGAGTGCCCTTTTTAGACCTTACAGGTCTCTCCATACCGGTAGTGGAGGAAACAGGTTTTATGAGGGCATGTTTTAAACTCCGCCCACCTCCCCGTCAGCTCATGCCTACTTGGTCTCTGGACAAGGCATTGTCTTTACTTCACTCTCGTCTGTACCAAAATACTGCAGATTTTGCATTACTCTTAAAAAAGGCTGTATTCCTTTTGGCTTTGGCCACCGGGAACAGAGTGTCTGAGCTGGCGGCGATGAGCAACACACCTAATTGCCTTAGGTTTGGTAGACTTAATGAATGTATTCACATTGCACCTTCCCCGGGATTTGTAGCCAAGAATGAGCACAGTGCACACGTGTTTTCTGAGTTCACGGTGCCGGCGTTAAAAAGGGGAAAGGTGCACCATAATCTATGTCCAGTGCAAGCTCTAACCAAATATTTGAGAGTGGCTCCTCTAAACCCCCAAGGTGCTTTATGGGTAGCGAGTACGGGTAAACGCTTACTGAAACGGAGATTAGCTTCTCTTCTGGTCGAAGTCATTAAAGAGAGTAATCCCGGCGTTGTGGGTAGGGCCCACGATTTACGCAAATGGGCAGCCTCTTTACGTTTCCTGAAGAACTTTTCAGTAGAAGATATTTCGTCCACACAGTTGTGGGCGTCTAATCATACGTTTTTGACTAGATACTTGTCAGTTGCTCTAGACAAACCTTCCTTACCATGTATAGCTTTAAGGCAGAGGGTCTAGGTGGCCCTTCAGTCACTTTTGTTTACTTTCAAGAAAAAGGGGGGGGGGTGCAGTCAGTGTAACATAGGACACCCTAGACCCCGCCGGAGTGTACGAGCTGTGATACAATTTATGGTTAATGTGATATGAAAATTTCTCTGCAAGAAATTGTGCTAGTACAATGTTAGTACAAAACAATGGGGTTGTTATAGTAGTTTTAGCTGTGAAAGCAATTTAGTATTAAACAGTGGAGATCTTTTGCAAATTATTTCCACGAATATTATGGGGTTTATTATGTGCACATGTAAACTTATAACTTGTTATTTTTGTCACCACTCGTTGAGTGGGGTGCCTTTGTAACTACAGATCTGTTCACAGAATCTCCAGAGTTACCCTTTTTTGTCAAGCAGGCTTCTTTGAAGCACGCACCTGCTTGAACCCCTTTTTTGTATATATATGGGCTGCGCCGTATTTAAATATATTTTCAAAGTAAGAATACTATGTGGTTGTTTGATTATCTGCTTTCTAGAGTTATGATATGATTACGAATGTCCCCCTCCAGTCTTAGAAATCAGGCATGTTCGTCAATGATGGAGGGGCCACTAATAAATTATAGGTTTGACTCCTGTAAGGAGATAAAGAAAACCTAATATTTAGTAGTGGCCCCGTAATCATTGACGACTGGGCCCTCCCGACCATCCCCTTCCCATTCGTTGATGTATTAAGGATTTTGGTTTACTTGATATGTCAGTGAAGGAAGAATGATGCCTGAATCAGCGTCTGGTCAAAGATCCACACAAGTACATCCACGATATGATGGAAAGCTTATTGGATAGTTATTCTTATTTTCTTTTTGTTTTTATTTTTTACGAAGTTTTTTCGTAGTGAGAACCCAATTCATAATGACTGAAGCCATGAGTGAGGTCGCGTGCGCTCATGATGAAGGCTCCTCAGATTTTAAATGCTCTGCGCGGTAGATTCAAACTACGGCGGATTAATGTTTGAAGAGGATGCCTTATGTAATAGGCATGTTCGTCAATGATTACGGGGCCACTACTAAATATTAGGTTTTCTTTATCTCCTTACAGGAGTCAAACCTATAATTTAGATTGTTTCTTCAGTATCAGCATTTCCACACATGATTTACAATTGTGAATAACTGAACGTCTTATATGACAAAGAGGAGCTGCTTAGAATGGCGAAAATAGGAAAATATCAAGACGATTCTGATGGCCTTACAGCGACCTGGGGTAAAATGTAGGGTAAATATGCAGGAGACGCAGCAATATACAGTAGGTAACAAATTTATAATATTAGTTTTGGGTTCCTATCATCATATGCTTCATTGCTATATAATTTTTATCCCGGGAAAAAAAAAATCTTGGGATTTTTGTTTTCATTAACCCTTCTTGCCCGGGCTCGACATCCTAAGGACATTATTGAGATCCGGGCGATCTGGCCGAAAAACATCTTTAACCCTCTCCGACATATGACGCAATTTTGAGCCTATTAGGGATACTTTAAAGCCTTTGTTACCATCAGGGGTATTTAGAAACCTTTAGTTTAGTTACTTCAACCTCTGCAGTTGTCTTTGAGTTAGCTGTGGGCAGAAAACTAATTTTGGAGAGGTAATTATAAGAGTGAGAGAACTCTATTTCTTATTGCTAATCTGGCAACCTCTGCGTCATATGAGTCTGAAGGGATTAATAGGCTACCCGTATCTTTGTTATTTTAACTGCTAGAGAATTCCCATGCATCTCTAAACATAGGTGTGTTTTTTATCTGTAGACTGGCGTTGAGTAGAGCTCTCTAGGTCAACTGGTTCAGTTGTGACGACGATTTCCGTGGAGAGAGATTCGATGCGATGTTAGCCATATCGGACCTTTGCAGACCCTAATCTCGTCATAGCATACAACAACATTGATCCGACGTCTCCTTCTTGTTTTCGGAGGTGCGGTGTCGCAATGACAGGCTTTGTTTACATGCGTTGGACGCACGGCTTTCAAAACACGCTTAATAGGCTTTCAAGCTTACAGATTTTAAAATGACACCCGGGCTCCTGACCATCTTCCGCGGTGTCATTTTAAAATGACAACCGGGCAGGAAGGGTTAACCTAACCAAAAAACCTAACTTAACCTAAATGTATTTGGGGGCTATTAGGTTAGATTAATGACCCCCCCCCCCTCCCCCCCCCAAAAAAAAAAAAAAAATCCCAAGAAAAAATAAATAAATAGAAATCCCAAGATTTTTTGTTTTTTCCGAGGATAAAAATTATATAGCAATGAAGCATATGATGATAGGAACCCAAAACTGATATTAGAAATTTGTTACCTATATTGTTGCGTGTCCTGCATATTGACCGAATGTAGAGTTCGGGCGTACGGTACCACACCGCATTGTTTACACTACGCAGAGCGGCGGCGGACGCTCGACTGCCTTTGGATACAATAAATTTTAATTAAATTACCAACGTTATAAAAGTGGTACCGCGATGCGGAACGAAAGCACTCATTTCTATCCAACGCTAAATTTGCCATTTCGCGCCAACTTCACGAAGGTTCACCATGTCATTACATGTCTACCGTAAGCCAATTTTAGTATTTTAAGTGACTTATGAATAGTTTAGTGTGCTCTTTACGAATATACAGTATATAGGGTAAGACGGGGTAATTTCGCCGCTGCGCTAATAATTTGCATTCAAACGCCGATATCTCCGAAACTATTGCATGGATTCGGCTGCAGTTTGGCTTAGGTTGTAGAGCAGTTTTGGTTTAGGTTGTAGAGCAAGTTTGGTTTAGGTTGTAGATCTAGTTTGGCTTAGGTTTAGTTGTAGTTTCGCGGGGCCTGGAGCCGGGGCTAGCGGCGCGCCTGACGGTATGGTCGGGTGTGTGTGGGGGTGTTTGTATGTGTGTACTCACCTAATTGTACTCACCTAATTGTAGTATACAGGATTTGAGCCTAAGCTCGTGTTGTCCTGTCTCTCTCTCTACATTTATCCAATTTTGCTTTAAAAGTTTGGATATTTCTTGCTCCCACCACCTCCCCATCCAACTTATTCCAACACTCAATGCTTCTATACGGGAAGCTGAACTTTCTTACATCAGACTTACATATAACTTTCCTCAACTTACAATCATGACCCCTGGTTCTTCCCTCGTCCCTCACCACAAAATCTCCCTTGTCGATCTTCTCAAAACCTTTCACACACTTAAACATCATGATCATGTCACCTCTCTCTCCTCTCCCTCAGCGTTGGCAGCTTTAGCCTCTCCAATCTCTCCTCATAAGGCAGGTCTCTAAGGCTAGCTATCATGTTAGTGGCAACTCTCTGAACTCTTTCCAGTTTTTTATTATGTTTTATAAGGTGTGGAGACCACACCACTGCTGCATACTCCAGTCTTGGTCGTATTATTGTCCCTATTATTTTTGCTAACATCTCTTCATCTAAATAATTCAGAGCTATTCTCATGTTAGTCAACACTGCATAGGTTTCACCAGTTATTTTATTTATATGCTGTTCAGGTGACAAGCTGTCTGCCACAACTACCCCTAGGTCTTTTGCTTTCACAGCTTTACTAATTATTTCATCTCCTATTTTATATCCCCAAGAAGGTCTATATTTACTTTTTCCCATCTCAAGAACCTGACACTTACTCGTGTTGAATTCCATTTTCCAAGTTTGACTCCACTCATATAACTTATCTAGGTCTCTCTGTAATTCTTCACAACTACTCCTACTTATGTTTGTTTGTATGTTTGCGTGTGACACAGTGTTGGCAGTAGCCGTCAGCTGCTGCCTGGTACTTTGTACTAGCAACCTACACGCCGCACCCACACGAGACACTTCCACACCCGCACTAAATACTTCCACACCCGTAGGCCTAATAAATACGTCCACAACCGCACTAGACACGTCCACACCCGCACTACATGTCCACAACTCCACACCCACACTAGACAAGTCCACACCCGCAATAGACACAGTGGCGCATAGGCCTACACGTGTGACACACCTGCATCTCTGCCCGCCCTGTTCAGTTGCGTGTGTGTGCGTGCAACTTTTTCTATTGGCATGTTTAGTGTCAGTTTGGGTTTGTGAATGTTTTCATTGCTTTTACCTGCGTGCTAGTGTTTTGTCTGGCCATTAATCATATAATGTTATCTAGTTTACTAGCTAGATGATGCGTAAAATAGGTCGCGGCGAAATTACTCCGCTGGGCGGGGTAATTTCGCCGCGAGTGACTTTTTTTTAAAAATTCGGCAGCATGACCAAAACATTATATATTTGTTTTCCTTTTTTGGGCATCTTTAGCAGAAAGGCTGAATGTATAGATAACAAATTTAAAATTTAAAAATTCCATTTGTGGCAGTTTCTATTTGTCAAAATATGTGATTTTCGGCAAAATTACCCCGTCTTACCCTACAGTACATATATATATATATATATATATATATATATATATATACACATACACATACAGTAAACCCTCGCCATCACGGACCTCTAGAAGTCGGAAACCCGTACTAGCCGGACTGGCTACGGCCTCTCGGACATTTCCGTCATCGTTCCGACAGTCTCTGACGTTGTCGGACTTTATATAAGTATTCGGAAAATGTCCGTCATAACCGTCCTCTGATATCTCTAATATTTCCTAAATGTGTCGTAACGGTGTCCGACAAAGGATGACATGTCGGATGACGACCTCACGTCACCGGACAATAAGGGTGAATATCCGAGAAACAGAAGGGAGGTCCGACGCCATCTTACATCCGGGGACCGAGCGTGGGAGGCTGGGAGCGTCAGTCCGCACCAAGCTCTGTTGTGTTACACATCGACGCGTACCATTTATTTTGTTCACCATGCCTCCCAAGGATAAGCCTAAGCGTAAGGTGACTTCTATATCACTAGAAACGAAGTTACAGATGTTGAAGGATCTGGACAGTGGGATGAAAGCCAAGCAACTTCAGGAGAAGTATAGCTTAGGCAGATCGACAATCTACGACTTCATCCGAGACAAGGAAAAAGTCCGGCAGCATGGCACAGCAGTGCTTCATGGTCCTTCTACCACCAAGATCTTTCGCAAGGCCAAGCTAGCCTATCAAGACATCGACGATGCAGTGCTGAAGTGGTACAGACAGCATCGTAGTGAGGGCGTACCAGTGAGAGGCATCGAGATACAACATGCAGCAGAACGCTTCGGACAGCATCTTCATCACCCAAACTTCAAGGCTAGCGAGGGGTGGTTGTGGAGGTTCCGAAACTGCCATGACCTCACAAACAGGACTATTTGTGGTGAAATTTTAAGCGCCGATACTTCGGCCATAGAACCCTTCACTGAACGCTTCCACGCCCTTATAACCGAGGAACACCTTCAACATTGGCAACTCTATAACGGTGACGAGACTGGCTTGTATTGGCGTTCTCTACCCTCTAACACACAGGCCCACCGAGAAATCACGTCCACACCTGGCCACAAAACTGTGAAGGAGTGCATTTCAGTGCTTTGTTGTGCTAATGCCGACGCAAGCCACCGTGTGACCCCTACAATCGTCGGAAAACCTCAGAAGCCGAGAGTAATTAAGGACCTCATCATTAACAAGCAACTCCCAGTCAAATATTATGGATCAAAGAAAGCTTGGTTTAACCAGGTAATCACTGAGGATTTCTTTCACAAGAGATTTGTACCCGACGTTCGCTCGTTCCAGAATCGAGTGTATGGTGTACCCTATGACGAAGCGGATGCCATCTTGTTGCTCGACAACGCACCTGCCCACCCTTGTACCACGAAACTGGAGAGTGCCAACGGCAAAATTAAGACCATGTTCCTGCCTCCTAATACCACAAGTGTTATTCAGCCTATGGACCAAGGAATAATTGAAGCTTGCAAAAGGCGTTACAAGAGGAAGTTCCTAGAGCAATGGCTTGTCATCATAGAAGATGGGATGGACGAAGAGGGTTATGTGGATACACGCGGGAAGAAATCTCTACAAAAACTGAAGCAGTATACCCTGAAAGACTGCATCTACAATTGGGCAGAGGCGTGGCGAGAAGTTTCTTTCAACACACTGAGGAATGGGTGGACCAAGGTCTTAAATATCCCGAAGGTGCAAGATCCGGGTTTTGAAGGGTTTGGGGCAGCTGACTTCAGGAACCTCTTGAACCAGGGTAACCAGGGTGACCTCCCCAAAGAAGAAGTTGACGACTGGCTGCAAGAGGACAGAGACCTACCTGGACACGAGCATAAGACTGACGAACAAATTGCAGCCGAGGTGTTAGGGGTAGCCGAGGAAGAGACCCAGGATGAGTCAGACGAAGAGACACAGGGGGCCAAGATATCAGTCTCGCATGCCCTAGACTCCTTTGACACCATTCTTCAGTTTCTGACTCAAGTAGATGACCCAAAGTTGCAGTCCCTATATGAACCACTGCGTAATGGTCGATTCCATATACAGAGGGCACACCTTAATCGGAAAAAACAACAGAAAATCAGCTCCTTCTTTGTACCCTCTGCTCCTCCCAGAGTTCGTACTTCGTCTGCTACTAGTGGGGTGTCGCTTGCTAGCATCACCTCCCTCCACAGTGTAGCTTCAGTTGGCAGCACCTCCTCTCTCCCAAGTGTTTCCTCAGTTGCTAGCACCTCGTGGAGCACTGTAGACACTGTGCCACTCTCAGACTTGGACATGGATTTGGATGAATGAATGAGTAGCACGCCTGTGCCCATGGATATACCTGAACCTGACATTGTTTGTGAGGTGGAGAAGGACAGTGTGGGTAAGGGTAAACGTAAGGGTTCCATGATAGGCAAGGGATATGGTCGTTAGAGTGGGGGTGTGAAGAACAGTGAGGTGGAGAAGAACAGTGCGATGGCCATTGAGGTGGAGAAGAACAGTGAGGTGAAGAAGGACAGTGAGAAGGGGAGTGAGGTGGTCAAGGACAGTGAGGTGGAGAAGGACAGTGAGGTGGAGAAGAACAGTGAGATGGAGAAGAACAGTGAGGTGGAGAAGGACAGTGAGGTGGAGAAGGACAGTGAGGTGGAGAAGGACAGTGGGGTGGAGAAGGACAGTGAGGTGGAGAAGGACAGTGGGGTGGAGAAGGACAGTGAGGTGGAGAAGGACAGTGGGGTGGAGAAGGACAGTGAGGTGGAGAAGGACAGTGAGGTGGAGAAGGACAGTGAGGTGGAGGTGGGGGGTGAAAAGGGGATGCTGCAGTAATTAATGCAGTGTTGGGGAGGGGGGAGGGGGGAGGTGGGACATCAAGACTACAGACAAGAGCTATGAAGGGGTAAGTGTAATATAGCCTACTGTACAATACATATTGTAAAACTAGAATACATCTATCTATCTATCTATTGCCTGACGCCGTGATCCCTGAAGGGGTGGTCACGAACGAACCGCCCCCATGCACCTCTGTCCCCAGTCAGTCGACGCCCCTCCCCCCAACCAGCACCGCCTTCGTTCATGTAGTTCCTCACTCCATCCTTCCACCTCATATTCGGTCTACCTCTCCCCCTCTGTCCCTCCACCTCGCTCTCGTACACCCTCTTAATCATTCTCTCGCTTTCCATACGTTCCATATGGCCGAACCATCTCAAGTTGTTCCTTTTCACACTTTCCAGCACATCTACCTCCACACCACACCTCCTTCTTACTTCCTCATTAGTCTGTCTATCCCTCCATGTAACTCCGCACGCACTCCTTAAGTAATTCATTTCCACTGCTCTCACTCTTGGTCTGAGTCTCTCAACCAACGTCCATGCTTCGCTTCCGTAAGTCAGTGTCGGGATTACCACACTGTCATGCAAGGACTTCTTCACTTCCATACTGACCACCCTATTTCTTGTTACTGCTTATAGCGTTCCTACAACATGTACAAATACATTTACTGTGTTTTCTATTACAGATTATAGGGTTCGAATAGGGTTGTCTTCGTTTTCTAGGTTGATGCGGACTTCTCTCTTGAGGTCGGATTTTTTCCGTAGTCTCCGAGTTTATTGTTGCCTCGGACGTACATTGGTTAGGTCGGATTTTATCCTCTGTTAGGTCGGACACAAGCCAGACTCCGGACATCTCGGATTTTCGGTCATCTCGGACTGGGTCTCCCCCCAATTAGTCCGAGATAGCGAGGGTTTACTGTATACCAATGAAAGTTGTATACAGAAAGTTTTTATATGTGTAATGTGTGCGAATTAAAATTGGTACTTTCCTTGACCGACGGTACTTTTATCGGTGTTTTATCCTATATCTCAATAATTTGGTAATGATACAATATATTTTTACATTGTAACACATAAGATGAGTTGTACCAAGATTTGTATTTTTTTTCCGGTTTATATTAACCCTTCCCGCCCGGGCAGCATTATATAAGGACCCCGCGGCAGATGGGCAAGAACCCGGGTGTCCTTATATAAATCCGTAAGCTTGAAAGCCTATTTAGCTTGTTTTGAAAGCCGCGCGTCCAACGTATGTAAACAAAGCCTGTCGGAAGCGACGCACGCACCTCTGGCAGCAAGCAGACGTCGGAGCTGTGTTGTTGTGTGTCGGCAAAGACAGATTCAGTCTTGAAAAGTGTGTCACATTGCTAAAATCGTGGCAAAATGCACGCCACGGAAATCGTCATCACAACTGAACCAGTTGACTTAGAGAGCTCTACTCAACGCCAGTCTACAGATTGGAAACCACAGTACGTTTAGACATGTGTGGACATTTTCTAGAAGTTAATATAACAAAGATACGGTAGCCTAGGCGTGGACGTTTTTCGGCCATATAGCCCGGATCTCAACAATGTCCTTAGGACAGGGAGCCCGGGCGGGAAGGGTTAAGGAAACTGGCCATTAATTTTCCTGGAAATTTCGAAGTCACCCATCAAATCAACATAACCTAGGCCTAGGCTTAGGCTTCATATTGAGGTCAATATAAAGTTTAGGCCTATGTAATTAAATTGCTAAAAAAAAAAAAATATTTAGGATATTTTAGAGTTGTATAAAGGTGTTTTGATGTGTGATAATAGGCCTAGTAAGAAATGCATATTTACCCACTAAACAACAATCTAAAAACACGGCCCCCAGCTATTTTTAAGAAGGGAAAGAGAAATGACCCAGGAAACTATGGACCAGTCAGTTTGACAAGTGTTGTGTGTAAACTAATGGAAACTGTAATTAGAGAAGGAATAATGGAACATATGAAATCAAACCAACTTTTCAGTGAGAGACAGTACAGATTCTTGCCAGGGAGGTCAACGGTATTACAGCTAATTAAGGTGGTAGATGATTGGATGCAAATTCTGGAGGATGGAGATGTTATAGACGTGGTATATTGTGATTTTATGAAGGCCTTCGATAAGGTCCCACATAAAAGGCTAATAGAGAAAATTAGAAGCTATAGTATAGGAGAGAAATGTGTGAAATGGATAGATGCCTTCCTGAAAGATCGGAGACAGAGGGTACTGGTGAATGGAATAGGCTCGGGGTGGAGGGAAGTTACAAGTGGGGTACCTCAGGGATCTGTGTTGTTGTTGTTCCCCATGCTGCCTGGCCGAACAGCCCCAAGGCCCCGAGCAAGGCCAAGGCCATAACCGAGCGCCCCCACAGAACCCTACCCGCCGACCACAATAAAGCCTGGGTGACCGAATCCACTCCATGGCGGGGAGCTGAGGAGGGTGCGGAAACGCCCGGGAAACCAAAGCCCCACCCAGGGCACTGTGCGCCTCAGCAATTATGAAGAGAAAGTTGAGGGGCAAGGGAAAAATGTGATGCTATGGATTCCAATCTTGGTAGATTGGGAGGTCAATCCACGGAAGAGATGCCGTCACTGGAGATCTAGAAAATATATAAGTAAAAGGAACAGTCAGAGTAAGCTATGGGTATGGCAGAGATTGCTCAGTTCTCACTCTGATAGACCAGCCCATCACCACATGACTAGAACCCAACCCTCTCAGCATCAGCTAGGAAAGGCCCTAGAAAGCCGCCTTTGGCGGGGGGATAGCTCCCCTATTTCAACCCTTTTCGGGGTTGGGCACCCGCCGAGGGATCTGTGTTGGGACCACTACTGTTCGTTATGTTTATCAACGACTTGCCTGAAGTTATAACTAATGGAAGTGAGATATACCTTTATGCGGATGACACCAAGCTGTATAGAAGAGTGAGGAGTAAGGAAGATGTGGATTTGCTTCAAGGAGATGTGGAGGGAGTGAAGGGATGGTCTGAACATTGGTTAATGCCTTTTCATCCAAAAAAATGCAAGTACATGCGGATTGGGATAAGCAAGACAGACAAGGTGGGATACAGTATGTATGAAGCGATGGAGGAAATGAATGCAGAAAAGGATATAGGAGTAGTGATAGACAATAAGTTAAATTTCTCAGAACATTTAGCGGAAAAGGTAAATAAAGCCAATAGAATTGTAGGGCTGATAAGGAGGACATTCGTGTCAATGGATGAAGAAATCTTCAGGAATCTATACAGCGCTGGTTAGGCCGCACCTGGAATATGCGAACCAGGTGTGGGCTCCATATATGGTAAAGGATATAGAAGCAGAGGAGAGCTAGCAAGCTGGTACCAACGTTGAAGAACGCGGACTATGAGCAGAGGTTGAGGACACTGGGACTTCCGACACTGGCATATAGGAGAAAGAGAGGGGATATGATAGAGACTTTTAAGATAGTGTCAGGAAAGTATGATGAGGATGTGTGTGAAGGTATCTTCTTGATGCGGGAGGGAACAAGAACAAGAGGACACTCTAAGAAAATTTACAAGGAAAGAAATAGGCTTGAAAAGGCAAAGAACTCATTTTGTGATAGTGGTAAATGAGTGGAACGCACTGCCCCAGTATGCAGTCGATTCCGAATCAGTAAGGAAGTTTGAAAGTAATCTTGATAAAGCATGGGGAAGACAAGATTTGAAGTTTGATTACAAAGCAAAAATACATAATAGTAAAAATGTTGCGTCTGCTACCGCCGCCGCCAACACCATGAACGACCGCAGCAGTGCAAGTACTGACACTGAGCTGGATACACAGGCCTAGTTTGCCTTTTTCCAGAGGATCTACTGTAAGAAACTGTAAGAAAAAATAACTGTATTTGGCCATAACCGTTTGCCGTGTGATACAAAATAGCCTATGTTGAGGGGTTGCAGGCGGGCAAGCCCCCGCCCCCCTCACCAGGACTTATTGAAATCCTCATATATTTCAACAGTAGGGGGCACAAACCTCATTTTCCCCAACGCGAGTCGCCAAGGCTACACTCGCGACGGATGTAAACAAACCCACCCGCCTCTTGCGAAATTTGGCGATTTATTTTTATTTTTTTCAGGATCAGTAATACATTTTTACACGCATTTAGACACATATAGGAATGAAAAACATTGTATAAGAAACCTGTAGGCCACGATAAAATTGATGTTTGAATTTAATTAGGCCTACATAAACTTTATATTGTCCCATATTGATACATGTGTCAACCTTCGCTAAAACCTATTTAAAAAGCGGTAACAACACCTTAAGAATGTTGTCAAGACTCCTATAGAATTAGATGGCGCAACTGTTTGGTAGCCATGAACACTTACTAGCTGGTAGGTAAGGGTTAGTCTTGTATCCAATGTACTAGGTACTAGTAACACATACTAGCTGGTAGGTAAGGGTTAGTCTTGTATCCAATGTACTAGGTAATAATAAATAATAATAATATGCTGGTATTTTATTTGTTCGAGCGCCAATTCTCCAAGTGGATTCACGAGCGCTCACATTAACTTACATTTTTCCATTTAAAAAACAAAACAAAAACAAACAAAAAACAAAAAAAAACATTAAAGCTTATATTCATCAGTAACTCTATGCTCCCCAATATCATAAGCCCTCAGAAATATGTGCGACTTCAGTTGTTTCTTAAAAGCGTCAACACAATTCAACTGCTTAAGTGACACAGGAAGTTGATTGAATAGACGTGGGGCAACATAAGAAAAGGATCTAGCAGCAAAAGCACGTTCCCCAATGGCTCTAGGCTCATAAAGGCGATATGGGTCATCACCACTACGCAAATCCACATTTGACTCATTATGTGTTGGAAATAGAAGATCCAACAAATACTTAGACTCACCAAACCTCAGCACCTTAAATGTCAGTAAGCACATTTTAAACTCTATTCTGGCCTTGATGGGAAGCCAGTGTAGATCTATTAGATAATATGTGGTGGGTGATCTGGGTGGAAATGAAAATATTAGTCTAGCACACCTATTGAGAACAGACTGGAATTTCTTCAAAGTAACATTTGGTAGACCAATGAACAATGAATTACAGTAATCAATTCTAGATATCAGTAAAACCCCGCCCATCCGGACCCCTCCAATCCGGAATCCCAAGACTTCCGGACAGGCATTCGGGTTCGGACACATGTCTCAGACATCCGGACAAGTCCAAATGTCAGGGGAGTTGTTGTTGTTGTTGTTGTTCCCCAAGCTGCCTGGCCGAACAGCCCCAAGGCCCCGAGCAAGGCCAAGGCCATAACCGAGTGCCCCCACAGAACCCTCCCCGCCAACCACAATAAAGCCTGGGTGACCGAAGCCACTCCATGGCGGGGAGCTGAGGAGGGCGCGGAAACGCCCGGGAAACCAAAGCCCCACCCAGGGCCCTGTGTCCCTCAGCAATTATGAAGAGAAAGTTGAGGGGCAAGGGAGCAAGGGGAGTTTATGAGGCTTTATTCGGTCAACAACAACCTTTATATTCGGCCATATGTCCCAGCCATCCGGACAAGGCCGGATGGCAAAGAAAAAAACCCACCGGACCGAAGACCGAACAGCATTGTGGGTAAGTTTCCATTCGCGCCAAAAGCTTTGTTTACATCTAGTCAGGTGGTCCGCCCCAAGCGTCGTGCTTCATCTGGATATTATCCCCGTGTTTGTGCTATTATTTCTACTCGCCTGCCCCACCAAGATGGATAGTGATGTTGTGATGACTTCCAAGGAAGCGGAGAGTGGAGAGAAGGCTGGTGAGGCTTGTGAGAAGGCTGTTATTGTTGTTGTTCCTCAAGCTGCTTGGCCGAACAGCCCCAAGGCCCCGAGCAAGGCCAAGGCCATAACCGAGCAACCCCACAGAATCCTCCCTGCCGACCACAATAAAGCCTGGGTGACCGAAGCCACTCCATGGCGGGGAGCTGAGGAGGGTGCGGAAACGCCCGGGAAACCAAAGCCCCACCCAGGGCCCTGTGCTCCTCAGCAATTATGAAGAGAAAGTTGAGGGGCAAAGGAAAAATGTGAAGCTTTGGCTTCAAATCTTGGTATATTGGGAGATCAATCCACGGAAGAGATTCCGTCACTTGAGATCTAGAAAATATATAAGTAAAAGGAACAGTCAGAGTAAGCTATGGTTATGGCAGAGATCGCTCAGTTTTCACTCCGATAGACCAGCCCATCACCACATGACTAGAACCCAATCTTCTCAGCATCAGCTAGGAAAGGCCCTAGAAAGCCGCCTTTGGCGGGGGGATAGCTCCCCTATTACAACCCCCTTCGGGGTTGGGCACCCGCCTTGAGAAGGTTGTTAACCCCTTCACCACCAATACGTAATTTTCAACATAGAGTATTCTGGTTAACATTAGACGATTTTCTTTAGCTTATAATCTACTTCTATGACTGAAATGGGTAAATACGATCTCAATAAACCCTCTGAATAACATAGGTCCTTCTGAAACTGCATAATATCGTCTAACTTTACCCTGAATAAAGGTAAAATTACCTCATGGTGCTGAAGGGGTTAAAAGTTGATTAGGCTAAGTTATGCCTCAATATATTAGTGTTAATGCTTGGGCTGGGGGGGTTCCCGTGTGCATGAGATGTACCCTAAGTTACCCTGTTGGGTTTTATAGTAGACACCCTGAATTATCAGAAAGATCAGGGTAGACTTTCTGAAACCTGGCAGCAAGTGAGAAATTTAGGCTCGATTTCACTATATCGGGTGAAAATTTTGACCCGTAAATTCGGGTTAGCTGAACGTAAAAATGCCCATATCTCCCTTGAAAATTAACGTAGAAGGATCATATACCACTCAAAATGTTCCTTTTAATGAGCTCTTTCCAATGACATATAAACCTTTACCTTTCAGAGTAATATTAGGTCATAAATCACCCAAATGTTGCCAGAAATAGAGAAAACCTAATAATTTACTTTCCTAAGGAAAAATGGTCAGAATCATACAATATTAAAGAATAAATGGCTTATATTGACAATAATCAACAGAACAACACTGTACTAATAAAATGATAGGCAATTTATGACATTCCATACACATAGGAGCTTACAGTAACTTTTCATAAAATCTCTATTTTCAAAATGCCACTTTATGGCCATTACTATCATTATGGCCATTACTTTTAGTATTGAAAGGGTACCATCATAGGGCAAATCAAGGAAATGTATTAATGTATTAATTCAAAGATCCATGATAATCATTTTAACCAAATTAATCCATTTAAAGTCTCAGTAGGGACACCAGAGAACTTTTTTAGGTAATTCAGCACATACATTTATAAGTTATAGTGCATACAGCGAGTTTCTTCCTCCATTGTAAGAAGTATAAAATGATTGTGCTTCTAATAACATTCCTCATCCCATACTATACCCAAGGGATTGTTACATGTTACATCACTTACAACCAAGCCACTTCGACATTTACAAAAAGTGCAGCAAGGAACATGTTTGCTGCGACACGAGCAGTGGTATGTTCCACACTTTGTACAACTGCACATCACAGTGAATTCCTCAGGTATTGGGTTCTTTCCATCAGTTGGCACCAAGAGATCATCAACTACTTTGTAACCATATAGAGTTGGATCAAGGGGCTCTCATTGAGGTTTAGATAAAACAGAAATCATTTGATATGTGGCAAAATATGCTCTTTTTATATGTTGTTTTGTTGCATAGCTAGTAGGTGGTAGGTTCTTGAAACTTGACCTCTTTGAATGACGATACATGTAGCTTCTCAGGTGATCTGTTGTTTTACACATTGATGTTCGCTTCAGTACTATTGTCAAATACTCTTCAGCCATGACAACCTGACTTTCAAAATTATTTTTGGTTCCAAATTCTTTTAAATACATTTCTGGGTGTGCCTTTAGAGCAGCAAGTTTAGTCCCAAATTTGCTTGTGTAATCGCAGCCAGTCAGTGAATGTACAGCAGGCAACACTTGGCATAGTTCCCTCCCGAGCTGAGCAGTCAATGTATGAATGGGAATATACCTGACTGAATCCCCAGATCCAGTTTTGATCCACAGTTCACTGCACCCTTGATAATGAAGCTCATTCCAGAAATACAAGAATAGAATTAAGACATCAGTATCAGATGAAAGGATTACAAGTTGGTTGCATCCTTGTTTAACTGCATGAAGTGCATGAACAATGCATCGTAGGTCTGCTTCTTCTACATCAGAATTCAGTTCTGGAACTTCAGACACTAATCCAGCCGACAACTTACGTGAGGGGAGGTTATATTCATCTGGACCTCTGAAATTGCTGACATAGATCTCTAGTGCCGTATCTTTCCATGGATGATCTAAAGCCATTCGATGAAGGAGGGACTCCAGCTTTGTCTTGTTCCTAATTGATGGCCAAAACCTCTCCATCTCCACTGGAAAGGGTGTTTCCTTATTAGTTTGTTTAGTTTGCAAGTTTTACATTTTAATGTAGTGTAGTTCTATTGGAGGCTTCTTTTCCCTCTTCTGACGCTCTGAATCCTTTATTGACATTTCAACATAAGAATCAAACACTGAATATATTCTTGAAGCACACTTTGTTATACACTGAGTTGCATTTAACGTATTGTCACAAAACTCCAAATTTTCTTACATTAGATGTCTTCATTTTGCGAACATTGGCCATTACATCTACAATAAATCCGGTCTTCATGGAGGTAGATGGTGTATTTTGATCCTCAATTTTCAGCTGTTTCTCCAACTCATGAACTATGGAACTCTTGGTTGTTGTAGTCATTAGGCCATCCTCATCAAACAGATATGAAGCAGAGCAAACATCATATTGAAGTAATTCCTCCATAGGGTGCCCTCGTTCCTTAGCGACATCAAGCATTCGATACAAGTGGGCATCTTCTATGTTGAGTTGATTTCTGATGGTATTTTCCTGATGACTTGCTTGGTTGATGGAGTGAAGCAAATGTGTTTAGGTTTGTCCTGTGAATTGTGGCAGAGATACGAACTTCTTTAGTGCTAAATCTTTCTTTGCGGAAAATCTCATATGCAGTCTTGCCAATGCTTTCAGCGTTTTCAATTGTTTCCTGATATCTTCAGTTGCTACTTCATTTGTCATGATATTGTCAAGTCTTCCTTCCTCTGCAGGTATTAGGAAAGGGTTTTCATTTCTTTCTATGAGTCTTATAATTGCTTGAATATTTCTCTCCTCAGACAAAGTTGTTGATGTTGTAAAAGATCGGTTTACATCTAATTCATATGTGTTTGGGCTTGAACCTGACACTTGTCTGTGTAAATTTGTAATTGCAAGGACTTCATGATATGTTATCTCCCACTTGGCAACATAGTTTTTGCTCCTTGAACTGCCGATGATTCCTGCAGGGCTCTTCTGAGATCTATTAATTGTTTGCTCTAGGGCCATATCAGCTCCAACTGCTTTGAAACGTCCCAGAGTTCGCTTTACCACAAATTTTCCTTCCATGAATGCCTGGTGAACTGTTGGAGCAGTATTTGGTAATCTGTACATGTCTTCGAGGTACAATGAGCACCATCGCAAGTACAGTAGGGTCCCGTATAAAACGAGTATATGGTCGATAAACGAGGGCGTTTTATGCGATTTCGTTTTATGTGAACATAGCATTTTGGTGGCCCAATATCGTCAATGTTCACTGTAAACGTAAATTTTTGTTCAAAACGTATGATATTTCGTACGTTTTGTACGATATTTCGGCGCTCTATATGAAAACTCCTCGGATTTGCCCCACTTTGGCGGCGGACTCGTTTTATGTGATCACATTCGTTCTGATCGAAAATTAAATATTAATATTTTAGCTCGGTCGTTTTAATCGAGACTCGTTTTATGCGAACACGTTTTATGCGGGACCCTACTGTAGTTAGTTGAATCAAAGGCAGCAAAGAGTGGAAGTAGGCTCTGAATTGACTGAAGTTGAAGTAACCAATTGCCTTCTCGATCACTGCGAATCAAGTTTTCCACATGTGACATAAGATATACATACATACATACATAACATTTTAAGACTGAGTGTTCCACACATAAGTGCAGTTTCAGTCTCTTGTCCTAATGGCGGCGTTCCAGGCAACCCTGTTAAGGGCTGCTTCACTTGTCAAGTTCTTGGATTTGAGATCGGCGCGTATAGTCCGATCCCAGGTCTTCCTCGGTCCACCCCTTGGTGCAGCTCCCTCCACAATCACAGACCTGCATTTTGTCACCCAATTTTGTTCATCCATTCTCTCCACATGTCCATACCATCCCAGTCTACTTGTACGCATCACCTCGCTAATACTCTTTATACCTAAACGTCTCCTCAGCTCAACATTTGTTATTCTATCCTGTAGCCTGGCCCCACACATCCATCTCACCATTCTCATCTCATTACGCTCCATTCTGTTGACATCCTCTACTTTAACGGCCCATGTTTCTGAGGCATACGTCATTGCACTTCTAACACATGAGGCATACACCTTTCCCTTCAGGGGGAGAGGCATTCTTTTCATGGTCAGGATTGGCATCAATTCTCTGAACTTCCCCCAGCCACACCTAATTCTAGCAACAGTGGCAGCCTCGGCCCCACCACCGGCAGAGATGGTATCTCCTAGGTAACAAAACTTGTTCACCAGCTCCAAAGACTCATTTCCAAAATTCACAGCCACAGGATCATCACTTAACACAAGCTCGCCTTTGCACACTACGCACTCAAATTTCTCTATTTCTGACTTATCCTTCGGCAGGGGCCCCTTTATTCTACTACAGCGCTTACTCCCATGGTGTACCCAACATCGACAGATGCTACATTGAATTGAGTTAACGCCCACTCCCTTTCCACACACTGCACATGGGTATGCACCGCTCTTTTCCACATTGCCTCGTCTCAAACTACAATGCATAACCTTGGTTTTGTTAATATTGACTCTTAAACCCTTGCTCGCCATGCCCTCTCTCCACTTTCTGAATTTGGCCTCAGCATCCTGCATACTGTCAGCTATTAGGACTAAATCGTCTGCATAAAACAGTTCCAACGGGAGTCCGCCTCTAAAAACTCTAGACAGCGCCTCCAAGACCATAATAAAGAGGAGGGGGCTTAACACTGAACCCTGATGGACTCCAACACGGACTGCGAATTCATCACTCAGTACACCTTTCACCCTCACCGAACTTCGCGAATCCTCATACATCTTCATTATCACACGCACCAGCCACTCTTCCACACCAAGTTTCCTCATAGCCCACTGTACAACATCTCTAGGTACCCTATCAAAGGCCTTCTCCAGGTCCACAAACACAAAGTAAAGATCCCTGCCTTTTAGTAGGTATCTTTCCTGTATCTGCCTGACTATGAAGATAGCATCGGTTGTACCACGTCCTGGCATAAAACCAAACTGCATATCATCAATAGAGATGCTTTGCCTGATCAAACCCTCAAGGACTCTCTCACAGACCTTCATGATTTGGTCAAGCATTTTCAGGCCCCTATAATTTCCTCTATCCAGCGCATCCCCTTTTCCTTTGTATATATTTACTATTACACTTTTGAGCCAATCCTCTGGGATTTTCTCATCTTTAATAATGGTGTTTATCAACTCAGTGACTAAGTTTACACCAATCTCCCCCGAGGCTTTTATCATCTCATAAGATGAATAAAATTACTCCAATATCTAAAAATTTCACTTTCCTCAGAATTCTTTGAAACAAAATCATCAAAGTCATGGATCAATGTCTCACTCTTAACCTCAAATTCCTTCAGTTGTGTCAAACTTTCTTCTCTTAGCTTTTGAGAAATCTTAAATCTCAAATGTGCAATATTGTTCAATTGTTCCTGGTACTTTTCTATGTTGTCACCCTCTTGGAAAAATGCCACCCACTGTAACCTTCCAAAGGACTCTTTTTAGTAGCTGTAGACCTTTTAGTGATCTGACATAGTTTTCTCCACTCAAAACAGAATCTATGACATTGACCCCAAAGACGGCACTCTCTATCAGTATATTCTCTGCACCACTACCTTTCAAATATTTTCCAAGACATCCTAAGGCAATTTTTGTCATGTGAAACAATCCTAAGCAGAGTACTATATCGTTGAACTTCTCTGGTCGTATCAGTTGAATCTCTCGAGCTACTCGGTATACTCCTTCATCACAAGTCACTGGTAATACAGGTTGGTCTAGGTAGGTAAGAATTCCCTGCAGGTTTTTCATGGCAGTGTATACTACATCAAATTGTGTGATGGGATAAGGAAGTACTGGGAGGAATGCAATTCGTTTTTAGAGGTGGCTCATTATCACTCGGGACGTAATTAGCTGCACTCCATATTGGCATTATCTGCTCATCTGGTAGGGCGCTGATATCTGATTTAGTTTCACTAAAGTCCAGTCTTCCCAAAGTCCAGTCTTCCCAAAATCCAGGCAACATCTTTCCTGCGGATGACTTTCAATAGTTCATGGTTCACAGGTTGAACATTTGATACTGTATAAACCTCAGGTAAGTCTGCTTTCTTAGATGGTTTGTAAAAGGGTTTGAACTGTTGGCATGGTAAATTAATATTGAATGATTTTGGTCCATGTAAGATGCTTGTTTCAGAAATTCTAGGTTTGTGTGCTTGATGTCCCTCATGATCTTGGAACAACACAGTCACAGTATCATGGCTGCCACCTATTCCTGAAAGGGTAGCTTCATCATGGTCAAAGTTATCGAATGCTGCCGTTGTGAACATATTAGCATTGAAGTGACTTGGAAATGGGACTGTGTCTTTACTGGATTCTACAGAGTATGTTGCCATATCAGTCTGATGATGCATGAGCTCGTGGTAACTTACACATAAACCAAGATGATTGAAGCTTGTAATGAGTGTTGCACTTTTGCATGATTCATAGATTGCTTCACTGTTCATGATGTGCAATGGTGTTCTTTTTCTCCCATTATAGACATTATAGTACATTATCTGAAATAGACTTTGCAACTTACGTCGTCTTGATACAGAAAGACCCAATGCCCCAGGAACATCACACTCCTTCCTTTTCATCATTGCTTGCTCTGAACTCGCTCTCCTCAAAATTAAACAAAACTGCAAAGAAACTCAAAAGGGGATCTGGAATTGAAACGGCATTCAAGGATTCTTCTAAATCAGAGGCATCACAGAACCTGTCGTTTAGATCAAAATCAACATCTAGGAGGGACTTACGTATTTGTTCAGCACATTCTTTTATTGGATCAGTATGTCGAATTGTTTGTGCTACATCCTCTACTGTTACACTTTGTCTGAAAAACATTAATGACTTGTTTACTTGTTTGGGCTGTGAAAAGTTTATTTTACCACCAAAGTGGTTGATCAAAAGTAGCTTTACCTCACGGTTTGTCACATTAAGCGTACATTGTGGAAATTGTTCTTCAAGATACTTATTGATAGAGTCTCTAACAAAACTTAATTCAAATCCCAGACCATTTGAAAGGCCACTCTCAATAGTTTCAATAACATTTATCCATGCCCTTTGCTTTTCAGGGACATGATCACCATTTCTACTTGGTTTTGTCTTTGCACGATCATACTTTAGCAAGTACTTACTAATGCAAGATTTATGACAGTATAAGTCTGCACCAAATACACTATTTGTGTCTTGTAAATCACATGTCCTAGTGAACACCTCATCCTGAAAGTAAACACTTGCTTCAATAAATTTACTGGCTCTATTTATTTCAGAAATTCTGCACTTTGTGTATTCCCCTTGGCACTTGCAAAAACCACATATTACACACTTCTGGTCATATATTTTACACTGTACTGTTGGTTTTTCCCGGGGAGTGATCTTTGATCTAATGTTATGGAGAGATATATCTGTCTCTGCAGTCAGTTTCCTGTTTACAACCGTACTTTTAAGTTTCTCCACTGTTTTTTAAGAGTGTAAGACTTGTAACATTGGTTGTTCACATGATAAACGAAATCCTTATCTCCAATCAACTTAAGTCTCTTACTAACACTGTCTTTTCTGACTGAAGCTGCTTCCCATATACGTTTTCGACCATTTTCTGTTGTAGATGTTGGTTCTGATGAAGAGGCCTGACAGATTATGCATTTCTTGTCGTCTACTGCATCTTCAAGCCCTTTGATTAATGGTACACCCTCCTCAGCCATGTCTAGTCTGTGGAAGAGGAAAATAACAGTAAATAAAATTGTCTTGCTTTGGTCAGAATTTATAAAGTCAATAATTATCTAAGGAAATTGTACACTCCAGATAATTTGTTAAGATTTTATTTGCTAGAGAACTTTTCCAAAGTGAATAATTATCAAATATCAATCTTAATACAATGATAAAGAGCCACCTTGATAGTAATGGCCATAAAGTGGCATTTTGAAAATAGAGTTTTTATGAAAAGTTACTGTAAGCTCCTATGTGTATGGAATGTCATAAATTGCCTATCATTTTATTAGTACAGTGTTGTTCTGTTGATTATTGTCAATATAAGCCATTTATTCTTTAATATTGTATGATTCTGACCATTTTTCCTTAGGAAAGTAAGTTATTAGGTTTTCTCTATTTCTGGCAACATTTTGGTGATTTATGACCTAATATTACTCTGAAAGGTAAAGGTTTATATATCATTGGAAAGAGCTCATTAAAAGGAACATTTTGAGTGGTATATGATCCTTCTACGTTAATTTTCAAGGGAGATATGGGCATTTTACGTTCAGCTATCCCGAATTTACGGGTCAAAATTTTCACCCGATATAGTGAAATTGAGCCTAAATTTCTCACTTGCTGCCAGGTTTCAGAAAGTCTACCCTGATTTTTCTGATAATTCAGGGTGTCTACTATAAAACCCAATAGGGTAACTTAGGGTACATTTCATGCACACGGGAACCCCCCCCAGCCCATGGACTATGTTGCAAAAATAAGAAGGTAAAAGTTTATTTACTGTGGTAAGAAAATAAAAAAATCAGTTCTGTTTTTAAGTGGCAAAAAGTATTCAGTGTTCTAATGTGTTCAGTACATGAAAAATGTGCTACAGTTGCAATCATTATATTTGTATGGGAACTCCACACCACCCACTCCACCCTACACTCTACTCCACCTTCACTGCCCACTCCACATACAATACAGGTCAGTAAGAAAGAGATAGGTTCTTATATACTGTACATTACACTAATTTCTTTTTTCAGATCCAGTTTATTTAGATTAGGAAGGTACTGGACAGTACAAAGTTAGCAATCCGGACCTCATTATATCTGACATCCGGAGTAGTCCGAATTAGAGAACCGGACATAATTATCTCTGACATCCGGAATTGTCCGGTTCATAGGGGTTTGTGTGGGACCTATCCGGACCCCGCCAGATCCGGAATTTTGGCACTTCCGGACAGGGTTTCCCCCCAATTAGTCCAGTTGGGAGGGGTTTTACTGTATAACAAATGAATTAATGAGGGTCAAAAGAGATTCCTTGCTCAAGAACTTCCTTATAGCATAAATCTTATGAATGTAATGGTGACAACTCTTCACAACACAATTTATATGACTCTTAAAGTTCAGATTTTTGTCGAATACAACGCCCAAGTTTTTCACTGATTCCAAGGGTTGGAGCTGTGATTCACCGAATTCTAGACATCCAAAATCTTCATGGACACTATTTCTCAAATTACCATTTATGACTATAATCTCCGTCTTGTCATTCAATTTGAGCTTCCTTCTAGTCATCCAGATCTTCAAGTCTGACAAGAGTGATGAAAATGTATTCTTTACCTCATCGATATTATTAATTTCAATATACAACTGTGAATCATCTGCATAGAAATGATACTTAACACCATGTGCATCCAGTAGGGATGAAAGACTAGAGGCATAGATAATAAACAACACAGGGCCAAGAACTGATCCCTGGGGCACCCCGAACTTTAACGATGATGGTTCTGACATAGAGCCACCAATGACAACACACTGACTGCGATCGGTAATATATGACTGAAGAAGCAGGAGTGCATCTCCCTGCACACCAAAACCAGAAAGGTCTCAGGAGCAACTGATGGTCAACAGTATCAAACGCTGCAGAGAGATCCAACAAAACCAAAAGAGAACACCGTCCAGAACATGTATTCGAGACTAAATCATTATAAATTCTGCTCAGACCTGTCTCCGTTGAGTGGAGACTAGCAACACATACTAGCTGGCATGTAAGGGTTAGTCTCGTATCCAATGTACTAGGAACGCATACTACAAGATAGAAGACTAACCCTTACTTACCAAAGTAAGGGTTAGTCTTGTATCCAATCATAGGTACTATAGTCCGTTCAATCTAGGTTGGGCAGAAATCGTAACCCCTAACCTCTCATAACTCAAAAATGGCTTGAGTAAATGAGCTGTCAATTTATACACATATTCCCTAGACAAGTCTTCCTATTTGGTAGCAATATTAGCTTGATTACTCTAGTCCTTTTTGAGTTATGATATCTGCCCAACCTAGAATGAACGGACTATAGCAACACATACTAGCTGGTAGGTAAGGATTAGTCTTGTAGCCTATCCATCGGCCTAGCTCTAGGTAAGGTTAGGTTAGGTTAGGTTTCTTAGTTAGGTTAATGACAAGGGATCAGGTGGTAGGTAGCTTATGGGATAAACTAGGTACTAGAGATGCATACTAGCTGCTATGTACTAAGGTAAGGGTTACTCTTGTATCCAACGTTGTAGCTTAGGTTAGCCTAGGTTACTGGCTTCTTTTACAGGTACAGTACTTTGAAAAATCGCTAAACCCGACTCACCTGAGCCAACTTTCGACCTTCAATTACTGTTATTTTTTAAATTTGAAAAGTGCCAAAACCCGAGCCAACTTTCGCCAAAAGTTGGCTCGAGTTTTGGAAATTTCGACATTTGGGGGTTTCCAAAACATGAAACCCGAGCCAACTTTCGTTTTAATACTTTATTATTGTCTTTTTATGCCTTTTACTCCTCAATTTCCCTGTACTGTACTTCATAGCTCTCCCCACTATCAGGGGCCGTGTCTTAACCCATAAACAGAGACCGTCCTCAGTAGAGGTTTTTCTGGTGCACTGCGACCATCCTCAATAGATCCAGAGGAAAAAAAAAACTTAGAAAACACCCCAGTGGCACTCAAAACAAAGCGATATATGATTAGGTGAGATAATTGGGCGGGTGCCCAACCCCGAAAGGACTTGAAATAGGAGAGCTATCCCCCCGCCAAAGGCGGCTTTCTAGGGCCTTTCCTCGCTGATGCTGAGAGGATTGGGTTCTAGTCATGTGGTGATGGGCTGGTCTATCAGAGTGAGAGCTGAGCGATCTCTGCCATACCCATAGCTTACTCTGACTGTTCCTTTTACTTATATATTTTCTAGATCTCAAGTGACAGCGTCTCTTCCGTGGATTGACCTTCCTACTGCCGACCTAGAGGTTGGGAGATTGGGAGTCAAAGCATCACAGTTTTCCTTTTCCCCTCCACTTTCTCTTCATAATTGCTGAGGGGCACAGGGCCTTGGGTGGGGTTTTGGTTTCCCGGGCATTTCCGCACCCTCCTCAGCTCCCCGCCATGGAGTGGCTTCGGTCACCCAGGCTTTATTGTGGTCGGCAGGGAGGGTTCTGTTGGGGCGCTCAGTTATGGCCTTGGCCTTGCTCGGGGCCTTGGGGCTGTTCGGCCAGGCAGCTTGAGGAACAACAGCAACATTATACCACTAACATCATATATGACATAACATAGAAATCATTAAGCATCAATAAGAACTGTTTTGGACCTGTTACTGACTTATTTGTGTGAATAGACGTGTTGACGTTCGGTAGATATCCCCGCCGCTGTACTCCCTCCCCGCCCCGTCCCGGCCTCAACCCCGACCCTGTTACTGTGATGATGTTGATAAGCCTTGTGCTACAGCTAGCACATCGGCCCCTCCAGGTTCCCAGGCATGATGATCGTCCTCATTGAAACCAGAGAACACAGAAATATTGTCCATCATATCATTATCATCATCAGACTGGTTGTCACTATCGGGGATGCTCCCTCCCTCCCCCTCTCTTTATTAGGCTATGGTTCAATAGACCAGAAAGTAGAGAAGTTATAACCCTATTGATAATGCAAAACTATTAAACACACTTAAAAGTGCATGTTATTTGGTCTCTATATAATCTGTGAATCATTTCCGATATGATGGAATTAAAGAAAACATTTTTCCACCAACTCATTATCAGCAAAAATGACACAAATGTCAATTAAAAAATGTTACAATATTTCCCAATCAATTTGTGTAGACACACTTGCAAGGTGAAAATAAACCGTGGGGAAAAAAACAATAAATAAATTAAATTAAATCTCCCGACTGTTACAATATTTCCCAATCAATTTGTGTAGACACACTTGCAAGGTGAAAATAAACCGTGGGGGAAAAAACAATAAATAAATAAAATTAAATCTCCCGACGCTCGGAACCTCGCGCCTATTTGCAGAGAAGACGGGGAATATTTAATATCTTATTTCTTGTTTATCTATGTGCTGGAAGGATATTATATTTTTCAATTCCATCGCATTAGAAATGATTCATAGATTACAATAAGTCCAAATAAGACATAGTTATGTTGTTGTTGTTGTTGTTGTTCCCTATGCTGCCTGGCCGAACAGCCCCAAGGCCCTGAGCAAGGCCAAGGCCATAACCGAGCGCCCCCACAGAACCCTACCCGCCGACCACAATAAAGCCTGGGTGACCGAAGCCACTCCATGGCGGGGAGCTGAGGAGGGTACGGAAACGCCCGGGAAACCAAAGCCCCACCCAGGGCCCTGTGCCCCTCAGCAATTATGAAGAGAAAGTTGAGGGGCAAGGGAAAAATGTGACACTTTGGCTTCCAATCTTGGTAGATTGGGAGGTCAATCCACGGAAGAGACGCCGTCACTTGAGATCTAGAAAATATATAAGTAAAAGGAACAGTCAGAGTAAGCTATGGGTATGGCAGAGATTGCTCAGTTCTCACTCTGATAGACCAGCCCATCACCAGAGACATAGTTATGTTAATGTATAAAGGAGTTAGATAGATGCATTAGAGAGAGAGATAGATAGAGAGAGAGAGTTGCAGAGGGGGAAGTGATCGATAACATACAAACTATTATGAGACTTATGAAATGGACTCAAGTTTCTGAAAAGAAATTTTTATTGACTTTTTCATTTTATTATTTGTGTGTTTGAAGGATAATATTGTTTTCAAGTCCATCGCATTAGAAATGATTCATAGATTACAAAAAGTCCAAATAAGATATAGTTATGTTAATGTATAAAGGAGATAGATAATGTATAGAGAGAGAGATAGTTGCTAGGGGCAAATGATTGCTAACATACTGTACAAAATTATATGAGACGGATATAAGTTTCTGAAAAGAAAAAGGAGATATTTTTATTGACTCTTTTTCATTTTATTATTTGTGTGTTGGAAGGGTAATATTGTTTTCAAGTCCCTGTATTAGAAATGATTCATAGATTTAAAAAAATAAATAATACATAGTTATGTTAATGTATAAAGGAGATAGATAATGTATAGATTAAAATGTAAAACTTGCAAACTAAACAAACCAAAATTGGGACAAGGACAATATAAAGTCAAATTAAATTATCAAAATCGCTATGTGGAAACAACGTTTACTAAAATGAAAATTATTAAATAAAAGAACACAATCCACCACATAGGGTGTACATTACTACATGAGCAAGTTAATCTGTTTCCCAAGCAAACTAATCGCACATATAACAACGCACTATCGTCACGTTAAAGGAAGTAGTCAAGTTTGGGAAGTCCGGGACGTTCTGGCAAATTTTACTAAACTCTGCATGAATAAAGAAACTATATGTTAAATGTCAAAATATTATTTAAAATCAAATTTGCAACATGACAAGACATTAAAATAGTACAAAATACAAATATTGATAAGATATCTATACTATTACAAAATAATATATAAAATACAGTACAGCACTCACTAACGATAGTGCTATCGGGTAGGTACCTGTAAGCATAGCATGCCTCAAGTGACCCCTATCAATAACTACCCTACAAATAACCTACATTTATAGCACAAATAAACTAAGGAAATCGCAAAAGTAAGCAATTGATACTATCGACAATGAATACATATAATATAAAGACAAATAATTACAAAATATGAAGTAACAACAGATTTAAACAAAGAGTACTCTTTTAACAAGAACAATAAATTTAAAAAATCATCAATATTAATATTAATAATAATAATAATAGAAAAAGAAAAAGATAAACAATAAAAACAGACAAAAAGTAAGCAGAGGTTATACAAGAAACTTCAAGTTAAAAATGCTTGATTAAAATTATTGATGTCAAATTTTAGAATACAGTCACAATAATTGACCCTAAAAAGATTAAATTTATGGAACAATTTACTTGCCTCAAAACCTCTGTCCACTAAGAGTCTGTATAGTAACCTAGCTCTAGCCCAAAAGTCATCTACTTTAGTGCAGATTTTACAAAATCTTATTAATTGGGAATAAAAACAATTATAAGTTATTTTACTATCGATATTACTACTAGGGAAAGGAAAGTTTATTACGTTAAAATTAAAATCATCAACTTTGTGATATACTTTAAGTATGCACTGTTCATTAACAATCTCTATATTTATATCAAGAAAATTTTCAACTTTATAATTTACGTTACATTGTGTGAGGGGAATAGAATTAGGGTAAATAAGTTTAGCAACTTGATTAAAATTTACCAAATTGCAAACAAGAATATCATCAATATATCTACTATTATTACTTAACAGTTTAGCAAGTGCTAATTTTTCTGGAATTTTATTTTTCTTGCTACTGTCAACTAAGTCTTTTATATATTTAAATTCTAAAGCAAGCAAGAATAAGTCTGCAATTAAAGGGCTAGCATTTCCACCCATAGGAATTCCTAATATTTGTTTGAAAATGTACGGCCCGAATCTAACATAAGTATTGAAAAGGAGGAATTTAAGGGCATCTTTAAGTTTAGTTCTATCAAAATATACAGAACTAGTGGGAGTAGAGCTAAGTGATGCATGATTAAAATATGTATAAACATTTATGAAATAATTACCATTCCTAACGAACCTGTCAAAGTGCAAATCTATAATAAAGCAAAGCTCTGAATATACTAAATCTAAAGGCAAATTGGTATACAAAGTTGAAAAGTCGAAGCTATGTACCGAGGTAACTTTCGGCATGGTATTTATTTTATCAATAACTTCTAACGAATTGTCAACACTCCAATAATAGTTAATGCCAGTTCTTTTCATGATGGTATTACAATATCTTTTATGAGTACTTTTAATGTATTTTAAGCAATTTACGACTTGTTCTGATAGAGTTTTAGTGGTAGCAAATTTTGCTCCGGCAATAAAGCGATATTTATAAGGTCTTTTATGAAATTTAGGTAACATGTATAATTTTGCAATGCACTTGTTCTTATCAGAAAGTTTAATATCAAATATTATATTTTTCTTGGTATGTTCATCGATTAAGTTATCAATATTCAGATTATTTTGAATTTCATAAACAGAATTACCGCAAATATTTTTAGAGAGAGATAGTTGCTAGGGGCAAATGATCGATAACATACAAAATTATATGAGACGGATATAAGTTTCTGAAAAGGCAAAGGAGATATTTTTATTGACTCTTTTTCATTTTATTATTTGTATGTTGGAAAGGTAATATTGTTTTCAATTCCCTGTATTAGACATGATTCATAGATTAAACAAAAATAAAAAATAAGACAGTTATATTTATGTATAAGGGAGATAGATGCATTAAATAGATAGCCAGACAGACATTTGATGCATAAATACCATTCTTAATCTTAAAAAACCAAAAACCAAAAAACATAATATTATATACCTAGGCTTGGGCCGCCACCCGTATATGATCCCGACTTTTCCGTGTTGTGGCCGACTTTGGAACTTTTGAGGTTACCGTGTCCAAACGAAACCGTGTATATAAAACCTGTGTATGTATATCGAGACCTGACTGTACAGTATATATGATGAATAAAACATAATATATTAGGCCTACAGGGACATATGGCAAGGATTCAAAACTTTTTTGTTCATTGCCATATGTCCCTGTAGGCCTAATATATTCTGTTTTATTCATCATAGATACCTTGTATATTGGGCAATGTACTGAATAGAATTTGAGAGTAATATGTCTGTAACATTAACTCTCAAAGAGCGGGGCCGTTTGTAACATCTACTACCTGCCAAGCGGGCATATTTACCCTAACCGAGCTTCATTCCATGCTCTTTTTCATGCATAAAGAAGAGCCAGAGCGTGATACAATTATGTATCCGTGAAAGGGCGATAATAGAGCTTTCCAATGACACCTGAATCATCCTTGTACGACCACGTTTTATCCTGTAGCGATCGAGCAACCGAAGGTGAAAACCCCTAAAATGAGGTAATTTCTCCAGTTTTTTTCCTGGTCTCGCAAGGCTGAGTGTGTGGGATGTTGCAGCGGCAGTCGTGCCGAACGGTCAGAGCCCGCCTATCATCCTCCCAACGCACATACTCTCTCTCAGAGCCCCTAATGTGCTCAGAATGCCGCCCGTCATATGACGGGTACCGCCAGTTAGGTGTTAATGAATATAGAAATTACAGTAACAACTCCATTTTCCAGCATTCAGGGGGATTTGAAACCTCCGGTGAATTGAAAAGTCCGGTTGAATGAAAATTACTCCTATAAATGCCCATAAACCCCAAGAAAATACCCCCTAATGGCTATCTGTATTATCAGCCTTAATATAATAAACAAACACACATTACTAGACCATTTTAATAGTACTGTACAGTAATGTTCTCAACTCGCCAATTTATAAGTACAGTAGAAGTTGGAAAAGGCATCCAGCTGTTGTTGTTGTCGGCGGCGTAATGCGTATCATCGTATGCGAAGGCTAGGCCTTATCGGGAGGGAGAGTTCCGTGGCGCATTCAAAGTTTTGACAGTAGCAAAACGTAACACTAATATCAAACTGTTTTTGTTCTTTTTAGTTTGTCTTATGTTTCTCACTTAATACCTAAAACTTATTTATGAGGTGGATGCTTTGGGAGAGGCAGCAAGGGGTGGATGCTTGCCACTTAGCCACAGTTGCAGAGGTGGATGCTGTTACTTCATCCACCTCTCTCCATTTGTTTGGATATTTGTGTTTTTTTGTTTCAAGCTCAGAACCACTCTTTTGCATTTCTTCTTGTCACTATTGGCTTTCACTTTGTCCGACTTTGCCTTAATCTTCGGCATGATAGCGATGAATCGAGTATAATATGTCCGATATGAGAATGTTTGTACAGGTATATACGGATCGATCGGGGAGACTGAGTAGGCCTATTCCCGCGCTTTTGTTGTTGTTGTTGCTTGTTCTACTGACGTCGCCGTTACCTGCATAGAACCACGAACTATTTTATATATACACGTATATATATTTCTTATTGGTGCTTTTTAACCCCTAATTAGCGGGGCCCGACTTAAGTCCGTATCTAAAAACCTGGACTATGTGGCGGGGACCGACTTAAGTCTGTGTGCAATTTTTGAGCAAGAATGGCTGTGAGAGAGAGACGAGCGACGGGAGGAGCGTAGGTTGCCTCATGACCGCTCGGCACAGACCCCGCGCGCCTACTGACATCTACTCCACACTACTCCACCCTCCCTACCTCGCCACACAGGGAATTATATAAGGAAATTACCGTATTTTAGGGTTTTTGCACTCGTGTTGCACGATCGTTGCAAGAGAACGCGTGGTCGTAGAAGGATGGTTCTGGTGTCATTGGAAAGGTCAATTTACGCCCTTTCAGGGATACATAATTGTATTACGCTCTGGCTCTTGTTTATGCATGAAAAAGAGCACGGAAGCAAGGCCATTTAGGGTAAAAAAAAAACGCTGGGCACGTAGTGGAAAAAAACTGACAGGCCCGCTAGTAAGGTGTTAAATAGTGTTTTTCTAATATTATATGTATTTATTATTTGTTATGATGAAATTATGCTGGTAAGACGAAAAATATATATATATATTTTTCTTTTTAATAATTTCCTAAAACCTCTGGTTGTTTGAAGCTACTGGATGCTTGAATGCCGGAAAATTGAGGTGTTACTGTAGTGATATTTTGATGACTTCGATATATACAGTATATTTATTAGTGGCCCCTTCATCATTGACGATGCGCCTTAACATTGTTTATGGCCAATCTTTGAACTCAAGCTTGCTTTTCAAACTTCCAGCCCAGGAGAGAACAAAATACGATTGCCACACTTCGTGAGCGAAACTGCTCAACAGGTGGCGTTGTGTGTGTGTAAGTGTGAGAGTCCGAGTGTAGGGGTGAGACAGTGAAGCACGGGAACGAGGTGGCTTCAGAGATGGGGTCGTTTCGGGCCATGAGTGAGCACCGTGCCTCATGTGAAGGCAAGATGGCAGGTGCTCGTTGTACTCTACGTGCTTCACATGTCTCACTCCCTAGACTGGAACAAGACCTCACGGGCTTCACTGTTCATTGTAAAGCGGTGAATGTTAAGGCTCTCGGCCTATGCCCGAGAGGAAGTAAGTTGGAATATAGAAAAAAAAAAAAAAAAAAAAAAAAAAACACTCACAGACTTGTCCTATATGATATGGGTAGAAAAATTAAAATTAAACTTGATCTAGCAATGCGCTTCTCATGCGTCTGCTGTCTCCCACACGCTTCGCATCGGTTGTCGAAGCGATCTCTCATCCTGGGTCCAGACGAGGCGGACGTGCCTCCAGGATGTGCCAGCCCTCCTTCATTCTTCTCCTGCCCTTGGACATTGCGAGTCTTTCGCTCATATGTACATGCTAAGTGCTGAGGTCAGGGTAGCTTATAGACTAGGAGTAGGCTGTGTACCGGTACGTCCTTTCTTTGGCCCTAGGAGACTGTTTTCCGGGTACTTAGTAAAGGCGAGTGTGTTAGACGGAGTCCTCGTTGTGATAAGGCGAGACTCCCACGTGCTTGTTTCATTACCCTAGCTCATCTTTAGTTCGCTTGTTAGTCATGAGGCTTCTTTTAGTGAACCGGGGCCCGTTGTTCGGTCCATTTTAGGTGTTCAACGGTATGCTCTACACCACGAGGGCACGTGCGTTTTAGATTTTCTCACATAGCTAAGGGATCTAGCACGGAGCCATGACGCTATTCAGCCTACGCTTCTTGATCGCTACGTGTTGAGATTGGTCTTCGCTGGAGTGCAGGTTTGTTCTATTATTATTGATATCATCGACACCTGCCCCCATCTAGTTGGTCTCATGTAGGTTGTATTCTTATGGCTAGGAAGTGTTATTTATTGATTGTTTTTATTAATGTATAACTACGCCATAATATGTGCACGTTGGGTTATCTGTTCTGGGAGGTATGGCCCTTCCGTCGGGATTTGTTAACGTGAGACTTAGTCAACGTGCCTCTAGTTGCTTCAAGCGGTTTCCCCGCCGGGAAACTTCCGGAAACATCTAGAGCTATGTTAAAATTCAGATTATCCTTGTTTGGCACTGGATAGGTTGGATTTTGTCTGTTTTGTTTTACCGGCATTAGTTTAATTTCGGTTGACCGACATTTTACTACACATGTCTTTTGGGAGAGTCCGGCTACCCACCTCCCCTAACCCTTCCCGCCCGGGCAGTATTTTAAAAGGACACCGCGGCAGATGGGCAGGAGCCCGGGTGTCCTTTTAAAATCCGTAAGCTTGAAAGCCGTGCGTCCGACGCATGTAAACAAAGCCTGTCTTTGCGACACCGCACCTCCGAAATCAAGAAAGAGACGTCGGATCAATGTTGTATGTTATGACAAAATTAGTGTCTGCAAACCTCCGATATTGTCAACATCGTATCGAATCTCTCTCCACGGAAAGCGTCATCACAACTGAACCAGTTGACTTAGAGAGTTCTACTCAACGCCAGTCTACAGATTGGAAACCGCAGTACGTTTAGAGATGTGTGGGACTTTTCTAGCAGTTAAAAAAACAAAGATACGGTAGCCTAGGCGTAGACGTTTATTGGCCAAATCGCCCGGATCTCCACAACGTCCTTAGGAGGGCGAGCCCGGGCCAGAAGGGTTAAAACATTTCCGCCTCACAAACATAACAGAGAAACTTTCATTACTTGGTACTATCAGAACGTTATCTATCTATCTATCTTTCTATCTATCTATTGCCTGACGCCGTGATCCCCGAAGGGGTGGCCACGAACGAACCGCCCCCATGCACCTCTGTCCCCAGTCAGTCGACGCCCCTCCCAACCACCACCGCCTTCATTAATATACTTCCTCACTCCATCCTTCCACCTCTCCCTTGGTGCACCTCTCCCTCTCTGTCCTTCCACCTTGCTCTCGTACACCCTGTTAGTCAATCTCTCGCTTTCCATACGTTCCATATGGCCGAACCATCTCAAGTTGTTCCTTTTCACACTTTCCAGCACATCTACCTCCACACCACACCTCCTTCTTACTTCCTCATTCGTCTGTCTATCCCTCCATGTAACTCCGCACGCACTTCTCAAGTAACTCATATCCACCGCTCTCACTCTTGGTCCGAGTCTCTTCCCGAACGTCCATGCTTCGCTTCCGTAAGTTAGTGTCGGGATTACCACACTGTCATGTAAGGACTTCTTCACTTCCATACTGACCACTCTATTTCTTGTTACTGCTTTCAACGTTCCTACAACCCTCTTCCCCTGTTGCACCCTCTCCCGCACTTCTTCATCCATAGTCCCATCTTTACTCAACATGCTGCCCAGATACTGCCCAGAGCTGACAATCTCCATAGCCTGACCGTTCAACTTCACCTCACACTCTGTGACTTCACCCCTTTCGAAGATCATAACCTTGCTCTTCCCCGCATTTACCTTCAAATTCCGTTTTTCGCACACTGTTCCAAACTCATTTACCAGACCCTGCAACTCCCATTCATTATCACTCATCATAACTGTATCATCCGCAAACAGCAGTATAGGCAGCTTCTACTCATTTGCCTCCCTTTTCAGCGATACACCAACATCCACTGCTCTTCCTAGTATTTCTTTCATGACTCCATCTATCTATCTATCTATCTATTGCCTGATGCCGTGATCCCCGAAGGGGTGGCCACGAACGAACCGCCCCCATGCGCCTCTGTCCCCAGTCAGTCGACGCCTCTCCCCCCAACCAGCACCGCCTTCGTTCATATACTTCCTCACTCCATCCTTCCACCTCTCTATCGGTATACCTCTCCCTCTCTGTCCCTCCACCTCGCTCTCATACACCCTCTTAGTCATTCTCTCGCTTTCCATACGTTCCATATGGCCGAACCATCTCAAGTTGTTCCTTTTCACACTTTCCAGCACATCTACCTCCACGCCACACCTCCTTCTTACTTCCTCATTAGTCTGTCTATCCCTCCATGTAACTCCGCACGCACTTCATTCATTTCCACTGCTCTCACTCTTGGTCTGAGTCTCTCAACCAACGTCCATGCTTCGCTTCCGTAAGTCAGTGTCGGGATTACCACACTGTCATGCAAGGACTTCTTCACTTCCATACTGACCACCCTATTTCTTGTTGTTGTTGTTGTTCCCCAAGCTGCCTGGCCGAACAGCCCCAAGGCCCCGAGCAAGGCCAAGGCCATAACCGAGCGCCCCCACAGAACCCTCCCTGCCAACCACAATAAAGCCTGGGTGACCGAAGCCACTCCATGGCGGGGAGCTGAGGAGGGTGCGGAAACGCCCGGGAAACCAAAGCCCCACCCAGGGCCCTGTGCCCCTCAGCAATTATGAAGAGAAAGTTGAGGGGCAAAGGAAAAATGTGACGCTTTGGCTTCCAATCTTGGTAGATTGGGAGGTCAATCCACGGAAGAGAGAAGATTGGGAGGTCAATCCACGGAAGAGACGCCGTCACTTGAGATCTAGAAAATATATAAGTAAAAGGAACAGTCAGAGTAAGCTATGGGTATGGCAGAGATCGCTCAGTTCTCACTCTGATAGACCAGCCCATCACCACATGACTAGAACCCAATCCTCTCAGCATCAGCTAAGAAAGGCCCTAGAAAGCCGCCTTTGGCGGGGGGATAGCTCCCCTATTTCAACCCCTTTCGGGGTTGGGCACCCGCTACCTATTTCTTGTTATTGCTTTCAGCGTTCCTACAACCCTCTTCCCCTTTTGTACCCTCTCCCGCACTTCTTCATCCATAGTCCCATCTTTACTCAACACACTGCCCAGATACTTAAAAGAGTTGACGATCTCCATAGCCTGACCGTTCAGCTTCATCTCACACTCTGTGACTTCACCCCTTTCGAAGACCATAACCTTGCTCTTCCCCGCATTTACCTTCTAATTCCGTTTTTCGCACACTGTTCCAAACTCATTTACCAGACCCTGCAACTCTCATTCATTATCACTCATCAGAACTGTATCATCCGCAAACAGCAGTATTGGTAGCTTCCACTCAATTCCCTCCCTTTTCAGCGATACACCAACATCCACTGCTCTTGATAGTATTTCTTTCATGACTCCATCCATATACAGTAAACAACCACGGGGACATCACACACCCCTGTTTCAAACCAACATTCAGGTCAAAGAACTCACTCTGCTCACTCTCCACACATACTGCCGCCTTTGCACCCTCATACATGCTCTTCACTGCTTTCAGCAACTTGCCATCTACTCCGTATATTCTAAGTACTTTCCACAAACCTTCTCTATCCACTCTGTCATAGGCCTTCTCCAAGTCCATAAAGGCAACATTATAGGTTTGACTCCTGTAAGGAGATAAAGAAAACCTATTATTTAGTAGTGGCCCCGTAATCATTGACGAACATGCCTATTACATAAGGCATCCTCTTCAAACACTAATCCGCCGTAGTTTGAATCTACCGCGCAGAGCATTTAAAATCTGAGGAGCCTTCATCATGAGCGCACGCGACCTCACTCATGGCTTCAGTCATTATGAATTGGGTTCTCACTACGAAAAAACTTTTTAAAAAAATAAAAATAAAAAGAAAATAAGAATAACTATCCAATAAGCTTTCCATCATATCGTGGATGTACTTGTGTGGATCTTTGACCAGACGCTGATTCAGGCGTCATTCTTCCTTCACTGACATATCAAGTAAACCAAAATCCTTAATACATCAACGAATGGGAAGGGGATGGTCGGGAGGGCCCCAGTCGTCAATGATTACGGGGCCACTACTAAATATTAGGTTTTCTTTATCTCCTTACAGGAGTCAAACCTATAATTTATTAGTGGCCCCTCCATCATTGACGAACATGCCTGATTTCTAAGACTGGAGAGGGACATTCGTAATCATATCATAACTCTAGAAAAGCAGATAATAAAATAACCACATAGTATTCTTACTTTGAAAATATATTTAAATACGGCACAGCCCATATATATACAAGAAAGGGGTTCAGGCAGGTGCGTGCTTCAAAGAAGCCTGCTTGACAAAAAACGGTAACTCTGAAGATTCTGTGAACAGATCTGTAGTTACAAAGGCACCCCACTCAACGAGTGGTGACAAAAATAACAAGTTATAAGTTTACATGTGCACATAATAAACCCCAAAATAATCGTGGAGATAATTTGCAAAAGATCTCCACTGTTTAATATTAAATTGCTTTCACAGCTAAAACTACTATAACAACCCCGTTGTTTTGTACTAACATTGTACTAGCACAATTTCTCGCAGAGAAATTTTCATATCACATTAACCATAAATTGTATCACAGCTCTTACACTCCGGCGGGGTCTAGGGTGTCCTATGTTACACTGACTGCACCCCCCCCCCTTTTCTTGAAAGTAAACAAAAGTGACTGAAGGGCCACCTAGACCCTCTGCCTTAAAGCTATACATGGTAAGGAAGGTTTGTCTAGAGCAACTGACAAGTATCTAGTCAAAAACGTATGATTAGACGCCCACAACTGTGTGGACGAAATCTTCTACTGAAAAATTCTTCAGGAAACGTAAAGAGGCTGCCCATTTGCGTAAATCGTGGGCCCTACCCACAACGCCGGGATTACTCTCTTTAATGACTTCGACCAGAAGAGAAGCTAATCTCCGTTTCAGTAAGCGTTTACCCGTACTCGCTACCCATAAAGCACCTTGGGGGTTTAGAGGAGCCACTCTCAAATATTTGGTTAGAGCTTGCACTGGACATAGATTATGATGCACCTTTCCCCTTTTTAACGCCGGCACCGTGAACTCAGAAAACACGTGTGCACTGTGCTCATTCTTGGCTACAAATCCCGGGGAAGGTGCAATGTGAATACATTCATTAAGTCTACCAAACCTAAGGCAATTAGGTGTGTTGCTCATCGCCGCCAGCTCAGACACTGTTCCCGGTGGCCAAAGCCAAAAGGAATACAGCCTTTTTTAAGAGTACAAAGGAGTACAAAGGAAATCAAGCAACAACAGATCTAGTGACCCTTCTAGGCTGCTTGTCCTCCAAAACACTGAGGATCAAGTGTCCAAACAGTGGTTTAGAGTGGGTAAGGGAACATTGGAAAGGGAACTACTGCCCTGCCACTAACGTGGCAGGACTAGGAAGTTAGGAGGGGACATATGGGTTAGTAACTGAGGGGAGGATAAAATAAAGTTATTCATTTACAACGCAGTCAGTCGCGGGTTTGATGCGAGATATTTGTCTAGGCGGAATTTAAATGAATCAACGGTGCTGCAGTCTATAACGTCTCGGGGAAGCCCATTCCACAAGTTGACAACTCTATTGAAGAAGAAATTCTTAGATTCGTGTGAGTTCAAAGATTTACCAATAATTTTGCAACCGTTTCCCCGCGTGTAATTAGATTGGTCGATAGTGAAGTACTTACTACAGTTCATATTGTCGATGCCTTTGATGATTTTGAACACTTGAATTAAGTCACCTCTTAATCTGCGCTGGGTTAAAGGAAATAGATTTAATTCTCTAAGACGCTCTTCGTATGGTTTGTTCTTTAGGCTAGGTATAATTTTGGTAACTACGTTGAACTCGTTCTAGCTTGTTTATGTCTTTTTGGTAATAAGGGCACCAGCATTGAACGCAGTATTCCAGAAGAGGGCGGACTAAGGAATTGTAAAGGGTTAGGATTACGTCTTTGGATTTATGCTCAAATGATCTGCCTATAAAGCCAATTATTTTGTTTGCCTTCTTAACAACTTCTGAACATTGTTGACTCGGTTTTAGGTTACTCGATATTGTTACTCCCAGATCGGTTTCTCTGTTTACATTCTTAAGCTGAGTGCCATTCATCGAATAGTTTGCTTTCTCATTTAGGTATCCGATATGTAGTACTTTACATTTATCCGCATTGAAACTCATTTGCCAAATTTGGGCCCAATGTGACAATTTATCTAGATTGTGTTGCATATCGTCAACTTGATCTTTTGAGAGTACGCTATTTGCAATTTTTGTATCGTCAGCAAATTTTGAAATTGTACAGGTGAGACCCTCATCTATGTCGTTGATGTAAATTAGAAAGAGAATTGGTCCTAGTACCGATCCCTGGGGTACCCCGCTACTTACATTGGTCCATTTAGATGCCTTACCGTTTATGACTACTCTTTGCTTTCTGTCGCTGAGCCAATTTTCTATCCATTTCAACACACCGTCTTGTATTCCATGCGCTTTTAGTTTTAGCAGTAAACGTTTGTGGGGAACTTTGTCAAAGGCCTTTTGAAAATCAAGGTATATAATATCTACAGCTTTACTCTCATCGTAGAGGTTGAGGATATCGTGGAAGAAGTCTAAGAGGTTTGTTAAACAGGAACGTTTTTTACGAAAGCCGTGCTGAGTATCTTTAATGCAAGTATTATTTTTGTACCTTTATTATTCTTTATTAGCACAAAAGATGTGTCGACGTTCACAATTTGAGGTTTTGACAAGAGGGTCGGTTAAGACTTTCTTTGATATAAAATAAAACGCCACCTCCATTTTTATTTATTCGGCTTTTCTCAAACATTACATAACCGGGAAGTGAATACTCTGCTAAAAAGTCTCTATCTACTGTATTGAGCCAAGATTCTGTTATACCAATCACATCATAATTTTCAGTAAACACTAGTTCCTCTAAATCTGAAAATTGATTGCGTATGCTACGAGCGTTTGCAAAGAAAACCTTTAAAGTTGCGGTTTTAGAACTCACAGAACGTTCTTTAATCAAATTTTTGGTTCTGATCGGATCTACATTTACATTCATGGCTGACATCGGTCCTCGGTCGTTATCCCTGGCGGTTTTGAATTTGGGTCGTGTTGGTGGAGCTTTATCCAAATTCGCGGTTCTTGACAGATTAGCATTTAATTCCTTCGCAGGTTGCCGCCCTCACTGTCTTCGGTCCTCCTTCCTGGTTGTCCTGTGCTGAGTCGATTTCTTCTCCGAGTTTGTGAGTAATGCAAAATCTGCAGTATTTTGGTACAGACGAGAGTGAAGTAAAGAAAATGCCTTGTCCAGAGACCAAGTAGGCATGAGCTGACTGGGAGGTGGGCGGAGTTTAAAACATGCCCTCATAAAACCTGTTTCCTCCGCCACCGGTATGGAGAGACCTGTAAGGTCTAAAAAGGGCATTCTAATTGCAGTTAAGTGATTTTTTAACGTTACCACAGATAAATGTTTCTGCTCAAACAGATAATTTAAATAATTAAAAACTAATGCTACTGAGGGCACAGTCTGTTCTGTTCTAATGATCCAAGAAGTAAAGGCTTGCCAATGTGAGTGATACTGTCGTTTCGTAGACTGAGTATATTGATTTAATAATTTATTGGTCACATCTCTACCGTATGGTGCTAGCCACTTGGCCTCCTGAATGTCCATAATGCAAAAGTCAGCGAGGTCGCTAGGTTGCCAATCGTGTCTAAGTGGAAATACCCGACCGGGAGCGACACCGGGTGCGGGCACCACGTCTTTAATTGCTGGTACCACAACTGCGCCGGCCACAGGGGCGCGACTAGCGAGACTAAGCCTCGATAATCTCGTAGTTTGTTCACTACGTGGCACATTAGTGACGCGTCTGGCGGCGGAAACAGATAGATGGAGCTCCATCTGTTCCAGTCTGTCACTAGGGCGTCTGGCCCCCCTGCCGGCGTTTTCGTCCGGCGGGTGAGGTATAGAGGGAGTTTGTGAGTCTCCTCGGACGCAAACAGATCCACTTGTGGATGGGAGAGCTCTGCAATCATTTGGTTGAAAATGGGTTGCTTGAGCTCCCATTCTACTGTCGTGCTCTGTCTCTGGGACAGAGCGTCTGCCCAGACGTTTGCTACGCCTGGGAGATAAGATGCGTGAAGATAAATGTCTAGTCTGTTGGCTAGAGTAAAAATCTCTTCCGACACGTTTAGCAACTTCCTTGACCTCGTTGACCCCTGTTTCTGAATACAGTGAACTGCGTTCAGATTGTCCATTCTGAAGGCCACCGACTTGCCCCGTAAAGCAGGGCCGTGAGCCTGAAGGAAATACAAGGGGACTAGTAATTCTTTGACATTGATGTGGGAGATTTCTAAGTGGGACCAAAGCCCCTGACCCTGGTGCCCCTGATTTGACTGAAATCCCCAACCTATTGTGCCTGACGCATCCGTGTCTACCCATACCGTTGGCGGAGGAGAGGTCCATGACATTATTGAGTGCAACGTTTCCCTCTTCGCCCAGACCGCTAGTAAGGTGTGGATTAATTTCGGGATGGGCCATAATTTTCCCGCCGGTAAGAGTGGGAAATATTTATTGCCTTCCAATATTAAACGTTTTACTTTCAACCGGCCCAACATAACAGTTAGTTGAATCCAGTTGAGAGAGCCGACCAGAGACTCCCAGACCCTCCGCGTCGTAGTCAGACTGTGAAGAAACATGAACAGTTTCCTGCGAAACCTGTTGCGATTGTCCACACTCTGACTCAGAGTGAGACCAGCCGTGTCCCAGACCAGCCCTATCCACTGAATTACTCGTGAGGGAACAAGGTTTGACTTTACCAGATTTACCTTGAACCCTAGAGTTTTGGCATGATTTAAAATTATGTTGACATGTTTGATGCATAATTGTTCTGTCTCTGCCACCACCAGCCAGTCGTCTAGGTACCACAAAACTCTGATTCCTTGCTTTAACAACGGCATCAGGGCTTGCCGGACTAATTTCGTGAATAATCGAGGTGCCAGGTTCAAACCGAATGGCATCCTTTGAAAAACAAAATTTTGGTGCCTGATCCGTAAGGCCAGAAACCTTTGAAATCTTTTGTTGACCGATACGTGCCAATAGGCGTCTGTCAGGTCTAGGGAACACATCCAACCTCCCGGCGGAAGTGTTAGCCTGATTTGGTGTACTGTTAACATTCGGAATGACTCGTTGTGAATGTGAAGGTTCAGATAAGACCGGTCTCATCTGAACACTGTCCCTTTTGGGAACCAAAAATAGCTTGGACGTGAATACAGGGTAATTTGGGGGGACCGGGATGATGACATTCTTGGCAATCATTTCCTGGACCAGTGACTCCACCTCTAAAGAAACAAAATTCGCCGTTGTCGGCTGACGTAAGCGAGGTCGCCGGAGCCACTGCCAAGTGATGCCTTTGCGTGCCACCATCCGTGCCCAAGTGTTTAACGGCCATGCTTGGTGACACGTTCGGAACGACCCAGTTAGCAGACAAGGGTTCGCCGGCTGTACTACCCTCGGATCCGCCGGCCTTAAGATTGGCACCGGGAGTGAGAGAGACTTTAGTTTTTTGATAGTGGTGGAGTTGGTGGTGGTGGACGCTTCGCCGGCTGGCTGGCGTTGGCCGAAGACGGGCCCTGACCTGGCTTATTATGGCCGCGTCCTCTCTGACCTGAAAACCTACTCTGTCTATGCCTGTACTGACCTTGAGGGGAGGGGGAGGACTTAGGTGGAAGAAAGGGCTTAGATCCCCCCGGCTGAGCGGATGTCACCCAAAGATTGGATTGACGACTGAAGAAGCAGTCGCCGGGACAATTCAACCGATCGTCTGGCATCCGCGTCTGCGATTGCCTGAGTGGACCGGAGCAAAGACTTTGCTACCTGTTGAGACACTATGTATTGAGAGAACGGGCGAAAAGCTTTCCCCCTTAGCCTAAATTCTCGGTCTAGGTGAGTTGGGGTAGGGGTAGTGAAAGGGTCTTTTAGCTCACAAAGATTAATTTTAGGGGCAGCTAAGAAAGAAAACAAAGCTGAAGGGACTCCGCCGGCAGAACACACTGGCATGGAGAACCAAGAATGAGTATCTTGAGGGATCTGGTGGGAAGTTTTGGAAGTAAATGTGGTCGCAAAGTTTTGAGCCTCTGTCTCCCATTCCACCCAAGGTCCTGGACCCAACTGCCCCACCTTCAAGACTGGATTAGCTGCTGCATCAGTGACGGTTTGCAAATCAAGTTCTGGAGTGAGAGCTGACAGAGTCTTAATGTCATTAAACCCATCCAGCTTAGACCAGTCTGAAAACAATTTTGAAGCTGAGGCAGGGGGTAAAGCCGGCTTAGTAGCATAAACAAAATAGTCCTGGTGATAATAACTAGGTATAGCCTTTATATTGACGTCTAGTACATTTCCCAAAGTATCCAAGGCCCTTAATTTCTTAGATTTATTGCCCTGGATGACCCACTCACGCGTTACTGGGAGTTCCCCTGACAAGGTAGGTTGGGCGAGCTCTGGTTTAGTGGGGGTCAAAAGGACCCATGACTCGTCTGGTCCGTAAAGCAAGGGCATAGCTACCTTTCTGAGAGGCGCCTTGTCTAGAGGGGGTGGATTGACATCCGTTATAACCCTTACATTCGAAGTGGTCAATGCCGCCGTAGCAGGCCTAGTAACCACTGATGGTGACAGAGTGGGAGGGTGAGGGATCTGAGTTAAAGCAATAGAAGTCATCAGAGGCCGTACCGTAGAACTTGTCGTGGGAGTTTCCTGTTGTTGGCCAAAAAATTTAGATAAAGCATTACTAAGTAGCCCATCAATTTCCTGTGCAGTGACAAATTGACTTGATGATGTACTCACTGGTGAATCATTAATATCCTGCGCGGCGTCTAAGCCTGAACCTGACTCTTGCCCTTCCATATCCGAAATCATTGAAACCTCGTCTTTATCATCCTGTTCCTCCTGAGAAGATCCCGCCGAAGCTGGGGTACCTTGTTGCCAAGATAAGTCAGGAATAGAGGATGGGATCGCCGCGTCCCGGTGGACGTCAGCCACTGTGTGAATAGTTTGAGCTGGAAGTGGGTGGTCAGACCCCGGCCGAGAAAATCGCCAAACACCGAGGCCTTGGCCTACACTCCCTTGGGAGTCTGAAACACTCTCAATCACTGATCCCCCTAAACTCTCCAATTCCAGGGTTAAAATGTTAATGGGTAAATCATCTTTAGGTACAGGCACTATACTGGACCCTTGAGACCGAACCCAAACTCTGTCTGGGGTAGAGGTACGATGAGAAGCACTAGAAACTGGCGAATGTCGGGAGGCCTTTTCTATCATAGGAATCCTTTTTTGAAGATTTATGGCTGCGGTGTGACCGTGAACTACTCTTCGATTTGGAGGATTTATCGCCGTGACCACTGGTGGAACTTTCCGTCTTACTCTTCTTACTCGATGGTGAAGAGGCAAGACTAGGTGGCTGGTGTCTGAGAGGTGACCTAGACCGAGATCTCTCCCGAGACGAGGAGGCTGCCGCCGGGGGTGTAGGCTCTCTTGGAAGTTTCGTAGTAGCAGCAGAAGACACAGAACCCTGACCAGTCTCCGCCGGGTTACGACTAGTTACTCGAGAGGAACGTTTAGGGGGAGGGTGCTCGAAAAGAAGCCTATCCCAAAGAGGGACGTTGTCACATTGAAGTGACTTATGAGCCACAATCGTAGTATACGCTGACATCTGTTGCCTAACCTCTCGTAAGGCGACCGCTGCGGTCTTATCATTGTCGCGGAGGACCTTGACACTTAATTGGGAGCAAAAGGAACAGTTGCGCATCACCCACAGACCCCTTGAACGGTCTAGACATTTAACACACTTGATGCAAAGAGTGTGCGCAAAAATAGGGATAGGTAGGGGTAATGCATAAAGCAAAAACTGGGGCCAAGGTAGCCATGACAGAGACTGGTGGGGAAAACTACTGCAGGGTCTGTATTGGTCCGCCGGAGCCCAGCTCTGGAAAAAAAGAAAATTTCCAGGAATTAATGCTCATAAGGTTAACCCAACATGTTCGCACACACGTGTTAATAACCCGCCGGGTAACGAGACGTAATGTCACAACGATCACAGCTCGCTACGCGGCGGGATTCTATAAAGATATCCGAATATCTAAACATGTCTTAAGAAAGTTAAGAATACCCTCTGACATAATATAAAGGACCAGTATGGCGTTTATAAACATAGTCTTTCCGGTGGTGACTGTTTCAAGATTCAATTTTGGAAAACAACCCCCCACAAAGACGCCGGCACCTGAATTATTTAGCAGAATAACACAGGGCAGGCTGATACGAGATCTGATTTCTAACGAATTGTCACAAAGGATCGCTGTAAGTTTGAAGGCGGCGATACATTAACGTATCTCTCAATTAACTGGTTAACGAAATTGAATTGTAAATTCCTTATTTCCTCCTCCCAGGAGCACCCGCCGGGTGTGAAAAAATATGTTAACCCTAATTGAACCTTCGATCGCCGTAAGTGTGAAGGCGGCGATACATATAGTATCACTAAAATGGATCGGTTAACTAACTGAATGACCCAGTCGTTCATCCCACCCTACCAAGGTGCACCCGCCGGGTGAGATGTCAAAACGTTAACCCCATAAGTTCCTGTCCCCACTTCTTTGTAAAAGATCGCCGGGGAGGAAAGCCCTTAACAACAGCTAGGTTTTTCCTGTGGTTTGTAAAACCGGGTAGAAAAACTTCATAACATATGTCCGCATGAAGAATGTTAGATGGGTACAGCCAATCCGCCGGGAATCAAAGGGAGCCTGAAAACAGGCACCAACACAGAGACGCAGTCCTGGAGAGCCACAGACACCTCATCGCCGGGGACACAAGCCTGTGTTGAAACCACGCGTGGCCCAACACGGCTCTCGGCCGGGTTTTTTCATGGTGTAACCGAGAAAAAACCCGCCGGAAAGTATCCCACCCCGTCCAGAAACCATCTGAACGCACCTAGGACCCGAGAGAAAGCCAAGCACGACTAGCCTAGGGGCCACACAATAATCCGTGGAATTAGCCAATACACAACTAAACCAGGAAACATACATAGTCCGAGGAATTAGCCAATACACAACTAAACCCGGATACACATGACACAGTAGGACATATTTATAAAATAAACAATAACACTTGTACATGTGGCAAAGCTACGAGCGGCTGGCTAGGCCTAAGTAGACGGCATAAGAAATGTTGAAATATAAACAAAGAACACTGGAAATATAACAACAGGAACCACCGCCAACACACCACTGTAGCAAATACTTTCGGCAAAGGGAAGACTGACTCGGGACCCAGAAAAAACTTCACTAAGTGAAGAAAAATACGCTGGGAACGTCAGTAAGCAACGCTTACCTCATCAGAAAGATAAAAGGCAGCATAACTAACGCGTAATGAAAGCCGCCTGCAACACAAGCTAACTCAACTGTGAAAAGTTCACAAGTTCACAAGTCCACAACAGGACCACGAGGGTACATCCGAAATAGATGCCCCAAACACACGACCCAAAATACACTGCACTGCGGGCAACCAGCCCAGGACACTCCTGCTACGCATATCCTAACCTTACTCGATACATCCCGGAGTAAACAAATGAGAAAAAACTCACTAGGGACGCAGCAAATGAGGAACCAGCGGAGCGTTGGGAGACACGTCCGGGCAGGCTGAGCGCAGAGCAGAGAAGGAAGAATGACGCCTGAATCAGCGTCTGGTCAAAGATCCACACAAGTACATCCACGATATGATGGAAAGCTTATTGGATAGTTATTCTTATTTTCTTTTTGTTTTTATTTTTTACGAAGTTTTTTCGTAGTGAGAACCCAATTCATAATGACTGAAGCCATGAGTGAGGTCGCGTGCGCTCATGATGAAGGCTCCTCAGATTTTAAATGCTCTGCGCGGTAGATTCAAACTACGGCGGATTAGTGTTTGAAGAGGATGCCTTATGTAATAGGCATGTTCGTCAATGATGGAGGGGCCACTAATAAATACACCTTTTGTTTCTTCTCCAGATATTTCTCCACAACACAATTCAGGGTAAAAATCTGATCTACACATCCTCTTCCCTTCCTAAAACCTCCCTGCTCGTCGCCTATCCATTTCTCCGTTCTCACTCTCACTCTCTCAATCACTACCCTACTGTTGTTGTTGTTGTTGTTCCCCAAGCTGCCTGGCCGAACAGCCCGAAGTCCCCGAGCAAGGCCAAGGCCATAACTGAGCACCCCCACAGAACCCTCCCTGCCGACCACAATAAAGCCTGGGTGACCGAAGCCACTCCTTGGCGGGGAGCTGATACCTTCCCTACTACGCTTAGAAGACATATTCCTCGGTGGTTACCACACACTCCTCTTTCCCCTTTGCCCTTATATAGGGGGACTATTATGCCAGTCTTCCAGTCATCGGGTGCACTCCCCTTCTCCCATGCTAGTTTGCACATTTTCCATACCCATTCGATCACTATCTCACCACCATACCTCAACATTTCCCCACACACTCCATCTGTTCCTGGTGCTTTCCCCAACTTCAATCGTTTCATGGCTTCCCACACTTCTGACCTCCTGATCCCCACCTCCTCCTCCACTATTTCTCTTCTTCTCCCTCCCATACCATATCCAGCTATGTTTGTTGGCTCTTCATTCCTTACATTTAGCAACTCATTGAAGTACTCCCTCCATCTTTCGACTCTCTCTTGCTTCTCGGCTAGCATTCTCCCATTCTTATCTTTCACACCATTACTGTTTCCCTTGCTACCTTCCCTAACTTTTTTGACTTCTTTCCAGAACAGTTTCTTACTCTCCCTCCATTTTACACTCAGATTCCTTCCAAATTCCTCATCTACTCTTCTCTTACTTTCCTTCACTACTCTCTTCACCACCCTCTTACTCTCCACGTACCTCGCTCGTTTCTGTCTCTCGAAATCTTCATTCCCTCTACTAACCAACCACTCTCTATATGCTTTCTTCTTTTCTTCCACAGCTATTCTTACCTCTTCTGTCCACCATGCTGTACCTTTCACTCCCCTCCCTCTTCTCCTCACTCCACACACCTCCTCACATGCTGCACAGATCTCTTTCTTAAACACCTTGCTCATCTCCTCCACTTCCTCCATAACTTCCAGGTCGAACCCACCTAGTCTTTCCACTGCTCTCCTCTACTCCTCCCTGACTTCCTCCTCCTGCAACCTCTCCACCCTCCTCTCGCCTCCCTCCAGCTCTCCTCACTCACTTCTTTTGTATCCTAACCTTAGCTACCACTACATAATGATCAGACAGACCCCCTCCAATACCCCTATACACCCTAGCATCCATCACAGATGTCTTCATTCGTTCATCCACACATACATAATCAATCAATGACTTTCGTTCCACCACTGTCTCATCCTCCATCGTCCACACCCGTTTCCACGTGTACCTGTGGATCATTCTGTGTCGGAAGGTGTTAGCTATCCACAGCCTCCTCCCCACACATACGTCCACAAGTGCCCTACCATTCCCATTCACCTCTGATGGTACCCTCCACCCTCCCACCACTCCCTCAACTTTCTTATCACCCACCTTACCATTCATATCCCCAATCAGAAATATTCTTTCGTTCTTGTCAAACTTCTCCAGGCACGCCTCCACATTCATCCAGAACTCCTCTTTCTTTCTTTCAAGTTTATCCTCTGTCGGGGCATACACACACACAATCACCCACGTTTGTATTCCTACTTTCATTCTCACCCACACAATCCTTGAACCCACAGAGCCATATTCTCTTACACATTCCTTCCATTTGCTACTTACAAACAAACACGCACCTTCTCTCGCTGTTCCTTCACTCACTCCAGCACACACACCCATTCCACACTCCCACTCTCTCGCATCTGAACCTTTCCATTTGGTCTCTGTCATTCCACATACAGTACATCCAGCCTGGCATTCACTAGCACTTCCAGAACCTCTCTCTCTCTTTTGTGCCATCATTCATGCCACTAACATTCCATGTAGCCACTCTCAGAATGTCCGAAGGAATGTCCTTAGTCTGTCGTGGTTCGTCAACATAGGTTCCGTCCACATCCGAGGCTGTTTGTCCGTTTTTCTTTGCTTAGGTATTTTTTCCGGGTGGGGGTCGCAAGCCCACCGACCCAACCTCTTTAGTCGCCTCTTACGACACGCAGAAGGCAGTAAACAGTAAACAACCACGGGGACATCACACACCCCTATTTCAACCCAACACTCAGGTCAATGAACTCGCTCTGCTCATTTTCCACACGTACTGCCGCCTTTGCACCCTCATACATGCTCTTCACTGCTTTCAGCAACTTGCCATCTACTCCATATATTCTAAGTACTTTCCACATGCCTTCTCTATCCACTCTGTCATAGGCCTTCTCCAAGTCCATAAAGGCAACATACACCTTTTGTTTCTTCTCCACAACACAATTCAGGGTAAAAATCTGATCTACACATCCTCTTCCTTTCCTAAAACCTCCCTGGTGGTTAAACAGTGGGGAGCCACTTCCGCCGGGAACAAACGAACTCGCCCATTCCTATATTGAGCATCTCAGTAATCTGTGTAGCTTATATCGGGGCGTTGGTCCGCCGCGAGTTATAAAGACGATAGATTCAAGTAGCGTTGGTCACCGGATCAGGTTCTTTTCATAAGATGGGATTAGGTCAGTGTTGGTCACTTAGGTAAGAAGTTATATACTGTACACCAGTAGCACATGGGAGGCTACTCACTACTCAATTAAAATTTTTTGGGAATGTATATAATGTAAGAGGAAATAAGATTGTATAGTGTTATTCAAGTCTTTTTCTCTTTATTGTTGGAGATATATTTATATATTAGCTTTTCCAGCCTAGCGTGTCATGTGCATTGATTCTTGAAATTTTCTCACCCTCAGGTTCGCAGTCTGGACACTTAGGAGGATCTGCATCTCCCCGGCAGGAGGGAGCCATGGATAAGAGTAACTTTGCGTTTTGCGCCGCCTTGGGTTGCAAAAATTTAGCGGTCATTGGTCATCTTTTGTGCGTTTAATGTGTGCCTTGTTTGGACAGGTCTCGTGGCAGGTGGTTATCCAAGTCATGCCCCAAGTGTTCTGTGCTACGTAATGGTTATCACTTATCTCACTCATTCTGATGGACCGTGTAAGACAATTCTACTCCACATTAAGTCAGTATTTGTAACATACTGTAAGACAGTCGCTCATAAATCATTGCAGTTGGATGACCCTTTGTTAGATGATTGTCTTAAACCAGAGCCTTCCGCCTATATTTCCGGTAGTTCTAATTTAAAGCAAACAGTTACTCCGCCGGCTTCAGCAGATACTCGCGATGCTCCCTCCCGCCAAACCAAGCGACCCCGGACCACCAAGAATCCGCCGGAAGTGCCTTCGTCATCTTCTAGGCAAGATCGGTCCCGCTCTCCCGTAGCAGCTCCCAGGTCCTCTTCTCCTCTAGTTCAACAAGAGTCAAAGAGACGCCGCTCTGATTTTTCCGCCGCACTCTCATCGGGCGATGACAGGAAAGACAGAAGGAAGCACTCCAAAAGATCATCCTCCTCAAAGAAGGCGGCTCAGCTACCGCCACCCAAGCCGGAAGTCCGGAACATACCGCTTCTTCGTCACAACAGGAGGCCCCAAGAGACACTGCAGGCAATGTCTCCGGCCAATCACACCGGTTCACGATCCCGCACCGAGTGCAGCCTGAACTCAAAGCTATTCTGGTATTAGGATCGGAGCGTGGCAGTAGTGTTGTGTCCAGCCGTCAGGAGGATGAGTGCTCCTCTGAACAGCTTGACTCGTTCCAGGAACCCATGGACTATGATATCCCAGACCTAAACCTGGGAGATATATCTCAGCCCGGCGTTCCTTTCACACAAACAGGAAGACGTGATACTGCTGCCCGGGCTGGCGAGTCTCGGTTGGAGGCTTTACCAGCCCCCCCAGCCCGGTCACCGGGATTCACCATACGCCAACAAGGAGTAGACACCGAGGAGTTGCCGCCTGGCCAGCGACCATCTTCTCGGCATTCCGGAACGCAGGGCTCAGATGTGCCTCAGTCTGCGTCCCAGTCAGACCAGGAAAGTGGGGTTTTTGTGTCTTGAGAAGTTGACTTTATGAGACAAGTGAAGGACGAGCGACAGGTTAAAGTAACGGCACCTGTGGCCCCGGCGGTGCGACCTCTTGGCCAGGCGCCTGTTCAGACTCAAGTTGATGTTAATTTTCCTCCTCCCACAGTCACTCCAGCGGCTACCACTTCGGAAGCCGCAGCAATTTTACCTTCCAATCTGAAGTTGTTCTCAGATCTTATTCCAGCCCCCCTTGATCGTTCACTTCCTTTTAACCCTTCCCGCTCGGGCTCGCTATCCTAAGGACATTATTGAGATCCGGGCGATCTGGCCGAAAATCGTATTTAATAGGCTACCCGTATCTTTGTTATTTTAACTGCTAGAGAATTCCCACACATCTCTTAACGTAGTGTTGTTTCTGATCTGTAAACTGGCGTTGAGTAGAGCTCGCTAGGTCAACTTTTTCAGTTGTTCGCAATATCGGACCTTTGCAGACACTAATTTCGTCATTGCATACAAAAACAACATTGATCCGACGTCTCCTTCTTGGTTTCGGAGATGCGGTGTCGCAAAGACAGGCTTTGTTTACATGCGTCGGACGCACGGCTTTCAAACCAAGCTTAACCCTTCCTGCCCGGTTGTCATTTTAAAATGACACCACGAAATAAGGGCAGGTGCCCGGGTGTCCTTTCAGGACTTGCAAGCTTGAAAGCCTATTCAGCTTGGTCTGAACGCCGTGCGTCCGACGCATGTAAACAAAGCCGATCGTTGCGTCACCGCACCTCCGAAAACAAGAAGGAGACGACTCGTTTGTTATTGTATGTCTGTATGTTGTTGTTTCAGTAGTGAAAAGATCGTCGTATTGCTAACATCGCCTGAAAATGCTCTCCACTGAAATCGTCATCACAACTGAACCAGTTGACTTAGAGAGCTCTACTCAACGCCAGTCTACAGATTGGAAACTGCACTACATTTATAGATGCGTGAGAAATTTCTAGCATTTAAAATTAACAAAAATACGGTAGCCTAGGCCTAGACATTTTTCGGCCAGATCGCCCGGGTAGCCCACCCTGTCCTTTGGAGATACAGCCCGGGCCAGGAGGGTTAATAGGCTTTCAAGCTTACGGATTTTAAAATGACACCCGGGCTCTTGGTCATCTGCCGCGGTGTCATTTTAAAATGCTGCCCGGGCGGGAAGGGTTAAGAAGGGCCCTATGCCCCTTTTATATGGACCTGATACGTCCTGGTCTGCTCTTACAGCCATTCGTCCCGAGGTCGCACAGCCCACGGTTACAGGTGAGACTCCTGTGCTAGAACATTGGGTTATTGAGGTGAGTGAAGCTAAGAAATTGAGGGCCAAGAACCAGCTAGGTGAGGTGTTAGACGTCATTGTTAAGGCTATCCCCACCATTTATCATCCTGATTATTTTGTCTACATGCCGTCCCCTGCCCTGCCTCCCGCGTCATCTGGGAAATTATTTTCAGAGCTAAATCAGATGGGTTGAATGATATTAAACTTTTACAGGGAATGACCCCAGAGTTAAAATCAGTACCGTACCTTTTAGGGACGACGCAGGTACGTCCATAGTTCATATTAGTGGCGGGGAGTCGGGTCTGGGCGGCATGGGGGCAGGAGGCCCAGCTGTTTGCCAGCACTATTACGAATAAGAGCAGTCAACAGCTCCCGCAAGAGGATAATCATTGGTTCTCTATGCCGGTAGGCAAGGCGGAAGGGATCCCACAACATATGCTTGATTTTTATTGGGGCCCCTAAGTTATCTATTTGTCAGTTGTCTGAACCCTTTTGTTCCCCCACTCAGGTACAGATAGATAAAGATTATAAAATGGGGCAGAAGGCTTGGAGGTTAGCGTCCCAATACCTGCTCAGCCGCCAGCTTGCGGCCTCTCTGGCCAGGATGACTGAGTTGGTCACGGACGCTGGCACCCATAAGGCTCTCTCTCTTACTAGGCGCCTCTTACTCCAGAATCCATTCAGTCTCTTGGCGATATCCGCACGGCTCTCTTTGAGGCGGTGCGGGTTCGTCAAGATCTGAGGGTTTACCTGGTCCGGAGACTCCCTGTAGAGATTGGTAGGAGATTGATTTTATCGAATGTCTTCACTAAAACCCTTGCCTCTGAGGAGGCCTGGTGCACTGTTAACTTCCTGTTAGACTCTCAGAATGCCACTGCTTCCAAGCCGAAGGGTGAACCAACATTTAAGACTAATCTAATAAAAGTTCATTTCGTGGTCAGTCACAGTCATTTCAGTCACCAAAGACTCACACAACCCCTGGAAGCAGCGGTACGTCTCGAGGACGCGGTCAGCCCAGGGGTAGAGGGAAATGGTTCAGGGGGCAGTCTAGGGGTAAAACCGTTAGCAATGATAGCAAGGCCTCTCATCCCCCCAATCCTAAGTCAGAGTCACAACCCTCCAATCCAAAAAACTGAGACACCACGCAATTCACTCACTCCCAGTGCCAAGGCAAGGCGAGACGAATCCGAGGGTAGTTCTGCCGGACAATACCAGTCATGTGACTGGCAGTTTCCGGGATTATCACCAGGCATGGCCCCGGCGAACATGGGCAAGGACAGTGGTCCGGAAGGGTCTCTCATGGCGGTGGTCCCGGCGACCCCGTTTACGTATCCCCACAGAGTTCAATCATGTTTCTTTAGAGGTGGGATCCGACATCAGAGAGATGGCCCTCAAACAGATAATTATCCCCAGTCCTTTAAATCAACCCGTGTTCACATCCCGGATATTCCTGGTGCCAAAGAGGGACAGTGTTCAGATGAGGCCAGTGATCGACCTGTCCTATCTGAACACTCACATTCACAATCAGTCATTCAGGATGCTGACTGTGAATCAGATCAGATTGACACTCCCGCCGCAGGGTTAGATGTTTTCCATCGATGTCACAGATGCCTATTGACATGTCCCTATAAACAAGCGTTTTCAAAAATACCTAGCTTTGCTCAACGGGGATCAAATGTTTGTCTTTCAAAGAATGCCCTTTGGTTTAAATCTAGCACCCCAAATTTTCACAAAATTGGTCCGACAGGCTTTGCTACCATTGCTAAATCAGGGAATCATGGTGTTATGGTATCTCGACGACTGGTTGATAGTAGCTCAATCCAAAATAACTTGCCTCCAACATGTAAATCAGGTATTAACTCATGTAGCTGCCTTGGGATTCAAGGTGAACTTGGCAAAGTCAACCTTGAACCCCACGAGAACGATCCATTGGGTGGGCCTTATCTGGGATACCGAGTTACTCACTCACGGTCAGAGCGAGGACAACCGTCAGAGGTTTCGGAGGAAACTTTTTAGTTTTCTTCATGCTCTGACTACCACGAGGAGAATCTGGGAGTCTCTGGTGGGTTCACTCAATTGGATCCAGCTGATGGTCCCGTTAGGTCGTCTGAAGGTCAAACAAATTATTTTGGATGGAAACAGGTGCTTTCCGCTGTTGCCAGTGGAATCACTGCGGAAAATTCCAAAGTTAATCCACAACCTACTGGCGGCTTGGGCGAAGCCAGAAGTAATTCACTCCTCCTTGACATGGACAGCTCCTCCTCCTACGGTCTGGATAGATACGGACGCGTCAGGTACCCTGGGTTGGGGGTATCAGTCGAACCTAGGACATCAGGGTCTATGGTCCAGGTTAAATCATCTGCACATCAATGCCAAGGAGTTGTTAGTCCCCCTATTTTTTCTACAGGAGCACGGCTTAAACTTGGCGGGAAAGTCCTTAGCCTTCAGGATGGACAATCTGACTGCAGTCACATGCATTCAGAAGCAAGGGTCAGCGAGATTTCGAGTGTTACAAGGGTTGTCGGAAAAGATCTTTCATCTGGCTGCAAGGCTAGAGATTTATCTTCACGCAACATATCTGCCCGGCGTGGCGAACGTATGGGCAGACGCTCTGTCTCGGAGACAGAGCACTCTAGTAGAATGGCCTCTCAAGCAAACCTTCTTTCAAGAGATGATTGCGGAGCCATACCATCCACAAGTGGACTTGTTCGCGTCAGAGGCAAATCACAAGTAGCCTCAGTACCTCACACGCCGGAGTCAGACTCCGACGGGAGGTCCAGACGCATTTCTGGTAGACTAGAACAAATGGATCTCCATTTATCTATTTCCACCTCCAGACGCATCCTTAATGTGCAAAGTAGTTCACAAACTACGGGATTATCGGGGCATGGTCTCGATGATCGCGCCGATGTGGCCGGCCCAAGTTTGGTACAATCAATTGAAGACATGGTGCGAGAACCCGGTGTCGCTCCCGATCTCATGCTTCCACTTAGACGCAATTGGAAACCTCAAGACCTCGCTGACTTTTGCCTTGTGGATATTCAGAAGGCCAAGTGGCTAGGCCCGTTTGGGGAAAGCGTGACTCAAAAGTTGATCAATCAGTATACGTTATCAACACAAAGACAGTATCAATCCCATTGGAAAGCCTTTACTACCTGGATCGTAGAAACTGACCAACAGCAGTCCTCGGTGGCACTGATATTTAAATATTTAAATTAACTTTTTGAAATGCGTAAGTTGTCAGTAATCACATTAAGGAATCACCTCACGGCTATTCGGACGCCTTTTTTCGACTTAACTGGTCTGTCCGTACCAGAGGCGGAGGAGAAGGGGTTCATGCGGTCTTGTTTCCGGCTTTGCCCTCCACCACGTCAACTCACACCCTCCTGGTCTCTTGATTTAACCCTTGAAATGCTTCATTCCCGTAAATATTGTTGAAATCCTCCTTATGAGTTGAGACTTAAGAAAGAAATTTTTCTTATGGCACTGGCCACGGGTGACAGGGTGTCTGAGTTGGCGGCGATGAGTTCGGGGCCATCTTGCTTAACCCTCTGTTCCCGGAAGGGCTCTTGAACGCCCATTAAAAAGCATACACGAGCTACCCGGAAGGGCTCTTAAACACCCATGAGGTCAAAGCCTGTGAGCTTGGTGTGCGAGGCGTCGGTCCGACGCATGTAAACAACAGCCGGCTGGACCGACGCCCCGCATCTCCGGCCACAAGAAGGAGAGCGTCGCTTGTTCGTGTGTGCCTGTATGTTGTTGTTAAGTATCGAAAAGTAGTGTAAAATGGCTGTTTTTGCCATAAAGTTATCTCCAATGAAATCATCATCACAACTCAACCAGTTGACTTAGAGAGCTCTACTTAACGCCATTCTACAGGTAAATAACACAGCTACGCTTGGGGATGCGTGGGAATGCGGGAAGTAGTCAGAATAACAAATATACGGTAGCCTAGCCTAGACGTTTTTCGGTCAAAACACCCGGGTTTCGGGGAATATTTATGTAATGCGTAGCCGGGGCTGGAGGGTTAAGGTTCTCGAGATGCAACATGAGTGTCTATATTGCACTTGCTCCTAATTTTGTCGCAAAGAATGAACATAGTAACCATGTATTTACAGAGTTTGAAGTACCATCTCTGAAGCAGGGCGATAAACACCATTTACTTTGCCCGGTGCAATCGCTCATTTTATATATGCGGGAGTCTCAGCCAACTCAGGCAGGGTCCCTCTGGGTTTCAGGGACAGGTAAACTTCTTCAAAAGCGTCAGCTGGCAGCTTTGTTAGTAGAAGTTATCAGGGAAAGTAATCCGGGCGTTCTTGCAAGATCACACGATATACGGAAGTGGGCTACCTCACTCAGGTTCTTACATAACTATTCCCTAGATGACATTCAGCAGACCAAGTTATGGTCGTCCAATCATACATTTCTAACACGTTACCTGTCCGTTAATCTCATGAAACCTTCTCGCACATGTGTATCATTAGGGCAGAGAGTCTAGTTTTAAGCAATTTTTGTACAAAGAAAGGAGGGGGGGGGGGGGAGTGTTCTAACTAGGGCCTCCTACCTGCCTCCTATGTGATATAACATGATGATGAGAATTAGCGTCATGTGATAACCCATTCCTTAGACTAAAATAAGTCTAGTCAGGATACTTTATGTATGGCAATAGAGTACAGTATTAATTTATGCTCAATAATCTTAAGGTTATTTATAAGGGCATTGTACAAATCTATTTGTAATAGAGTACCTGTTAGGCAATATATTTATATATGCCACCAAAGTTTATCAGTATTTTCTAAGAGATAAGATATTGATTGATTTATTTAGTCATAAGCTAAATGTATAGTTTATGTGTGTATATCCTACTGTTCTATCAAACGTAAAGGTGCTACACAACAGGCAAACCTTTAATAAACGCCGCCTGTAGGCTACACTCTTTCTTATTTTTATATTATTAAACAATTATCTTTTTCGTACGTGTTTCTCTTTAAACCTTAGTAATTTGTTAGTGGTTATGATATTCCTGATGAATGTCCCCCTCCAGACTTGAGATATCAGGTGCATCGTCAATGATGAAGGGGCCACTAAAAAATTATAGGTTTGAGTCCCGAAGGGAAGAAGGAAAACTTAATATTTAGTAGTGGCCCTGGAATCATTGACAATTTTGGCCCTCCCTTCCATCCCCTTCCTATTCATCTGCTGTACAGTATTTTGAAAGTCTTGATATATCAATGAAGGACGAGATATCGCTTCGAGAACCGATGCGAAGCGTGCGGGAGACAGCAGACGCCTGAGAAGTGCATTGCTAGATCAAGTTTAATTTTTATTTTTCTATTATTTTTTGCTAGTTTTTTCTAGTAGTGGTACCCACATCATATAGGACGAGTCTGTGAGTGTTTTTTTAGAGCGTTTCGCTCACGATGTGTGGCAATCGTATTTTGTTCTCTCCTGGGTGGGAAGTTTGAAAAGCAAGCTTGAGTACAAAGATTGGCCATAAACAATGTTAAGGCGTGTCGTCAATGATTCCGGGACCACTACTAAATATTAGGTTTTCCTTCTTCCCTTCGGGACTCAAACATATAATTTTGACTTAATGGATAGAAACTGATTACTATTGGGTGTAAGTGAAAGAGCAGCAGACGATGTTTTCCTGTCCCCCATTATGTTTGTAGTCATTATCAGCTGCATATGGACTTTCTCTTTATTACTATACTATAGAAGCACATAGTGTAGTCATATATTGTAAAATAAAAACATGTAGAATCACAAAATATCAAACTAAACTGTGTACAGTACAGTATATTCTAGGTGTTGGGTATTGTTGATGTCGACAGTCATAGCTCTGGCGCTACTTCGGAAACGTCCACCAGAGGTCTCAGGTGAATTCTTGGTAGGGTCAATTATTAGCTATTTTTCCTCTTATTCCCCCTTTTATTGGGTATTTTTTGGCGCGAATTTCCCCCACCCAGTCTCTTAAACCATCAGAATTTGGGAGGCCTCATATGAGGCAGAATTTTTTTTGGCAGGAATCCGGGAGGCCTCATATGAGGCAAAATCAAAATCAAAGGGTTTAAATCGCGCGGCCACAAACTAACAGGCAGCATCAGTTTTTATCTCGCATCCAAGATGGCTGGAGCTAATCCGAAAAATATCGCTGTGTCCGAATCGACGCCTGCCGCCGCGGCCCGTACGCCTAAGAAAAGCAAGGCTAAAACGACCAGGCAAACGACAGTGCAAAGTCCTGGTGGTGTTGCATGCACTCTTGAAGAGCTAAGTGAACTGAGTGAACTTGATTGTGAATTTGACTATGAACAAGTTGTTAGTGAAGATGCGGGTGAAGTGGAAGATGAATTAGAGTTTCAGGGCTTTTTTAGTACCGATGAGGACGATCATGACGAGGATAATGACAATGGTGAATGCGGTGAACATCACGAAGGTGATGAAAATGTGAGTGAGATAGGAAGTGCTCTACCCGCATCTCGTGACACAACGCTCACGACCCCGGCGTCAGCTGTCGGCACTCCTTCCCCGGCCAAAATAGCCAGTTATTTTTATAGGAAGGCTGTGCTAGATAGTGTAAGGAAAGTGGCACGGGAGGCAGCCGAAAGGGAAAGGGGTGATGATGCAGATAGTGAGGATAAGAATGAAGATGAGTCGAGCGTGGGTCGGCCTATCCTTTTGTCTCCCGGGCCCTCCTCACCCACGGCTGGTGCGGCATTGTTCCCGAAGTGAAAGTAACACTAAAAACAATATAACAATATGTGCAAGTGAAAGAGACACAAAAATATGTAATAATAACTAACTTTTATTGAAATAAATACAAGTGTAAATTACGCTACCGTACGCTTTAGATCTCACAAATCAGCTATTGTATGCTTGCCTAACCAATTAGAGTATGTGAAAGTGACACAAATATATAACAAGTAATAATAACTCAATATAATAACAGTGAGAGTGACAATAATGCATAACAAGAAGAGTAATAACAGAGAAAGTGACACAATAATATCCAATAACAGTGAAAGAAACAAAACTCTGCACAACACAGAAAACACCTACATTTCAAGAGTTCACCACCATTCGACAAGACCGGGTCGTCGGCGGCGGCGGTGGCCTCATCACCCTGGTACACAAAGACATAATATACATAGTCACCAGTGCACATACCAAATCCCTCCTCCCCCCAAATGATAACACAACAGAAATACAATCCATTAAAATACGCACTGGCAACACATCCAACATAACCATCATAAACACATACATCCCTTCCCAAACATCCCCCACAGTACCCAACGAATACAGACCACAGCTACAACATATCACAAACACCCCACACATCATCCTGGGTGGTGACTTCAACGCCAAGACGTCGGCCTGGTTTGTCGACAACCCCGACACACACAGAGGGCTGGTCCTACAACACCAATCAGATAACCTTTACATCCTCAACGACATCCATCAACATACCCATAATCCCCACCAAGCCCTCTACGACCCATCATCTCCAGATATCACCTTTTGCTCCCCAGAACTCTCCCCCACAACATCCTGGAAGGTGGTTAAAACCTTAGGCTCTGACCACCTCCCGATCATTATAACCACCAAAACCAGACTCACCCCAGCTAGCCACAGACACACTTACACTAATTATAAAAGAGCCAACTGGGAAGCTTTCACAAATGAGACAACAACACTTTGAAACCCTAAACAGCGCACCCATCACTAACATCAACAATGCTGTCCACACGTTCAACACAACTATCCAAAACGCTGACAAGAAACACATTCCAAGAGGTTACAGAAAAAGACACTACCCCAACTTCTCACCAGAAATTAAAAACCTCATCAGATAACGCGACACACTGAAACACTTCCCAGCACCCCACACACTAGACATCACACAACAAATCCAAGCACTCAACACCCAGATCAACAACAAAATACAAGAACAACAAACACTAAACTGGAATAACTTCCTACAAACACTTGATCACAAAACAAACCCCAAAAAACTCTACAAAACACTAAACAGGATCACTTTCCCTAAACCCAAACCAGTTTCGAAAGCTCAAGCTAGTGGGTCTAAGCCTTTTCATCAGCCTAAGTCCCCTTCCACCCATGGTCAGGCTCAAGTCAGGTATAAACAGGGTAAATTCTCAGGTAAAGGCCACAGGTTTCACCAATGACCAGGTCAGGGCCCACCTCCAGCCAAACCCAGCCAGTCGTCCAAGAGTACACCACCACCAGCAAAAAACTAAGGTCTCTCTCACTCCCGGGGCCAGTCAAAGGCGTGTTGGAACAGAGAGTAGTTCAGCCGGCGAACCCCAGTCTGTTAACTGGGTCATTCCGGGCGTGTCATCAGGCATGGCCATTAAGAACATGGGCGAGGACTGTGGTACACAAAGGCATCACTTGGCAGTGGCTCCGGCGACCTCGCTTACGTCAGCCGACAAAGGCCAATCATGTTTCTTTAGAGGTGGAGTCACTAGTTCAGGAGATGATTACCAAGAGTGTCATTATCCCAGTCCCCCCGACTTACCCGGTGTTTACATCCAAACTATTTCTAGTACCAAAAAGGGACAGTATTCAGATGAGACCGGTCGTAGACCTGTCTTATTTGAATCTCCACATTCACAACGTGTCCTTCAGGATGCTGACCGTGAATCAAATCAGGCTAACGCTTCCGCCGGGAGGGTGGATGTGTTCATTAGACCTGACAGACGCGTATTGGCACGTCCCGGTAAACAAGAGATTTCAAAAATTTCTGGCTTTAATTAACCCTCCAGCCCGGCTATGTATTATATATATATTCCTCGAAACCCGGGTGTTTTGGCCGAAAAACGTCTAGGCTAGGCTACCGTATATTCGTTAATCAGACTGCTTCCCGCATTCCCGCGCATCCCCAAGCGTAGCTGTGTTATTTACCTGTAGAATGGCATTAAGTAGAGCTCTCTAAGTCAACTGGTTGAGCTGTGATGATGATTTCATTGGAGATAACTTTATGGCCAAAACAGCCACTTTACACCACTTTTCGATACTTAACAACAACATACAGGCACACACGAACAAGCGAAGCTCTCCTTCTTGTGGCCGGAGATGCGGGGCGTCGGTCCAGCCGGCTGTTGTTTACATGCGTCGGACCGACGCCTCG
>CM064489.1:25664910-25974330 GCA_032716605.1 Paralithodes platypus | reverse complement strand
GCATCTGCAGATGGATACGAGGGGGTACATGGAGGAAATGGTTACGGAAGGAGAAATCTAGAAGGCGAATATATATTGGAGTCCTGCGTTGCACTCAACATGGTTGTGTGTAACACAAAGTTCAAGAAAAGACAGAGCCACCTGATCACATATAACTCTGGGGTCTCCAGTAGCCAGATAGATTACTTCTTGGTTAACAGGAAAGACTGGAAACTAGTTCGAGATGTAAAGGTCATCCCGAGCGAAGAATGTATCCCCCAGCATAAGCTACTTGTGTGCGACATGAGCTTATACAGAGATCCTAAGCGCAAGAAGGTATACATACCCAAAAGGAAAGTGTGGCTACTGAAGGACAAGGAAGTTAGGGATAGGTTTCATAGTGAACTGGAGGAAATGAATAGAAATAAGGAAGCTAGGCCTAACGATGTAAATAGTCAATGGAACTTTCTTAAGCATAGCCTTATCGCTGCCACTGACAAAGTCTGTGGGAAAACAAAGGGTCACCCCAGGAATAAGACCTCCTGGTGGTGGAACGAGGAGGTAGAACATGCTGTGAAACAGAAAAGGAGATGCTTCAAAGCATGGAAGAAAGGAGGCAGCTAAACGAACTGCCAAAAGAGTTATTTATAATGCTAAAAATCGCATTAAGGACCTGGTCCTCGAACAAGTGTGTAACACTGACAATCCCAATGGGATCTTCAACCTAGCTAGGCGAGTTAAAAATTACAGTAGGGATATTATAGGTGAACAGTGTGTTAGAAATGATAATGGGAAGATTGTGTATGCAGAACATTTAATCGGAGAAGCATGGAAGGTATACTATGAACGGTTGCTAAATGTAGAGTTTGAATGGGATAAGGAACAGCTTGGTATCGAAAAACCAATATCTGGGCCCCCTCCTTTGATAGCACCAGCTGTAGTGAGCGACGCAATCAATAAAATGAAGGACGGTAAAGCTCCAGGTTGCTCCGACATTGTCGCTGAGATGATAAAAGCCTCAGGGGAGATTGGTGTAAATTTTGTCACTGAGTTGATAAACACCATTATTAACCCGGGAACTGCGGGAAGACTCTTAAGAGTTCCCCCGGCGGACTGCGGGAAGACTCTTAAGAGTAAGGGAAAAAAAAAATCCATTTAAAACACCCAAAAAAACAAAAAACAAATATTTTTTTATTTGTATTTGTTTTGTATTGCCCCTGGGCCATGCCAAATATCACTCCTCCACCTCCTCTCCTTCCCCACTTTCCTCACCTCCTTCAGTTATCACCTATTTTCCCTGTTATTCCCTTATTCTGTGGTATATTTTCGTGTAACATTAGCGAGTTGCAAGCAGGGCATTGTCATCACTGATAGCAAGCGAGTGCAAGAGAGAGAGAGAGAGAGAGTATCGATCGACAGTCTCTCCAGATGTGGGGAAAAATGTGGGAAGGAAGGTTGCCTCAGCCATACATTATGTAACTTCCGGCCTGTATCGCCGATTTTGACCATCCAAACGCTGTTTCCACTTGTTTTATTGTTGTAACAGGTTAATACCTTTATAATCAACATATAATAGGCGCATATGGATAAGTATTAATGCTATTTATGGTAAAATAACGATGTTAGTGATGGGAACAGCTCAAATACGTCAGCACAGGAGTGTGGTGTCTCATACCCCCCATGCGCACTTCAGAGGTTAAAGATGAGAAAATCCCAGAGGATTGGCTCTAAAGTGTAATAGTAAATATATACAAAGGAAAAGGGGATGCGCTAGATAGAGGAAATTATAGGGGCCTGAAAATGCTTGACCAAATCATGAAGGTCTGTGAGAGAGTCCTTGAGGGTTTGATCAGGTAAAGCATCTCTTGATGATATGCAGTTTGGTTTTATGCCAGGAAGGGGTACAACCGATGCTATCTTCATAGGCAGATACAGGAAAGATACTTACTAAAAGGCAGGGATCTTTACTTTATGTTTGTAGACCTGGAGAAGGCCTTTGATAGGGTGCCTAGAGATGTTGTGCAGTGGGCTATGAGGCAACTTGGTGTGGAAGAGTGGCTGGTGCGTGTGATAATGAAGATGTATGAGGATTCGCGAAGTGCGGTGAGGGTGAAGGGTGTACTGAGTGATGAGTTCGCAGTCCGTGTTGGAGTCCATCAGGGTTCAGTGTTAAGCCCCCTCCTCTTTATTATGGTCTTGGAGGCACTGTCTAGAGTTTTTTGAGGCGGACTCCCGTTGGAACTGTTTTATGCAGACGATTTAGTCCTAATAGCTGACAATATGCAAGATGCTGAGGCCAAATTCAGAGAGTGGAGAGAGGGCATGGCGAGCAAGGGTTTAAGAGTCAATATTAACAAAACCAAGGTTATGCATTGTAGATTGAGACGAGGCAATGTGGAAAAGAGCGGTGCATACCCATGTGCAGTGTGTGGAAAGGGAGTGGGCGTTTACTCAATTCAATGTAGCATCTGTTGATGTTGGGTACACCATGGGAGTAAGCGCTGTAGTAGAATAAAAGGACCCCTGCCGAAGGATGAGTCAGAAATAGAGAAATTTGAGTGTGTAGTGTGCAAAGGCGAGCTTGTGTTAAGTGATGATCCTGTGGCTGTGAATTTTGGAAATGAGTCTTTGGAGCTGGTGAACAAGTTTTGTTACCTAGGAGATACCATCTTTGCCGGTGGTGGGGCCGAGGCTGCCACTGTTGCTAGAATTAGGTGTGGGTGGGGGAAGTTCAGAGAACTGGTGCCAATCCTGACCATGAAAAGAATGCCTCTCCCCCTGAAGGGAAAGGTGTATGCCTCATGTGTTAGAAGTGCAATGACGTATGCCTCAGAAACATGGGCCGTTAACCCTCCTGGCCCGGTTGTCATTTTAAAATGACACCACGAATTAAGGGCAGGAGCCCGGGTGTCATTTTAAAATCTGTAAGCTTGAAAGCCTATTCAGCTTGGTCTGAACGCCGTACGTCCGACGCATGTAAACAAAGCCGATCGTTACGTCACCGCACCTCCGAAAACAAGAAAGAGAAGACTCGTTTGTTATTGTATGTCTGTATGTCGTTGTTTCAGTAGTGAAAAGATCGTCATATTGCTAACATCGCCTGCAAGTGCTCTCCACTGAAATCGTCATCACAACTGAACCAGTTGACATAGAGAGCTCTACTCAACGCCAGTCTACAGATTGGAAACCGCACTACATTTATAGATGCGTGGGAAATTTCTAGCAGTTAACTAAAGAAAAATACGGTAGCCTAGGCCTAGACGTTTTTCGGCCAGATCGCCCGGGTAGCCCACACTGTCATTTTGAGAGCCTGCCCGGGCCAGGAGGGTTAAAGTAGAGGATGTCAACAGAATGGAGCGTAATGAGATGAGAATGGTGAGATGGATGTGTGGGGCCAGGCTACAGGATAGAATAACAAATGTTGAGCTGAGGAGACGTTTAGGTATAAAGAGTATTAGCGAGGTGATGCGTACAAGTAGACTGGGATGGTATGGACATGTGGAGAGAATGGATGAACAAAATTGGGTGAAAAAATGCAGGTCTGTGATTGTGGAGGGAGCTGCACCAAGGGGTGGACTGAGGAAGACCTGGGATCGGACTATACGCGCCGATCTCAAATCCAAGAACTTGACAAGTGAAGCAGCCCTTAACAGGGTTGCCTGGAATGCCGCCATTAGGACAAGAGACTGAAACTGCACTTATGTGTGGAACACTCAGTCTTAAAATTTTATGTATGTATGTATGTACACCGGTATGGTTCTTCTTGATCTACAAAAAGCGTTTGACACAGTTGACCATGATATCCTATATTTATTAGTGGCCCCTCCATCATTGACGAACATGCCTATTACATAAGGCATCCTCTTCAAACACTAATCCGCCGTAGTTTTGAATCTACCGCGCAGAGCATTTAAAAAACTGAGGAGCCTTCATCATGAGCGCACGCGACCTCACTCATGGCTTCAGTCATTATGAATTGGGTTCTCACTACGAAAAAACTTCGTAAAAAATAAAAACAAAAAGAAAATAAGAATAACTATCCAATAAGCTTTCCATCATATCGTGGATGTACTTGTGTGGATTTCTGACCAGACGCTGATTCAGGCGTCATTCTTCCTTCTCTGCTCTGCGTTCAGCCTGCCCGGACGTGCCTCCCCACGCTCCGCTAATTCCGCATTCGTGGCGTCCCTAGTGAGTTTTTTCTCATTTGTTTACTCTAGGATGTATCGAGTAAGGTTAGGATAGGCGTAGCAGGAGTGTCCTGGGCTGGTTGCCCGCAGTGCAGTGTATTTTGGGTCGAGTGTATGGGGCATCTATTTCGGATGTACCCTCGTGGTCCCGTTGTGGACATGTGAACTTTTTCACAGCTTAGTTAGTTTGTGATGCAGGCGGCTTTCACTACGCGTTAGTTAGTGCTGCCTTTTATCTTTCTGATGAGGTAAGCTTTGTTTCTGACGTTCCCAGCGTATTTTTCTTCACTTAGTGAAGTTTTTTTCTGGGTCCCGAGTCAGTCTTCCCTTGGTCGGGAGTTTATGCTACGGTGGTGTGTTGGCGGTGGTTCCTGTTGTGATATTTCCAGTGTTTGTGTATATTTCAACTTTTATTATGCCGTCTACCTAGGCCTAGCCAGCCTCTCGTAGCTTTGCCACATGTACTAGTGTTATTGTTTATTATTGATAAATATGCCCTACTGTGTCATGTGTATCCGGGTTTTAGTTGTGTATTGGCTAATTCCTCGGACTATAATTGTTTCCTGGTTTAGTTGTGTATTGGCTAATTCCACGGATTATGGAGTGACCTTGGGGTTGTCGTGCGTGGCTCTCCTCGTGTTTCTTGTTGTTCAGATGGTGTCTGTTCAGGGTGGGTTGCCTTCCGGCGGGGTTTTCTCGGTTTCACCATGAAAATCCCGGCCGCGAGCCGTGTTGGGCCACACGTGGTTGTTAACACTGGCTTGTTTCCCCGGCGTTGGGGTGTCTGTGGCTCTCCAGGACTGCGTCTCTGTGGATGCCTGGTTTCAGGCCTCCTTTGATTCCCGGCGGGATGGCTGTTCCCATCTATAAAACGATTGTTCATGCGGACATACGTTATGTAGTTTTTCTACCCGGTTTTACAAAAGCCACTTGAAAAACCTAGCTGTTGTTTTAGGCTTTCCTCCCCGGCGATCTTTTACAAAGAAGTGGGGACAGGAACTTATGGGGTTAACGTTTGGACATCTCACCCGGCGGGTGCACCTGGGTAGGGTGGGATGAACGACTTATGTCTTTCAGTTAGTTAACCAATCCATTTAGTGATACTATGTGTATCGCCGCCTTTACTTCTACGGCAATTGAAGGTTCAATTTAGGTTAATATATCGATTCTTCTCACCCGGCGGGTGCTCCTAGGTGGAGGAACTAAGGAATTTACAAACTTCGATTTCGATTTAACCACTTAATTTAGTGATACAAGTACGTATCGCCGCCTTCTATCTTACGGCGATCTTTTGTGACAATTCGTTAGACATCAGATCTCGTATCATCCTGCCCTGTGCTATTCTACTAAAATATTTCAAGGGCCGGCGTCTTTTTGGGGGGTTGCTTTGTTACAAAATTGAATCTTGAGACAGTCGCCACCACCAAGAGACTATAAGCGCCATGCTGGACCGTTATATTATATCAGAGGGTATTCTTCACTTTCTTTAACAAAAGATTTGTTTAGATTTCTGAACCCCACCGCGTAGCGAGCTGTGTTTGTGCCATTACATCTCGTTACCCGGCGGGTTATTAACACTTGTGCGCGAACATGTTGGGTTAACCTTATGAGCATTAATTCCTGGAAATTTTCTTTTTTTCCAGAGCTGAGCTCCGGCGGACCAATACAGACCCGGCGGTAGTTTCCTCCCACCAGTCTCTGTCATGGCTACCGTGGCCCCAGTTTTTTGCTTTGTGCACTACCCCTGCTTGTGCTGGTATCCCTATTTTTGCGCATACCCGTTGCATAAGGTGTGTTAAATGTCTAGACCGTTCAAGGGGTCTCTGGGTTATGCGTAATTGTTCTTTTTGCTCCCAATTAGCTTTAAAGGTCCTTTGTGATAATGATAAGACCGCGGCGGTAGCCTTAAGAGAGGTTAGGCAACAGATGTCAGCCTACACTACCATTGTTGCACATAAATCACTTCAATGTGACAACGTCCCACTTTGGGATAGATTGCTCTCCGAACACCCTCCCCCTAAACGTTCCTCTAGAGTCACGAGTATTAAGCCGGCGGAGACTGGTCAGGGTTCTGTATCCTCTGCGGCTACACCTAAACGCCCAAGAGAGCCTACACCCTCGGTATCCGCCTCTTCGTCTCGGGCGAGATCCCGGTCTAGGTCTCCTCTTAGACACCAGTCATCTAGTCGGGCCTCTTCACCGGCGAGTAAGAAGAGCAGGACGGAAGGTTCCACCAGTGGTCACGGCGAGGATTCCTCTAGATCTAAGAATAGTTCGCGGTCACACCGTAGCCATAAATCCTCTAAAAGGATTCTCATAAACGGAAGTCCTCTCGACATTCACCAACTTCTAGTACATCTCATCGTACCTCTACCCCAGACAGAGTTTGTGTTAAGGCCCAAGAGTCCAGTGCAGTGCCTGTCCCAAAAGAGGATTTGCCACTTAATATTTTAACCCTGGAATTGGAAAGTTCAGGGGGTTCAGTAATTGAGAATGTTTCAGACTCTCAAGAGAGCGTAGGCCAGGGCCTCGGTGTTTGGCGGTTTGCGCAACCAGGGTCTGATCACCCACGTCCGACTCAAACGAGTCACACAGTAGCCGATGTCCACAGGGACGCGGCGATCCCATCCTCTATCCCAGACTTATCTTGGCAACAAGGTACCCCTGCCTCGGCGAGGTCTTCTCAGGAGGATCAGGAGGAGAAAGATGAAATTTCTATAATTTCGGAGATGGAAGGACAAGGGTCAGGCTCAGGCTTGGACGCCGCACAGGATACTAATGATTCACCTGTAAGTTCTTCATCAAACCAGTTTGTTACGGCACAAGAAATTAATGGGCTGCTTACTCATGCTTTATCTAAATTTTTTGGTCAACAACAGGAAAACCCCACAATGGACTTGGGGGCTCCCAAGACAAGTTCTACGGTACGGCCTCTGATGACTTCGATTGATTTATCTAAGATCCCTAACCCTCCCACTCTGTTAACCTCAGGGATCAATAGGCCTGCTACGGCGGCTTTGACAACTTCAAATGTCAGGGTCATAACGGATGTCAATCCACCCCCTCTAGACAAAGCGCCTCTTAGAAAGGTAGCTATGCCCTTACTTTATGGGCCAGACGAGTCATGGGTTCTTTTGAACTCCTCTAAACCAGAGCTTGCCCAACCTACTTTGTCAGGGGAACTCCCGGTACCGCGTGAGTGGGTCATCCAGGGCAATAAGTCAAAGAAACTAAGGGCCGTGGATACTTTAGGTAATGTTCTGGACGTAAACATCAAGGCTATACCTAGTTATTATCATCAAGATTATTTTGTGTATGCTTCTAAGCCTGCTTTACCCCCTGCCTCAGCTTCAAAACTATTTTCAGACTGGTCTAAGCTGGATGGGTTTAATGATATTAAGACTCTGTCAGCTCTCACTCCTGAACTAGATTTACAGACCGTCACAGACGACGCAGCTAATCCAGTTTTGAAGGTGGGACAGTTGGGACCAGGACCTTGGGTAGATTGGGAGGTAGAGGCTCAAAACTTTGCAACCACTTTCACTTCTAAATCTTCCCACCAGATACCTCAGGATACTCATTCATGGTTCTCCATGCCGGTGGGTTCTGCCGGCGGAGTCCCGTCAGCTTTGTTTTCATTTCTAGCTGCCCCTAAGATTAATCTTTGTGAGCTGAAGGACCCGTTCACTACCCCTACCCCTACTCACCTAGACAGAGAATTTAGGCTACGGGGAAAAGCTTTTCGCCTATTCTCGCAGTACATAGTATCTCAGCAGGTGGCTAAGTCTTTACTACGATCCACTCAGGCAATCGCAGATGCGGATGCTCGAAGATCGGTTGAGTTATCCCGGCGACTGATTCTTCAGTCGTCAATCCAATCCTTGGGTGACATATGTACCGCCTTGCTTGAGGCGGTACGAGCACGACAAGATCTTAGGATGTCGTTAGTTCGCAAGCTACCTGATCGCATTGCTAATCAGGTGGTTATGTCACCAGTGCTTACTCCCTCTTTAATGACCCCTGAAGTGTGGCGAACAGTGTTCAATATGGCACAGGCCATTAAGCACAGTCCCACCCCTTCTAAGAAACCTGCATTTAACTTCCCCAAACCCAGGCCTCCTGCTAAAGCTCAGCCAGGGGGATCTAAACCTTTTCTTCCGCCTAAGTCCTCCCACTCCCCCCAGGGTCAGTTCAGGCATAGACAGAGTAGGTTTTCAGGTCAGAGAGGACGCGGCCAACATAAACCAGGTCAGGGCCAGTCTTCGGCCAACACCAGCCAGCCGGCGAAGCGTCCAGCACCAACCCCACCATCAAAAAACTAAAGTCTCTCTCACTCCCGGCGCCTACCTTAAGGCCGGAGGAACCGAGGGTAGTACAGCCGGCGAACCCTTGTCTGCTAACTGGGTCGTTCCGAACGTGTCACCAAGCATGGCCGTTAAACACTTGGGCACGGATGGTGGCACGCAAAGGCATCACTTGGCAGTGGCTCCGGCGACCTCGATTACGTCAGCCGACAACGGCGAATTTTGTTTCTTTAGAGGTGGAGTCACTAGCCCAGGAAATGATTGCCAAGAATGTCATCATCCCGGTCCCCCCAAATTACCCTGTATTCACGTCCAAACTATTTTTGGTTCCCAAAAGGGACAGTGTTCAGATGAGGCCGGTCGTAGACCTGTCTTATCTGAATCTTCACATTCACAACGAATCTTTCAGAATGTTAACAGTACACCAAATCAGGCTAACACTTCCGCGAGGAGGTTGGATGTGTTCACTAGACCTGACAGACGCCTATTGGCACGTATCGGTCAACAAAAGATTTCAAAGGTTTTTGGCCTTACGGATCAGGCACCAAAATTTTGTTTTTCAGAGGATGCCGTTGGGCTTGAACCTGGCACCTCGATTATTCACAAAACTAGTCCGGCAAGCCCTGATGCCATTGTTAAAACAGGGGATCAGAGTGTTGTGGTATCTGGACGACTGGCTGGTGGTGGCAGAGACACAACAATTATGCATAAAACATGTCAATATCATTTTAAATCATGTCAAAACTCTAGGGTTCAAGGTAAATCTGGTAAAGTCAAACCTTGCGCCCTCACAAGTAATTCAGTGGATAGGGCTGGTCTGGGACACCGCCGCTCTCACTCTGAGTCAGAGTGTGGACAATCGCAACAGGTTTCGCAGGAAACTGTTCAGGTTTCTTCACAGTCTGACTACGACGCGAAGGGTCTGGGAGTCTCTGGTCGGCTCTCTCAACTGGATTAAACTAACTGTCAAGTTGGGCCGGTTGAAAGTAAAACGATTAATATTGGAAGGCAACAAATATTTCCCGCTTTTACCGGCGGGAAAATTATGGCCCATCCCGAAATTAATCCACACCTTACTAGCGGTCTGGGCGAAGAGGGAAACATTGCACTCAATAATGTCATGGACCTCTCCTCCACCAACGGTATGGGTAGACACGGATGCGTCAGGCACAATAGGTTGGGGATTTCAGTCAAATCAGGGGCACCAGGGTCAGGGGCTTTGGTCCCACTTAGAAATCTCGCACATCAATGTCAAAGAATTACTAGTCCCCTTGTATTTCCTTCAGGCTCACGGCCCGGCGTTACGGGGCAAGTCGGTGGCCTTCAGAATGGACAATCTGAATGCAGTCCACTGTATTCAGAAACAAGGGTCAACGAGGTCAAGGAAGTTGCTAAACGTGTCGGAAGAGATTTTTGCTCTAGCCAACAGTCTAGATATTTATCTTCACGCATCTTATCTCCCAGGCGTAGCGAACGTCTGGGCAGACGCTCTGTCCCGGAGACAGAGCACGACAGTAGAATGGGAGCTCAAGCAACCCATTTTCAACCTAATGATTGCAGAGCTCTCCCATCCACAAGTGGATCTTTTTGCGTCCGAGGAGACTCACAAACTCCCTCTATACCTCACCCGCCGGGCGAAAACGCCGGCAGGGGGGCCAGACGCCCTAGTGACAGACTGGAACAGATGGAGCTCCATCTATCTGTTTCCACCGCCAGATGCGTCACTAATGTGCCACGTAGTGAACAAACTACGAGATTAGTCTCGCTAATCGCGCCACTGTGGCCGGCGCAGTTGTGGTACCAGCAATTGAAAATGTGGTGCCCGGACCCGGTATCGCTCCCGGTCGGGTATTTCCACTTAGACACGATTGGCAACCTAGCGACCTCGCTGACTTTTGCATTATGGACATTCAGGAGGCCAAGTGGCTAACACCATACGGTAGAGATGTGACAAATAAATTACTTAATCAATATACTCAGTCTACAAAACGACAGTATCAATCACATTGGCAAGCCTTTACTTCTTGGATCGTTAGGACAGAACAAACTGTACCCTCAGTGGCATTAGTTTTTAATTATTTGAATTATCTGTTTGAGCAGAAACGTTTATCTGTGGTAACATTAAAAAATCACTTAACTGCGATTAGAGTGCCCTTTTTAGACCTTACGGGTCTTTCCATACCGGTAGCGGAGGAAACAGGTTTTATGAGAGCATGTTTTAAACTCCGCCCACCTCCCCGTCAGCTCATGCCTACTTGGTCTCTGGACAAAGCTTTGTCTTTGCTTCACTCTCGTCTGTACCAAAATACTGCAGACTTTGCATTACTCTTAAAAAAGGCGGTTTTCCTTTTGGCTTTGGCCACCGGAAACAGAGTGTCTGAGCTGGCGGCGATGAGCAACACACCTAATTGTCTTAGGTTTGGTAGACTTAATGAATGTATTCACATTGCACCCTCCCCAGGTTTTGTAGCCAAGAATGAGCATAGTGCACACGTGTTTTCTGAGTTCACGGTGCCGGCGTTAAAAAGGGGAAAGGTGCATCATAATTTATGTCCAGTGCAAGCTCTAACCAAATATTTGAGAGTAGCTCCTCAAAACCCCCAAGGTGCTTTATGGGTAGCAAGTACGGGTAAACGCTTACTTAAACGGCGATTAGCCTCTCTTCTGGTAGAAGTCATTAAAGAAAGTAATCCCGGCGTTGTGGGTCGGGCCCACGATTTACGCAAATGGGCAGCCTCTTTACGTTTCCTAAACAAAAATTCAGTTGAAGACATAGCGTCCACGCAGTTGTGGGCGTCTAATCATACGTTTCTGTCTAGATACTTGTCAGTTGCTCTAGACAAACCTTCCTTACCATGTATAGCTTTAAGGCAGAGGGTCTAGGTGGCCCTGCAGTAACTTTTGTTTACTTTCACGGGAAAGGGGGGGGGGGTGCAGTCAGTTGACATAGGACACCCTAGACCCCGCCGGAGTATGAGAGCTGTGATACAATTTAAGGTTAAAATGTGATAATGAAAATTTCTCAGTGAGAAATTGTGCTAGTACAATGTTAAGTACAAAACAACGGTGTTGTTAGAGTAGTTTAGCTGCGAAAGCAATTTAATTTTAGAATAATGGAGTTCCTTTGCAATTTATCTCCAAGTTTATGTTGGGGTTTATTTTGTGCACATATAAACTTATAACTTGTTATTTTTTGTCACCACTCGTTGAGTGGGGTCCCTTTGTAACTACAGATCTGTGTTCAGAATCTTCAGGGTTACCCATTTTTTGTCAGGCAGGCTTCTTTGAAGCACGCACCTGCCTGAACCCCCTTTTTCTTGTATTTTTTCGGCTATGCCGTGGTTAAATATATTTTCAAAGTAAGAATACTATGTGGTTGTTTTTATTATCTGCTTTTCTAGAGTTATGATATGATTACGAATGTCCCCCTCCAGTCTTAGAAATCAGGCATGTTCGTCAATGATGGAGGGGCCACTAATAAATTATAGGTTTGACTCCTGCAAGGAGATAAAGAAAACCTAATATTTAGTAGTGGCCCCGTAATCATTGACGACTGGGGCCCTCCCGACCGTCCCCTTCCCATTCGTTGATGTATTGAGGATTTTGGTTTACTTGATATGTCAGTGAAGGAAGAATGACGCCTGAATCAGCGTCTGGTCAGAAATCCACACAAGTACATCCACGATATGATGGAAAGCTTATTGGATAGTTATTCTTATTTTCTTTTTGTTTTTATTTTTTACGAAGTTTTTTCGTAGTGAGAACCCAATTCATAATGACTGAAGCCATGAGTGAGGTCGCGTGCGCTCATGATGAAGGCTCCTCAGTTTTTTAAATGCTCTGCGCGGTAGATTCAAAACTACGGCAGATTAGTGTTTGAAGAGGATGCCTTATGTAATAGGCATGTTCGTCAATGATTACGGGGCCACTACTAAATATTAGGTTTTCTTTATCTCCTTACAGGAGTCAAACCTATAGTAATAAACTACAAGCAATGGGCATTGGGTCAGTGAACTGGTTTAAATCTTATCTTAGTGGTAGAACACAAAGAGTCAAAATTGATGATAATACTGTATATCTGATCCTATGCCAATTAACTGTGGGGTCCCGCAGGGAAGCATCCTTGGTCCCTTACTCTTTCTCTGTTATGTGAATGACATGGAACTGAGCGTCTCTTGTAAATTATTACTGTATGCTGACGACAGCGTGCTTCTGATTTCAGGAAAAGACCCAATAAGTATTGCCGCTTCACTTTCCAAAGAACTAGAATCATGTAGTGAATGGCTAGTGGACAATAGACTATCTCTTCACCTGGGCAAGACGGAAGCCATCTTATGTGGAACAAAACGCAAACTGAAAGACATTGTGGGCTTCTCGGTCAACTGTAATGATATTCCTATAACAACAGTGCCACAAGTTAAATATCTCGGACTAAAACTGGACTCGAATTTGTCAGGTGAAACAATTTTGGAATCTATCCTGAGTAAGTGTAGAGCACGGATAAAATACCTGTATAGACAGGTGGGATGCTTGCCAGTGGCGACCAAAAAGACCCTTTGCCAAGCGCTTGTTCAATGTAATTTTGACTATTCTGTGTCATCCTGGTACTCTGCATCATCTAAATCAGCACAGCACAAACTTCAGGTCACTCAAAATAAAATGGTTAGGTTCATGCTGAACCTAGGACCCAGATCACATGTTGGCCAGGAACAACTGCAGTCACTAGGTATGCTCAATGTCTCTGACAGGGCCAAACAAATCAGGCTCACTAATGCCTTCAAGATATTCTATGACAGAGCTCCAGAGTATCTAAAGAGTGATTTTGTTAAAGCAAATGAGAGGAGTGGACATAACACAAGAAACAGGATGTTTAATTTTACGGTCCTGAGAATCCAAGGACAGGGTAAGCAATGGGAGGTTTGACGTACCTCCCAACCTACCAAATAGGAAAACCTACTATTTGGTAGTAGTCTTGGAAAATCCAACATCAAGGCTATTAACCTAATTGCAATGACGACTTGTCTATTTTGACTGCTATGTCGTCATTCCAACCGCGGTTAAAAAGAAAACGTCTAGAGTCTACTCCTTATCTTGCTCTAGGAGACGTTGTACATTAACCAAAACTACCACCGAAGGTGAAAAAAGCATAGAAGAGAAGAAAAAGGGGTTTACTTTAGTTACCGCTTAAGGCCCATCCCGTGTTCCGTCATGTGCAGATCCCTGTCGAACGTGCGCATGAGCAACCCTCTTTTGTCATTACATCTCACGTCAGCAGAAGAACGCGGATGGGCAGGGGTCCGGCGTGAGGGAGGGTATTATGTACGTTGGATTTTCCAAGACTACTACCAAACAGTAGGTGTTCCTATTAGGTAGGTTGGGAGGTACGTCAAACCTCCCAATTTGTTAGTAGTCTTGGCAAATCCAACGTCAAGGCTGCATAACAAATAGGAGGAGGACATCCAAGCCCAACATACCAAAAAAAACAATGCATAAAACAAAATTATGAATGACAAAGAAACACAATTTAAACAAGAGAGTTTAATAAAAGAGTGAAAAACTGAGGAGTAGCTAAAAAGAACACTTTTAACACGTGCCCATCATTCATAGTAATGCAAAAACATAGACTTGTCTTAAACCAAAAAAGTACTGTACACAAAATCCCCTTTCTTCCAAAACCAACAAAAACATTGAACACAATAATAAAACACAATTTTCAATTTGGCAAAAACACTTATGTACTGTATACATAAAACATAATCCCAAACTTGCAATCAAGTGTTGCAAACCCGTACTCCCCCCCCCCCCTTTTCCAAATAAAACAAAGTAAAAGAAAGAGTGACAAGGGGGGAAGACCAGGTATCTTCACCAGAGCTCTAGGAAACACGACTCCCGAGAGCTATCACAGGCCGAGGGGGTCTAACAATGGACATGGAGAGGTAGGAGGAGACGAAGGTATTGACAGAAGACCACAAACCCGCCGAGGCGATGTCAGGTAAGGATCGACTTTGCAGGAACCGTAAAGAGGCAGCAAAGGATCGCACATCGTGCGCAGAACCCCTACAATCAGGGTTACTGGCACGAATGACCCGACAAATGTGGCGTCCTATCTGCACCTTCGAGAGCCTCCCACCAGTCCGAGGAGACACCCACACAGCAGTACCCGAAGTCGGCGCCACAGACTCAACATAGGAGTGCAAGGCTTGCACCGGGCACAACACATGGTGAGTATGCCCACGCTTTAAAGCCTGAATGGTGAAAGGCTTGAAAACGTGGGTCTCTCTCTCATTCTTGGCAACAAAATGAGGGGAGGGGCTAACGTGACGACATTCAAGGACGGGGAGAATCGCATGCATTCCTGGGACCGTGACATGGCTGCTAGTTCAGACACCCTATCCCCAGTGGCCAGAGCGACAAGGAAGGGTGTACGCTCAAGCAACTGAACCGGTGTAGTGTCCCGTGTATATGTGTGTGAAGCCAGAAGGTCCAGAGCTCGCCCCAGATCCCACTGAGGAGGGATCTGGTGCGGAGGCGGTCGTTCCCTGAAGGCAGCCTTCATGAAGGAATCCAGCTCCTTCGGCGGAACGACCAGCCCAGTGACGGACTCAAAGACCTCCCGGATGGCAGACAAGTGGTTACGTATAGTGTTGACTTGAAAGCGACGTGTACGGAAGAGGTGAAACAAGTAGTGTAGTATGAGGGAAGGAGAGCTAACTGTCTGGTGAGTGTCCTGTATCCACCTAGTAAAAGACCTCCAGTGGGACTCGTAAGTCCCCCAAGTCGAAGACGTCCATGAACGCTTCAGGAAGTCAGTCAGGTCCCGTCCGTGGACTGGGAGCCACCGTGCCTCACGAACATCCACGATGTGAAGGCCAACGAGGTCCGCAGGTCTCCAACCTGGCTCAAGTGGAAGTTTGAGAGAGGGAGAGGGACCGGACTCGGGCACCACCGCTTCAACTGGGCGTACCAAGCCTGGGCCGGCCACAGAGGCGCTATTAGCCAGACTCTGCCGCGGTACAGCCGCAGCCTCACGAGGACTTTGCACATCAACAGTGCGTCTGGTGGCGGAAATATGTATATTGACTGCCACCTGTTCCAGTCTTCCATGAAAGCGTCCGGACCCCCCTCTGGAGTGCGAGTCCGGAGGGATAGGTACTGAGGCAACTTGCGCGTCTCCTTCGATGCGAACAAGTCGACCTCCGGAACACCCCAGGAAGCTGCGAGGTCGTCGAACACAGTCTGTTTCATTGCCCATTCTACAAGAACGCCCTGTCCTCTCGACAGGGCGTCCGCCCACAGGTTGGCAGTCCCGGGCAGGTAGGAGGCGTGCAGGGAGATGTTGTGTCGGTTCGCGAGGAAGAACAACTTCTCTGAGTTCCCCAACAGAGTCAATGACCTGGAGGACCCCTGCTTTTGGATACAGTGGACAGCTGTCTGATTGTCCATCCTGAAGGCCACCGACTTTCCCCGAAGGGCCAGCGCGTGGTCCCTCAGGAAGAACAAGGGAACCAACAGTTCGAGGGCATTGATGTGTAGGTGTGTGTGTCCCACCCATCTGCCGTGATGTTGATGTCCCAGGTTGGATTGGTAACCCCACCCTACCTCGCTCGACGCATCTGTATCTACCCAGATCGTCGGCGGGGGGGCGGTCCAGGGCACAGCCGCAGAGAGCGTGCCCCGAGCAACCTAGTGTCCTAAGTGTCTGTGAATGGTACGCGGGATCGGCATGAGCCGATCCATAGGGGCCAACGGAAACACCTTGTTGCCCATGAGTATTAGGCGGCGTAGCCTGAGCCTCCCTAAGGGAATGGTCAGAGCGGCCCAATTCAGTGAACCCACTAACGAGTCCCAGATCCTCCTCGTGAGGGAGACCGAGTGCAACACGGCGAAGACCTTTCCTGCGAAGTTTCACCGCGTTTGGCTGACTCTGGGTCACTGTAGCGCTGGTCAGATCCCATTCGAGACCTACCCACGTCACGACACGCGACGGGGTCAGGCGTGACTTGGGAATATTGATTTTGAACCCTAACTGTGTGATGTGTTGAACTACTGTGAGGGTGTCGCGGACGCACTGTTCTAGGGTGTCTGAAACTATCAACCAATCGTCCAAGTAAAACAGGATCTGGAGGCCGCTCCTGAGGAGAGGATCCAGAGCCTGCTTCACCAGTTTCGAGAAGATCCGTGGCACGATGTTGAGACCGAAGGGAAGTCTGTCGAACATGAACACACGATCGGAAGTCTGAACGGCCAAGAATCGCTGGAAACGAGGATGGATAGGAACGTGCCAATACGCATCCTTGAGGTCCAGCGACACTACCCACGACAGAGGTCGCAGGGCCAGTCGTACCTGGTGCACCGTCAGCATCCGAAACCGTGTGTTCACGATGTGCCCGTTGAGGGCCGACAGATCCACCACCGGTCGCATCGCGTCGCAGTCCTTCTTTGGTACCAGAAATACACGGGAGAGGAAAACCGGTTGACCGGCTTTCACCTCCTTGACGATTCCTTGCTCGTGCATGGACGTTATCACGTCGGCCACCTCCGAAGAGACGGGCCGGCTTCGTTGACAAGAGCTGAGTGGGGGTCTGGACTTCCATCTCCAGGTTAGACCCCTCCGTGCAATCTTCCGCCCCCACGTCCCTCGCGGCCAGCGAGGGGCGCAAGGGCAAAAACAACATGTGGTAGCCCCCGAGATGAGGTGAGCGACCCTTTCGGCTAGGCGAGAAGGAGAACAAGGAGGAGACCGACCCGGAGAACCTACACTCAATATGTGGTGCTCAGGCTGGGGACATCGAGCCTGGACAAGATTTGAGTCGGGCTAGCCTAAAAGATATTCAAACTCATATGGGGCAACTCCAGGACGAAAATGAAGCTTTAAGATTGCAACTTGAAGAATACAAAGGGCAAACCAAGGAAATGAAAACACATGTGGAGGAGATTAAGGAGAAACACAATAAATGGGTTAATGACGAAGGAGGAAAAGTGAAGGAAGTGGCAATGAAGGAAATCATGGAGGAACAAAAGAAACAATCAGAAAGGGAAAATAAAGATTTAGAATCAGTGGTAGTAAAAGCTATGAGGAGAAATGAACAGGTCCTGCGTGAAACAATAGATAGAAATAAGTGTATTATTGTATTTGGGGATATAGAGGAGCACATTATTGAGAGGAAAGCTAGGGATAAGGAAGAAATTAATAAGGTAAAAACATTGATCAAGCATGTCGATGAAGAAGGAAACAACTGGAGAGATGATATTGAAGAAGTTAGGAGAATGGGTAAATATAGTAAGGGAAACACAAGGCCAATGAGAGTGCAGTTTAGGTCTAGGGTAACAGTGGATGCAATAATGAACGTAACATGGAGACTTAACTTGACCAGCAAGTTTAAGAAAATTACAATTAGAAAAGACATGAGTATTGAGGATCGAAACATAAGAAAGGAATTGCAAACCGAGGCAAATGTAAAGAATGGAGAAAGGACGAAAGAAGACGAAAAGAAGTTTTTCTGGAGAGTGTGGGAGGGAAAACTCAAGAAATGGTATATAAAGCGAAGGGACGAAGTAGGGAGGGAAGGGGAGATGGTACGGGTGACGGGGGAGAAGGCAGAGAGAGGGGAGGTGGAGATAGAGAGAGAAACAGTCCAAGTGGAGGCAGAGGGAGGGGAGGTGGAAACGGAGCGAGAAACAGTCCAGGTGGAGACAAGAGGAGAGGAGACAAGCTAGGAAATAAATTGGGAGGGGTACGTACAAAAAAGAAAGGAACGGGCAGGGACGAGAAAAATAGGGAAAATACTGGAAATGCTAAGTTCATGTATACAAATATTGATGGGTTAATTTCCAAAAAGATTGAGTTTGACGAATATGTAAAGAGAGAGAGGCCCGGGGTAGTATGTTTGACTGAAACTAAGCTTAACCAGGAGGTAGACACGAATATAATTAGTTGTGCAGGATACAGTACATGGAGAAGAGACAGGTTAGGAAAGCTAGGAGGAGGAGTGTTGATCATGGTAGATAATAAAATTACTGCTAAAGAATTAAAACTTGGTGATAGCATTGCTGAAGTGGTAGCAGTTGAAATTGAGGATAATGATAGGTCAAAATTGGACATTGTATCAATGTATTTACCTCCTAAGACTAAATCTTGGAGCAACGATGAATATAATGAATTAATTTTGGAAACCTTGCGTATGTTAGAAATTATTTGTAAAAGGAAAAATAGGCTTATTCTTGCAGGGGACTTTAATTGCGGGGAGGTGGATTGGGAATGTTTGGATGCGGGTTCAAATGAAAATACTTGGGGTAGCAAATTTCTTGAACTAACAATGGGGTATCTATTAACACAACACGTTACGGAAAATACAAGATTTAGAGGAGGTGATGAACCATCAAGACTTGACTTATTATTCACCAAAGACCCCCAAGAAATAAAGAACCTAACATATTTGAGTCCCATGGGAAAAAGCGATCATGCTGTGATTGAATTTGAATTGACAGTGGAATTTCTGGAAGGCAGAGAGGAGGAACATAGGGAATATAGACTAAATTATAGTAAGGCGGATTATGAATCATTACGAGGATACTTTGCAAATATAGATTGGTCATTTATTGAGCAAGAACAGAATATTCAGGTAAAATACACCATGTTACTAGACATTTACAGGGAGGGGGTAGATAAATATGTACCAACATTTAAGGATAGAAAGCTGGTTAAGGAGAAAGAGTGGTTTAACATGCGATGTCACATTGCCCAGAACAAAAAGGACTCTGCATGGAATAAAGTGAGAAGGAGACACACTGAGGAAAAATGGGATGAGTATAAGAATGCTAGAAACAACTATGTCAAGACTATAAGAGAGGAGAAAAAGAACTTTGAAAAAGATATAGTAAACAAATGTAATAAAGAACCCAAACTGTTCTATAGTTATATCAACGGTAAAACTAAAATAAAGGACAAAATAACAAAGCTTAGGGTAGAGGGTCAATTATATGAAGACACAGTGGGTATGTGTGAAATTATGAATGATACATTAACATCCGTGTTTGTGGAAGAGGATGACTATGTAGAACCTGTGGTGGAATTGAATGAGATACAGGGACTAGAGTCAATAGAAGTCAACAAGGATGAACTAAAATCATTGTTGGAAGAATTGGACGTGAGAAAATCTATGGGCCCAGATAACATTGCTGGATGGGTATTAAGAGAATGTTCTGAACAACTAGTGAGACCTATTTTTAATATTGTTCAATACTCATTAAACAAGGGGGAACTTCCCTTAGAATGGAAACAAGCAAATATAACTCCAATATATAAAAGTGGAAATAAAGAAGACCCGCTAAATTATCGACCGGTATCCTTAACGAGTGTTATATGCAAGCTTTGTGAAAAGATTATTAGAAAAAGATGGGTGGGTATGTTGGAGGAGAGGGAAATAATTTCAAGCAAGCAGTTCGGGTTCAGAAAAGGTCATTCGTGTACCACAAATTTGTTGAGTTACTATGATAGGGTAATTGACATTGTACAAGGGAGATTGTACAAGGGTGGGTAGATTGTATCTACTTAGATTTCAAGAAGGCATTTGATAAGGTGCCTCATAAGAGATTGTTGTGGAAGCTCAGGACTGTGGGGCGGGTTGAGGGAGTATTATTAAAGTGGATGGAAAACTATTTAATTGGGAGGGAAATGCGAACAGTAATAAAAGGAAAGTTCTCCTCGTGGAAAAGGGTAAAAAGCGGAGTGCCTCAAGGATCGGTGTCGGCCCCAATCATGTTTTTGGTTTTCATCAACGACCTTCAAATGGGAATAGGCTCATATATATCTATGTTTGCTGATGATGCAAAATTAATGAAGCATATTACAAGTAGGAGTAGTTGTGAAGAATTACAGAGAGATCTAGATAAGTTATATGAGTGGAGTCAAACTTGGAAAATGGAATTCAACACGAGTAAGTGTCAGGTTCTTGAGATGGGAAAAAGTAAATATAGACCTTCTTGGGGATATAAAATAGGAGATGAAATAATTAGTAAAGCTGTGAAAGCAAAAGACCTAGGGGTAGTTGTGGCAGACAGCTTGTCACCTGAACAGCATATAAATAAAATAACTGGTGAAACCTATGCAGTGTTGACTAACATGAGAATAGCTCTGAATTATTTAGATGAAGAGATGTTATCAAAAATAATAGGGACAATAATACGACCAAGACTGGAGTATGCAGCAGTGGTGTGGTCTCCACACCTTATAAAACATAATAAAAAACTGGAAAGAGTTCAGAGAGTTGCCACTAAGATGATAGCTAGCCTTAGAGACCTACCTTATGAGGAGAGATTGGAGAGGCTAAAGCTGCCAACGCTGAGGGAGAGGAGAGAGAGAGGTGACATGATCATGATGTTTAAGTGTGTGAAAGGTTTTGAGAAGATCGACAAGGGAGATTTTGTGGTGAGGGACGATGGAAGAACCAGGGGTCATGATTGTAAGTTGAGGAAAGTTATATGTAAGTCTGATGTAAGAAAGTTCAGCTTCCCGTATAGAAGCATTGAGTGTTGGAATAAGTTGGATGGGGAGGTGGTGGGAGCAAGAAATATCCAAACTTTTAAAGCAAAATTGGATAAATGTAGAGAGAGAGACAGGACAACACGAGCTTAGGCTCAAATCCTGTATACTACAATTAGGTGAGTACACATTTTTTGACGTGGAGGGTCCCCCGGTACGGTCCTTGCGGTCATAAGCGCCACGTTGACCTCCTCTACCACTAGTCACTAATTTCCCACTTGCCAGCCGAAGTTTACTTGTTTTTTATCATCATCCTAATCCCTGGAGTCCCCTTAACACATGAATAAGAGATAGAATATAGCTCACTCCCGCCTGCAACCATGTAAGTAGAAATCAGCTGGAGCCTGTGGACCGCTTCCTCTCGAGTCAGCTGTTGTCTCGTGTGTGTGTGTGCGCGCGTGTGTGATTGAGGGAGAAAGAGTTAATCGGACCCAGATTCGTCAATATACGTAGATAGGCTTTTGAGTCATTTTAACCCTTCTGACCCGGGGTCCCCCTCCTAAGGACAGTGTGGGGTACCCGGGCGATTTGCCGAAAAACTTCTAATCCTAGTCTACCGTATCTGTGTTATTTTAACTGCTAGAAATTTCCCACGCATCTATAAACGTAGTGCGGTTTTCAATCTGTAGAATGGCGTTGAGTAGAGCTCTGTAAGTCAACTGGTTCAGTTGTGATGACGATTTCCGTGGAGGGAATTTTTCCGCGATGTTGACAATATCGGAGCTTTTCAGACACTAATTTCGTCTGACGTCACAACAACAACATTCATCCGATGTCTCCTTCTTGTTTTCGGAGGTGCGGTGACGCAATGACCGGCTTTGTTTACATGCGTCAGACGCACGGCGTTCAGACCAAGCTGAATAGGCTTTCAAGCTTACTGCCTGTTATAAGGACACCCGGGGTCCTGCCCAACTGCCGCGGTGTCCTTATAAAAGGACAGCCGGGCTGGAAGGGTTAAGCAGACATACAGGCAAATACACCTTTTGCATCTCAAGTTAAACTATTTTTTCTGCATAGCAAAATGTCCAGTTTTCTATCTTGGGACAAACAAATTGGTTCCTTCTCTATAAATTTCGAGGAACCTACTATATTTACCTTGTACATCTTGTTCCTTCATAATGAGATCCCAATCTACTACCTCAAAATATCTTTTCAAGGATACATATCATCTTTACTATAATTTAGTCTGTCATTTATATTGCTATTATCTAATCTATTGGCATTACTCGAGATCAACTTCCATTTCACATAATCCAATCAGTAGTTCTCCCGTGCAGTATCATCCTTTCCCAAGGGCAAGGCTGTCGGACTGGACAACGTGGCTTATAAAATGCTCCGCCACCTCCCGTTAGGGGCCCAACAGGTTCTTCTCCAGCTTTACAACAACAGCTGGTAAATGGGCGTTTTCCCTCACCCCTGGAAACATGCGATGCTCCTCCCGTTTCCGAAGCCAGGCAGGGACCCATCACTACCGTCGTCTCAGAGGGGCATCAGTCTACTGTCTTGTGTTGGGATGCTCATGGAGAAGATGGTCTGCACACGCCTCACCTGGTGGCTCGAGACTCACTGCCTACTGAATAATGCTCTTTGTGGATTTCGCCCAGGTAGGGGTACGAACGACATCCTCCTCCAGCTGGAATTCCTCATCCAAGACACGTACCGTCGGAAGCAAGTCCTGCTGGTGACATTTATTGACATAGAGAGTGCTTTTGATGCTGCGTCCCATACGGGCATCCTCTACAAGCTGTGTGGCATGGGGATCACGGGTAATGTGCTTGCTTGGCTATGCAGCTGGGGGAGGGTATTCTCAGTGTCTGTGGGGGCTGCACAGTCCAGGCCTGTCCCCACTCAATGTGGCGTGCCGCAAGGTTCTGGTCTGAGCCCACCATTATACAATGCACTGCTGTCCGACTTCCCCCAGTTGGCTGACGCGACAGTCATGGTCTACGCAGACGATATCACCATCGCATGTGCTGCTGACTCCCTCCCCCAAGCTCAGTCACGTCTTCAGGCTGCAGTGGATGGTTTCCTCTCTTGGGCATTAGACTGGGGGATGGCTTTGAACTCCAGGAAGAGCGCATTGATGTGCTTTACGCAGAAGAAAGGTCTACCGGGTGTGCCGACGGTGTTGCTGCATGGAGAACCCCTGCCCTTCCGAACCAGACATGTCTTTTTGGGAATGCATTTGGATGGCCCCATCCTCACATGGAAGGACCATATCGATTACTTAAGAACTTCCTGTTTGAAGAGACTTAATCTTATGAAGTGCATCGCTGGATCCAAATGGGGTGCTTCTCGCAATGTCCTCCTGCAATTCTATGAAGTCTTCATACGCAGCAAGCTGAGGTATGGTTGTATGGTATATGGATCTGCTTCGAAGTCGGTACTGCGACGCCTTGACACTATCCACACTGCGGCCATTCGCATAGCGCTGGGGGCTCTCTGCTCCTCCCCAATAGTGTCTCTGGAAGCGGAGTCTGGCGTCCTGCCCTTGCAATGGGTTCATGTGATGGAATTCTTATACTGTACTCATGTATAATCCAATGTGGGAGAATAATTTTGATCACATTTATAAAACCCAATATTAATAGAAAAAACGCCCATTATAATCAATCTCAGAGCTCTTTCGGACATACTCACTGTTTACAAACGCCTTCTTTATGCAATATAATCGATATTTACCCCCTGCTGGCAACATAGATGACGATTTCAATAATTCATGGGGGGGTAAAGCCCCCTCAACCCATCGCGGAGGCCTCTCCCACATTGGAATTATAACTAAGACCATGAAAACACTCATTTCTCAAAATCTGGAGGAACAAACATGAAAAATAAGGGTGCGAGCCTATTCCCTATAATTATCGGAATAACTTCTTTGACGCATGAATAATAAATTATAATTATAATGTAAAACTTGCAAAATAAACAAACCAAAACTGGGACAATACAAGATAAATGCAAAAGAACTAATCAAAATCGCTATGTGGAAATAACGCTTAATAAAATAAAATTTTGAAATAAAAGAACACAATCCACTACATAGGGTGTACACAACAGGGGTGGATCAAATACAATTGTATTTGTATTTGAATAGTAGTTAAATACATTTTCAATATACAGTATTTGTATTTGTAATTGTATTTTGGCCCCCAGAAGAAAAAGTATTATGTATTTGTATTTGTATTTCGACACTTGTTAGATTGTGGACTTAATTATTGCTGAGTCTACCAAGGACTACAAGAAGAAGGTCCAGAAGGAAGAAATTCAAGATAATGAGCTTACCATGAGCATCAACGGGATGGATGTAGATTCCGGGCGTATGGTCGTCATTGTTTACATGGGGCGATCGCCTCGGTTAACTTCGCGTCTATTTTGACGGCGATTTTTTCCGGTTATTTGACCCCTGCTGGCAATATATATATGATGATGATGACAACATGTCATGGGGGGTAGAAACATATTATTGTATCCAATGGCATTCAAAATAGACGGGAACATGATTGCAAACGTCCGACACCCCCCCATCAAATACATCACTCACTAACGATAGTGCTATCGGGTAGGTACCTGTAAGCATAGCATGCTTCAAGTCACCCAAGTGACCCCTTACAATTACTACCCTACTAATAACCTACATTTATTGTACAAATAAAATAAGGAAATCGCAAAAGCAAGCAATTGATACTATCGACAATGAATAGATACTATATAATACAGAAAAATAGGCAAGAATGTAGTTACCGGGTGTACCGCCAGTCTTGTTGACACTACGCGGACGCTCACCATCATGTTCCCGTCTATTTTGACTGCCTTTGAATACAAAAATACATTACCCTAACCAAACAACCTAACCTAACCTAGAGACAAGATCAAAGACCAGTGGAGGACAGCCGGCTGCCGGCCGCGGGGATCAGTTCTCCGGGAGCCAAACCGTCACACCTATCCCCTGCCCCCTCCCTGGGGGCACAGGTCCTTGGAGCGGCTTCGGTCGCGCCGGGCAATTTCCAGTATTATAGAGTTATAAGTATTTATTTTATTATAAGTATTTATTTATTAGTGGCCCCTCCATCATTGACGAACATGCCTATTACATAAGGCACCCTCTTCAAACACTCATCCGCCGTAGTTTGAATCTACCGCGCAGAGCATTTAACAAACTGAGGAGCCTTCATCATGAGCGCACGCGACCTCACTCATGGCTTCAGTCATAATGAATTGGGTTCTCACTGATCCCTTGCTCTAACAAGGGCATCAGGGCTTGCCGGACTAATTTCGTGAATAAGCGAGGTGCTAGGTTCAATCCAAACGGCATCCTCTGAAAGACATAAGTCTGATGCTTTATTTGAACACTGTCCCTTTTGGGCACTAGACTGGGTAATTTTGAGGATCCGGGATGATGACATTCTTGGTGATCATTTCCTGGATCAGTGACTCCACCTCTAATGAAACTAAATTTGCTTTTGTCGGCTGACGTAAACGAGGTCGCCGGAGCCACTGCCAGGTGATGCCCTTGCGTGCCACCATCCTCGCCCAAGTATTTACTGGCCATGCGCGGTGACACGTCCAGAACGACCCAGTTAGCAGACAAGGGTTCGCCGGCTGTACTACCCTCTGATCCGCCCGCCGTGAGACCGGCCCTGGGAGTGAGAGAGACTTTAGTTTTTTTATGGTGGTGGTGGTGGTGGTGGTGGTGGTGGATGCTTAGCCGACTGGCCGGCGTTGGCAGAAGACGGGCCCTGGCCCGGTCTGTTATAGTTTCGTCCTTTATGACCTGCAAACTTACCTTGTTTATACCTGTACTGACCTTGGGGGGAAGAGGACTTAGGTATATGAAAGGGCTTTGACCCACCCGGCTGAGCTTTTGCGACTGGCTTGGGTTTGGGAAAGTTAAAAGCAGGTTTCTTAGAAGGGGCGGGACTGTGCTTAAAGGCCTGAGCCATGTTGAAACAGTTCTCCACACATCAGGGGACATTAAAGAGGGAGTTAGCACCGGCGACATGACCACCTGGTTCGCAATTCTATCAGGAAGTTTCTTCACCAGGGACATCCTAAGATCCTGTCTCGCCCGCACCGCCTCGAGCAAGGCTGTACGGATATCCCCCAACGACTGAATAGTAGTCTGAAGAAGTAACCGCCGAGCTAGTTCAATCGATCTTCTGACATCCGCGTCCGCGATTGCCTGAGTAGATCTTAGCATAGATTTCGCCACCTGGTGTGTAGTAATGTATTGGGAAAAAAGTCTATACGCCTTCCCCCGTAGCCTAAACTCCCGGTCTAGGTGAGCTGGGGAAGGTGTAGTGAAAGGATCTTTAAGTTCGCATAGATTGATTTTGGGGGCAGCTAAAAAAGCAAACAAAGCAGATGGCACTCCGCCGGCCGAAAAGACTGGCAGAGAGAACCAAGAATGGCTGTCCTGAGGAATCTGGTGCGAAGATTTTGAGGTGAAGGTGGTCGCAAAGTTCTGAGCCTCTACCTCCCATTCCACCCAAGGTCCTGGACCCAACTGCCCCACCTTCAACACTGGGTTAGCAGCTGTGTCTGTGACCGTTTGTAAATCTAATTCTGGAGTGAGAGCTGACAGTGCTTTTATATCATTAAAACCGTCATGCTTGGTCCAGTCAGAAAACAGTTTTGAAGCTGAGGCAGGGGGCAGTGCAGGTGTAGCTGTATACACAAAATAGTCATGGTGATAATGGTTCGGAATGGCCTTAATATTAACATCAAGAACATTACCCGCAATATCCAAAGCTCTTAACTTTCTAGATTTATTTCCTTGGATTACCCACTCACGTGGCACTGGAAGTTCCCCTGACAAAGTGGGCTGCGCCGCCTCTGGCTTAGTTGGGATCATTTGTACCCATGAATCATCTGGACCGTATAAAAGGGGCATAGCTACCTTTCTTAACAGTGCTTTATCTAAAGGGGGAGGATTCACATCCGCTACCACCCTTACACTAGAAGTAGTCAGTGCCGCCGAAGCAGGCCTAGTGACCATAGTAGGTGATATAGAGGGAGTGTGCGGAATCTTAGTTAAAGCAATGGAAGCGATCAGAGGCCGAACACTTGAACTTGTCACGGAAGCTCCCAGGTCCACTGTAGGAGTCTCCGGCTGTTGGCCAACATTTTTCGTTAGAGCAGTAGCTAATAACCCATCTATTTCCTCCGCCGTGACAAATTTAGCAGATGAGGAACTAAGAGGTGAATCATTCCTATCCTGTGAGTCGTCTAGAACTGAACCCGACTCTTGCACCTCCATGTCAGAGATTATAGACACCTCATCCTTGTCATCTGGCCCATCATGAGAGGATTCCGCCGAAGCCGGAATCCCGTCGTGGTGCCATGTTAAGTCTGGAACGGATGATGGGATCACAGCGTCCCGGTGTACGTCCGCCAGTACCTGTGGCTCCTGAACCAGACGTGGGGCTTTATGCCCTGGTTGGAAATACCACCATACACCCAGGCCTTGGCCCGAACTCCCTTGAGAGTCAGATACACCATCAACCACTGAGCCCCCACTAGACACTTCTAAAGGGCGATCACTGCCCACAGAACTCTCTAATTCTAAGTTTACAATATCCATTGGTAACCTGTCCGCCGGTAACACCCCCACCACAGTCTCTGACTCCACTCCCGCCCGATCAGATTGGACACTAGATAAGTCGGGAGTAGAGGCAGAAAGTGAGGCACGAGGCTCCGGCGAACGCCGGGAGGCCTTTCGTTCCTGAGAATCTTTCCTGGAAGATTTGTGGCTGCGGTGTGACTTAGATCTTCCACTAGAACTGCTCTTGGACTTCTCAGATTTATCACTAGAACTGCCATTGGACTTTTCCTCTTTGCTCTTCTTTCTCGCAGGTGAAGAAGAGTGACTAGGCGGCTGTTGTCTGAGGGGCGACCTGGACCTGGACCGCGCCTGTGACGTGGAGGCTGTCACCTGGGGCGTGGGTTCATGAGGTCTCTTAGATGTGCTAGGGGCCAGAGTAAGTACTGTACCCTGCCCAGTCTCTGCCGACTTTCGTACAATTACTCTAGAGGTACTTTTAATAGGGGGGGTGCTCAATCAGTAATTTATCCCAAAGAATTACGTTATCACATTGAAGCGCTTTATGAGCCACTGTGGTAGCATAAGTGGACAACAGCTGCCTGACCTCCCGTAAAGCGACCGCCGCGGGTCTATCATTGTCTCGCAATACTTTAACACTCAATTGAGTACAGAAGGTACAGTTCCCCGTCACCCACAAACCCCTTGAGCGATCTAAACATTTAACACATCTAATGCAAAGAGTGTGTGCAAAGATAGGGATACCTGAACAGGAGGGTGTAACACACAAAGCAAAAACAGGGTCTAGGGTAGCCATGGCAGAGACTGGTGGAAAACGAACCCACCCCCGGGTTAACTCCAGGTTCTCTATAGACCCGCCGGAACTCAGCCCTGGAAAAAAAATGTTTTCCAGGAATTAATGCTCATAAGGCTACACCAACATGATTGAACACAAGTGTTGAATAACCCGCCGGGTAACGAGACGTAATACACAACTATCACGGCTCGCTACGCGGGAGGTTCATAGTTAAGATTTCAGAATATCTTAACCTGTCCAAAAGATTTATGAATATCCTCTGACATGATATAAAGGCCAGCATGGCTTTTTATAAATGACGCAGTCTTCCCAGTGGTGTTTGTTAAGTTTACTGGAAAACCCATAAAAAGACGCCGGCCCCCGTATTATCTCGCAGATCAAAAACTGGGAAGCCTGTCTAAAATGCTAGATCTGGCTTCTCCCGAAGCGTCCTAGATCGCCGTATGTTGAATGGCGGCGATACTTATCGTATCCCTCAATTGTCTGGTCAACTACCCTGAATTGCAAATCAGTTAATCCCACCCTCCCCAGGTGCAACCGCCGGGTGTGAATTTAAGTATAACGTTAACCCCAATTATTCCTATCCCCACTTCTTTGCAAAAGATCGCCGGGGAGGAAAGACCAATCAACAAACAGCCTAGTTTTACTGGCTTTGCAAAACCGGGAAAAACTCAACTCAACAAGTGTCCGCATGAACACTTAGATAAATGGGTAAAGCCATCCTGCCGGGAAACACAGTAAGCCTGAACACAGGCACCACCACAGAGACGCAGTCCTGGAGAGCCTCAAGCCACCACTCGCCGGGCGAAACAAGCCTTTTTTAACCACGCGTGATTAAAACTCGGCAACCAGCCGGGTTTTCATGGTGTAACCGAGAAAACCCGCCGGAAAAGGCAGCCCACCCCGTTCAGATTCAATCTGAACGCACCAAATAGACCGTGGAATTAGCCAAAGCACAACTAACCCAGGACACATAATTAGTTCGTGGAAATAGCCAATACACAACTAATCCAGAACACACAAATAGTCCGTGGAAATAGCCAATACACAACTAAACCAGGACACACATGACACAGTAGTACATATTTATAACATAAATTAATAACACTTGTACATGTGGCAAAGCTACGAGAGGCTGGCTAGGCCTAGGCAGACGGAAATAAAAAGAGATCATGTCGTAATATAAACAAAAAGCACTGAATTATATCACAACAGGAACCACCGTCAACACACCACCGTAGCATAAACTTTCCGGCAAAGGGAAGAACTGACTCGGGACCCAGAAAAAACTTCACTAAGTGAAGAAAAATACGCTGGGAACGTCAGAGAAGAAAAAGCTACCTCATCAGAAAGATAAAAGGAAGCATAATAACGCGTAGTGAAAGCCGCCTACATCACAAAGCTAGCTAACCGCGAAAAAGTTCACGCATCCACCACGGGACCACGAGGGTACACCCGAAATAGATACCCCAAACACACGACCCAAAATACACTGCACTGCGGGCAACCCGCCCAGGACACCCCTACTATGCATATCCTAACCTTACTCGATACATCCCGGAGTAAACAAATGAGAAAAAACTCACTAGGGACGCAACAAATGCGGAACTAGCGGAGCGTGGGGAGGCACGTCCGGGTAGGGTGAGCGCAGAGCAGAGAAGGAAGAATGACGCCTGAGTCAGCGTCTGGTCAAAGATCCACACAAGTACATCCACGATTATATGGAAAGCTTATGAATAGTTATTCTTATTTTCTTTTTGTTTTTTATTTGTTACAAAGTTTTTTCGTAGTGAGAACCCAATTTCATAATGACTGAACCATGCGTGAGGTTGCGTGCGCTCATGATGAAGGCTCCTCAATTTTTTATGCTCTGCGCGGTAGATTCAAACTACGGCGGATGAGTGTTTGAAGAGGGTGCCTTATGTAATAGGCATAATCGTCAATGATGGAGGGGCCACTAATAAATACTGTGCATCAGATGCGTCAAATGCTTGGACTGGTCAAGGGGTTTGTGGGTGACTAAGAATTGTACTTTTTGTAGTCAGTTAAGTGTCAAAGTCTTACAGCAAGATAATCAGGCCGCGGCGGTTGCATTGCGCGAGGTCAAACAACTCCTATCTACTTATGCTACTTCAGTGGCTCATAAAGCCCTTCAGTGCGATAACGTAGTTCTGTGGGAACGATTGATTGTTCAGCATCCCCCACTTAAACGTCCCCCTTCTAAAAGTAAAGTAAATGTGCGTAAGTCGGCAGAGACTGGGCAGGGTAAAGTGCTTATTCCCTCTTCCGGCACTGCTAAGAGATCTCGAGAGCCGACACCCCCGGCGACAGCTTCCAAGTCAAGATCGCGGTCCAGGTCACGGTCTCCCCTCCGACAGCAGACGCATAGTCACTCTACTTCACCTCCGAGGAAGAAGAGCAAGGAGGAGAAGACCAAGGACAGTCCTAGTGGGAAATCACAAGTCAAGGCGAAGTCACAAGTCTTCAAAAAAGGATAATCATGTACGAAAGGCCTCCCGGCGTTCGCCGGAGCCTCGTACCTCGCTTTCTGCCTCTACTCCCGACATGTCTCATGTCCAATCTGACAGGTCGGGAGTGGAGTCAGAGACTGTGGTGGGGGATATACCGGCGGACAGGTTGTCACCTAATATTATTCCCAGTTCACATGTACCAGCTTTAGAGAGTTCTACCAGCAGTTATAACCCTCTAGAGGGCTCGAGTGAGGGCTCAGTAATTGGTGTGGTACCTAGCTCACAAGTGAGTTCCGGCCAAGACCGGGGAGTTTGGAGGTACTCCCAGCCATGGAGTGACGGCTCACATCCTTCTCGTGCAACACAGGCAGTGACAGACGTCCACCGGGAAGCTGAGATCCCATCGTCCATCCCGGACTTAACATGGCAGCAGGAGGGGGTCCCGGCTTCGGCGGAATCCTTTCCTGAGAGGCCGGAGGAAAGGGATGAGGGTTCTATAATTTCTGAGATGGAGGTTCAAGGGTCAGGTTCATTGATAGACGACTCTCAGAGTAGGAATGATTCGCCACATAGTTCATCCTCTGCTAAATTTGTCACAGCTGATGAAATTAATGGGTTACTAGCGAATGCACTAACTAAGTTTTTTGGCCAGCAGCCGGAGACTCCTACAGTTGGTTTGGGAGCTTCCACGACAGCATCGAATGTCCGACCTCTGGCTACTTCCATTGCTTTGACACAGATTCCGCACCCTCCCCCTGTATCACCTACTATTGTTACTAGGCCAACTTCGGCGGCACTGACTACTTCCAATGTGAGAGTAGTAGCAGATGTAAATCCTCCCCCTTTAGACAAGGCTCCGGTCAGAAAGGGAGCTATGCCCCTCTTATACGGGCCGGATGAGTCATGGGTAACAATGTTCCCAGCAAAGCCAGAGGTAGCACAGTCCACTATGTCAGGGGAGCTTCCGGTACCACGTGAGTGGGTAATCCAAGGGAATAAATCTAGGAAGTTACGTGCTTTAGATATTCTAGGAAATGTACTTGATGTTAATGTTAAGGCCATTCCTAACTATTATCACCATGATTATTTTGTGTATACTTCTACACCTGCCCTACCCCCTGCGTCGGCTTCAAAACTGTTTTCGGACTGGACCAAGCATGACGGTTTCAATGATATAAAAGCACTGTCAGCTCTAACACCAGAGTTAGGTTTAAAGACGTTCACAGACACAGCCGCAAATCCAGTTTTGAAGGTGGAGCAGTTGGGTCCGGGACCTTGGGTGGAATGGGAAGTGGAGGCTCAGAACTTTGCAACAACTTTTACCTCTAAATCTTTGCACCAAATTCCACAAGAAAGCCATTCTTGGTTACTCTGCCGGTATTCTCTGCCGGCAGAGTTCCCTCTGCTTTATTTGCATTTTTAGCTGCCCCTAAAATTAATCTATGCGAGCTTAAAGATCCCTTTTCTACACCGTCCACTGCTCACCTAGACCGGGAGTTTAGGCTACGTGGGAAGGCATATAGACTGTTTTCCCAGTATATTGTCACACAACAGGTAGCGAAGTCAATGCTAAGATCTGCTCAGGCAATTGCGGACGCGGAAGTCCGAAAGGCTATCGAACTGTCTAGACGCTTGCTACTCCAGACTTCTATACAGTCACTGGGAGATATCCGTACAGCCTTGCTAGAGGCGGTGCGGGCAAGACAAGATCTAAAGATGTCTCTCGTGAGGAAGCTCCCGGATAGGATTGCAAATCAAGTGGTTATGTCCCCTGTTCTAACTGCCTCTTTAATGTCCCCGGAGGTGTGGAAAACCGTGTTCAACATGGCTCAGGCCTTTAAGCACAGTCCCGCCCCATCTAAGAAACCTGCTTTCAATTTTACCAAGCCCAAACCAGTCGCAAAAGCTCAGCCTGGTGGGGCAAAGTCCTTTCATCTGCCTAAGTCCTCTTCCACCCAAAGTCAGGCTCAGTACAGATACAAGCAAGGAAAGTTTTCAGGTTATCATAAAGGACAGAAGTATCAACGACCGGGCCAGGGCCCGTCTCCTGCCAAACCTGGCCAGTCATCGAAGCATACACCACCACCACCACCAAAAAACTAGGGTCTCTCTCACTCCCAGGGCCAGTCTTACGGCGGGTGGATCAGAGGGTAGTCCAGCCGGCGAACCCTTGTCTGCTAACTGGGTCGTTCCGGGCGTGTCATCGCGCATGGCCATTAAACACATAGGCGAGGATGGTGGCACGCAAAGGCATCACCTGGCAGTGGCTCCGGCGACCTCGCTTACGTCAGCCGACAAAGGCAAATTTTGTTTCATTAGAGGTGGAGTCACTGATCCAAGAGATGATCGCCAAGAATGTCATCATCCCGGTCCCTCAAAATTACCCAGTATTTACGTCCAAACTTTTTCTAGTGCCCAAAAGGGACAGTGTTCAGATGAGGCCGGTCGTAGACCTGTCTTATCTGAACCTCCACATTCACAACGTTTCCTTCCGGATGCTGACAGTGAATCAAATCAGGCTAACACTTCTGCCGGAAGGGTGGATGTGTTCTTTAGACCTGACAGACGCGTATTGGCACGTCTCGGTAAACAAAAGGTTGCAACGATTTCTGGCCTTACAAATAATGCATCAGACTTATGTCTTTCAGAGGATGCCGTTCGGATTGAACCTAGCACCTCGCTTATTCACGAAATTGGTCCGGCAAGCCCTGATGCCTATGTTAGAACAAGGGATCAGGATTTTGTGGTATCTAGACGACTGGCTGGTGGTGGCAGAGACGGAACACTTATGCATCAATCATGTCAACATAACATTAACCCTTGTCTAGCGGGAGGTCTGTGGCCGTTTTGGGCCTTTTCAGGCCATTCTGACTGCTATATCAACCATCAGCATGAAAGGAACTGTATTATGCCGAAAACTAGGCGGAAATCGCTACACAATGACACCACATACAGCTACGTAGCACTCGTGGAGCCCTGACAGTGTTACCTCAAAGATGGAAGTTTAGCGGATTTTGCTACATTGTTCACTTTTCGCGAACTATTGGTCACACTGTCATCCTCCCGCGCGGTGGGGGAACTGGAGTTAGTGTGGGCCGGGAGGCCACAGATGTCGGACGTATGGTTCATTACTGTTCCACCCATTTTCACTCGATTTTCACCCATTTTTTGCCAGTTTCTTTAACTCGACATAAGTCGTGCGCCGCTAGACAAGGGTTAAATCATGTAAAATCTCTAGGGTTCAAGGTAAACCCGGTAAAGTCAAACTTTGTTCCCTCACGAGTGGTCCAGTGGATAGGGCTGGTCTGGGACACAGCTGCTCTCACTCTGAGTCAGAGTGTGGACAATCGGAACAGGTTTCGCAAGAAACTGTTTGTTTCTTCACAGTCTGACTACGACACGGAGAGTCTGGGAATCTCTGGTCGGCTCTCTCAACTGGATTCAACTAACTGTAAAGTTGGGCCGGTTGAAAGTTAAACGTTTAATATTGGAGGGCAACAAATATTTCCACTATTGCCGGCGGAAACATTATGGCCCATCCTAAAATTAATACACAGCTTACTAGCGGTCTGGGCGAAGAGGGAAACATTGCACTCGGTCATGTCATGGACCTCTCCTCCGCCGACGGTATGGGTGGACACGGATGCGTCAGGAACGATAGGTTGGGGCTTTCAGTCAAACCACGGGCATCAGGGTCAAGGGCTTTGGTCCCATTCAGAAACCTCCCACATCAATGTCAAAGAGTTACTAGTCCCCTTGTATTTCCTTCAGGCTCACGGCTCTACTTTACGGGACAAATCGGTGGCCTTCAGGATGGACAATCTGAATGCGGTTCACTGCATTCAGAAACAAGGGTCAACGAGATCTCGGAAGTTGCTAAACGTGTCGGAAAAGATTTTTGTACTAGCCGACAAGCTGAACATTCATCTTCACGCATCTTATCTCCCAGGCGTAGCAAACGTCTGGGCAGACGCTCTGTCTCGGAGACAAAGCACAACAGTAGAATGGGCGCTCAAGCAAACCATTTTCGACCAAATGATTGCGGAGCCTTACCGTCCACAAGTGGATCTGTTTGCGTCCGAGGAGACTCGCATGATAATGATGTACAAATGTACCCGGGGGCTGGAGAGGCTGGATAGGGAGGATATATTAATTATGGATACAGGAATAACTAGAGGCCACAGCTACAAAGTAAAAAGACCTACCTGCAAGAACGATATCAGGAAGTTTAGCTTCCCCTATAGATGTATTGACAAATGGAATGGGCTGGAGGAGGAGGTGGTAGGGGCAAGGAACATCCATATTTTCAAGAAAAAATTGGATAAAAAGTAGACTGAGAGACGGGACAACACGAGCTTAGCTCAACTCCTGTAAACTACAATTAGGCAATTAGGTAAATACAAACTCCCGCTGTACCTCACCCGCCGGACAATAACGCCGGCGGGAGGACCCGACGCACTGGTGACGGACTGGAACATGTGGAGTTCCGTTTATCTGTTTCCGCCACCAGACGCTTCTCTAATGTGCCACGTAGTAAACAAACTACGGGATTATCGGGGCGTAGTCTCGTTAATCGCACCCCTGTGGCCGGCGCAGTTGTGGTACCAGCAATTGAAAACGTGGTGCCCGAACCCAGTGTCGCTCCCGGTCGGGTATTTCCACTTAGACGCGATTGGCAACCTAGAGACCTCGCTGACTTTTGCATTATGGACATTCAGGAGGCCAAGTGGCTAACACCGTATGGTAGAAACGTGACCGATAAATTCATGAGTTAATATACCCAATCTACAAAGAGACAGTATCAATCGCACTGGCGGTCCTTCACTTCTTGGATACTTAGGACAGAACAAACCATACCTTCGGTGGCTTTGGTTTTTAATTATTTAAACTATCTGTTCGAGCAGAAACGTCTATCTGTAGTAACGTTAAAAAATCACTTAACAGCGATTAGGATGCCATTCTTTGACCTTACAGGTCTAACCATACCACTAGCGGAGGAAACAGGTTTCATGAGAGCATGTTTTAAACTCCGCCCACCTCCCCGTCAGCTCATGCCTACCTGGTCTCTGGACAAAGTGTTGTCTTTACTTCATTCCCGTCTGTACCAAAATACTGCAGATTTTGACTTACTTTTAAAAAGGGCAGTATTCCTTATGGCTTTGGCTACCGGGAACAAGGTATTTGAGCTGGCGGCGATGAGCAACACACCTAATTGCATAAGGTTTGGTAGGCTCAATGAGTGTATTCACATTGCACCTTCCCCAGGGTTCATCGCCAAAAATGAACACAGTGAACACGTGTTTTCAGAGTTCACAGTGCCGGCGTTGAAAAGGGGAAAAGTGCACCATAATTTATGTCCAGTGCAAGCTCTAACCAAATATTTGAGAGTAGCACCTCTGAATCAACAGGGTGCTTTATGGGTAGCAAGTACGGGCAAACGCTTAATGAAACGTAAAATAGCTTCTCTCCTAGTAGAAGTCATTAACCCTCCTGGCCCGGGCTAGCTCTCCTAATGACAGTGCGGTGTATCCGGGCGATCTGGCCGAAAAACGTCTAGGCCTAGGCTACCGTATTTTGGTTAATTTTAACTGCTAGAAATTTCCCACGCATCTATAAATGTAGTGCGGTTTCCAATCTGTAGACTGGGGTTGAGTAGAGCTCTCCTAAGTCAACTGGTTCAGTTGTGATGACGATTTTAGTGGAGAGTATTTTCAGGCGATGTTAGCAATATGACGATCTTTTCACTACTGAAACAACGACATACAGACATACAATAACAAAAGAGTCTTCTCCTTCTTGTTTTCGGAGGTGCGGTGACGCAATGATCGGCTTTGTTTACATGCGTTGGACGCACAGCGTTCAAACCAAGCTGAATAGGCTTTCAAGCTTACTATTTCCTGAAAGGACACCCGGGCACCAGCCCTTATTTCGTGGTGTCATATTAAAATGACACCCGGGGAGGAAGGGTTAAAGAGAGTAATCCCGGCGTCGTGGGAAAAGCCCACGATTTACGTAAATGGGCGGCCTCTTTGCGTTTCCTTAAGAATTTTTCAGTTGAGGACATAGCGTCCACGCACCTATGGTCCTCTAATCATACGTTTTTGACTCGATACCTTTCAGTAGCTCTAGACAGACCTTCCATGCCATGTATAGCTTTAAGGCAGAGGGTCTAGGTGGCCTCTAAGTCACTTATTGTTTAGATTAAGAAAAGAGGGAGGGGTGGGGGGTGCAGTCAGTGTAACATAGGACACCCTAGACCCCGCCGGAGTATGTGTACGGAGCATACGAGCTGTGATACTGTTTGTAGGTGTTGTGATATAAAATTTCTCTGTAGTATTCATTACAGGAAATTGTGCTAAAGTACAATAGTAGCAAAACAACAATGCTTGTTGTAAGTAGTTTTGGCTGTGAAGCAATATAATTTTAAGAAATCTCAGTAGTTGCGACTGCGACTTTTATTTTTGATGTAAGTACTTCTGCATAAGTACAAGAGTTCAGTACTTCTGCAAAAGTGCAAGAATTAATTTTATGTTTGGGTATATTTTTAGGAATATATCCACTAGTTTAATGGGGTTTATATGTGCACATGTAGACTTATAAGTTTTTATTTTTCACCACTTACTTTAATTGGGGTGCCTTCTTAACTAGCAGATCTGTGTACAGAGTCTCAGATTTAACCCTTTTTTCAAGCAGGCTTCTTCGAAGCACGCTCCTGCTTGTACCCCTTTTTGTATATATGTGCTGTATAAAGTTTATGCGCAAAAATATATTTTTTTTTACAAAGTAAGAATACTATGTGGTTGTTTGATTATCTGCTTTTGCTTGAGTTATGATATGATTACGAATGTCCCCCTCCAATCTTAGATATCAGGCATAATCGTCAATGATGGAGGGGCCACTAATAAATTATAGGTATGACTCCTGTAAGCAGATAAAGAAAACCTAATATTTAGTAGTGGCCCCGTAATCATTGACGACTGGGGCCCTCCCGACCATCCCCTTCCCATTCGTAGATGTATTAAGGATTTTGGTTTACTTGATATGTCAGTGAAGGAAGTATGACGCCTGAAGTCAGCGTCTGGTCAAATATCCACACAAGTACATCCACGAGTATATGGAAAGCTTATGATTAGTTATTCTTATTTTCTTTTTATTTATTATTTGTTACGAAGTTTTTTCGTAGTGAGAACCCAATTTCATAATGACAGAACCATGAGTGAGGTTGCGTGCGCTCATGATGAAGGCTCCTCAAATTTGTTATGCTCTGCGCGGTAGATTCAAACTACGGTAAATGAGCGTTTGAAGAGGAGGCCTTATGTAATAGGCATAATCGTCAATGATTACGGGGCCACTACTAAATATTAGGTTTTCTTTATCTCCTTACAGGAGTCAAACCTATAATATTTTCACTAGGCCTAGTTAATTTTCGAGGTATTGATTTGACAGCATTGGTTATTTTTCCTGCTCAATATTTTCTAAGAGTGAGTTCAATGCCTAACGAGAACAGATCCAAAAAGAATATATGTTAAACATCGTATATAACCCCCTCCTATTCTGATTATACAGGCCTAAAAGTATTGACTGTGTATTTTCCACTAAAACATCGGACAGGAATCTATCTATCTATCTATTGCCTGACACCGTGATCCCCGAAGGGGTGGCCACGAACGAACCGCCCCCATGCACCTCTGTCCCCAGTCAGTCGACGCCCCTCCCCCCAACCAGCACCGCCTTCGTTCATGTACTTCCTCACTCCATCCTTCCACCTCTCATTCGGTCTACCTCTCCCTCTCTGTCCCTCCACCTCGCTCTCGTACACCCTCTTAGTCATTCTCTCGCTTTCCATACGTTCCATATGGCCGAACCATCTCAAGTTGTTCCTTTTCACACTTTCCAGCACATCTACCTCCACACCACACCTCCTTCTTACTTCCTCATTAGTCTGTCTTATCCCTCCATGTAACTCTGCATGCACTCCTTAAGTAATTCATTTCCACTGCTCTCACTCTTGGTGTGAGTCTCTCAACCAACGTCCATGCTTCGCTTCCGTAAGTCAGTGTCGGGATTACCACATTGTCATGCAAGGACTTCTTCACTTCCATACTGACCACCCTATTTCTTGTTACTGCTTTTAGCATTCCTACAACCCTCTTCCCCTGTTGTACCCTCTCCCGAACTTCTTCATCCATAGTCCCATCTTTACTCAACACACTGCCCAGATACTTAAAAGAGTTGACGATCTCCATAGCCTGACCGTTCAGCTTCACCTCACACTCTGTGACTTCACCCCTTTCGAAGACCATAACCTTGCTCTTCCCCGCATTTACCTTCAAATTCCGTTTTTCGCACACTGTTCCAAACTCATTTACCAGACCCTGCAACTCCCATTCATTATCACTCATCAGAACTGTATCATCCGCAAACAGCAGTATAGGTAGCTTCCACTCAATTCCCTCCCTTTTCAGCGATACACCAACATCCACTGCTCTTGATAGTATTTATTTCATGACTCCATCCATATATACAGTAAACAACCACAGGGACATCACACACCCCTGTTTCAAACCAACATTCAGGTCAAAGAACTCGCTCTGCTCACTCTCCACATTTACTGCCGCCTTTGCACCCTCATACATGTTCTTCACTGCTTTCAGCAACTTGCCCTCTACTCCGTATATTCTAAGTACTTTCCACAAACCTTCTCTATCCACTCTGTCATAGGCCTTCTCCAAGTCCATAAAGGCAACATACACCTTTTGTTTCTTCTCCAGATATTTCTCCACAACACAATTCAGGGTAAAAATCTGATCTACACATCCTCTTCCCTTCCTAAAACCTCCCTGCTCGTCGCCTATCCATTTCTCCGTTCTCACTCTCACTCTCTCAATCACTACCCTACTGTATACCTTCCCTACTACGCTTAGAAGACATATTCCTCGGTGGTTACCACACACTCCTCTTTCCCCTTTGCCCTTATATAGGGGGACTATTATGCTAGTCTTCCAGTCATTGGGTGCACTCCCCTTCTCCCATGCTAGTTTGCACATTTTCCATACCCATTCTATCACTATCTCACCACCATACCTCAACATTTCCCCACACACTCCATCTGTTCCTGGTGCTTTCCCCAACTTCACTCTTTTCATGGCTTTCCACACTTCTGACCTCCTGATCCCCACCTCCTCCTCCACTACTTCTCTTCTTCTCCCTCCCATACCATATCCAGCTATGTTTGCTGGCTCTTCATTCCTTACATTTAGCAACTCACTGAAGTACTCCCTCCATCTTTCGACTCTCTCTTGCTTCTCGGCTAGCATTCTCCCATTCTTATCTTTCACACCCTTACTGCTTCCCCTGCTACCCTCCCTAACTTTCTTGACTTCTTTCCTGAATAGTTTCTTACTCTCCCTCCATTTTACACTCGGATTCCTTCCAAATTCCTCATCTACTCTTCTCGTACTTTCCTTCACTACACTCTTCACCACCCTCTTACTCTCCACGTACCTCGCTCGTTTCTGTCTCTCGAAATCTTCATTCCCTCTACTACCCAACCACTCTCTATATGCTTTCTTCTTTTCTTCCACAGCTATTCTTACCTCTTCTGTCCACCATGCTGTACCTATCACTCCCCTCCCTCTTCTCCTCACTCCACACACCTCACATCCTGTAAACTACAATTAGGTAAATACAATTAGGTAAATACATGCTGCACAGATCTCATCCTTAAACACCTTGCTCATCTCCTCCACTTCCTCCATAACTTCCAGGTCGAACCCACCTAGTCGTCTTTCCACTGCTCTCCTGTACTCCTCCCTGACTTCCTCCTGCAACCTCTCCACCCTCCTCTCGCCTCCCTCCAGCTCTCCTCACCCACTTCTTTTGTATCCTAACCTTAGCTACCACTACATAATGATCAGACAGACCCCCCCCCAATACCCTTATACATCCATCACCCATCACAGATTTCTTCATTCGTTCATCCACACATACATAATCAATCCATGACTTTCGTTCCACCACTGTCTTATCCTTCATCGTCAACATCCGTTTCCACGTGTACCTGTGGATCATTCTGTGTCGGAAGAAGGTGTTAGCTATCCACAGCCTCCTCCCCACACATACGTCCACAAGTGCACTACCATTCCCATTCACCTCTGATGGTACCCCCCACCCTCCCACCACTCCCTCAACTTTCCTATCACCCACCTTACCATTCATATCCCCAATCAGAAATATTCTTTCGTTCTTGTCAAACTTCTCCAGGCACGCCTCCACATTCATCCAGAACTCCTCTTTCTTTCTTTCAAGTATATCCTCTGTCGGGGCATACACGCATACAATCACCAACGTTTGTATTCCTACTTTCATTCTCACCCACACAATCCTTGAACCCACAGACCCATACTCTCTTACACATTCCTTCCATTTGCTACTTACAAACATGCACCTTCTCTCGCTGTTCCTTCACTCACTCCAGCACACACACCAATTCCACACTCCCACTCTCTCACATCTGAACCTTTCCATTTGGTCTCTGTCATTCCACATACATCCAGCCTGGCATTCACTAACACTTCCAGAACCTCTCTCTCTTTTGTGCCATCATTCATGCCACTAACATTCCACGTAGCCATTCTATAAAATAGTAGGAGCCAAAAAATGAATGAAATAAGGCCACCAACGTACGTCCGAAGTTCTCCTCCGTTTGTCCGGAGTTATCCCAGCTTTCTTGGCAATAATTTTCCATAAGAAATCACTGTATGTCCGAAGTTATCCATACATGTCCGAAGTTTTCCACTTTTCAAGAATACTTCGGACATCATTTAGGATAAGGATAGCTCTCTTATTATGGGGGATAATTTTAGGAGGCTTCCTGGATTACGGCACACTATCACCATACATCACTTGACCTAGTTAAATCTCTATAATGTGTTTACACTCAGGAGAAATTGTTAAAAAACCTTGAAAAATTTCCGAAGTTACCCCAGTTTACGGTACCACAGGTATCAGTGTTGGGTCCGATAATGTTCCTACTTTATGTAAACGACATGCCAGAAAACTTGAATAGTCATATGAATATGTTCGCGGATGACGCTAAGATCATGAAGAATGTCACCTGTATAGAAAGTTGTCAGGATCTTCAAAAGGACCTAGATAAGTTGCACAGATGGAGCCAAACCTGGAAAATGAGTTTCAATGCAGAAAAGTGTCATGTTTTGGAAGTGGGAACAAGTGAGATAAGGCCAAGCTGGGAGTACAAATTATGAATTGAAAAAATCAGCAAAACACGGCATGAGAAGGATCTTGGAGTGATAATACAAGATGATCTATCGCCGGAGAAGCATATTAACATGATCATTAGAGGAGCATATGGAATAATAACCAATATGAGAGTGGCATTTAACTATTTGGATGAAGAAATGTTAAGAAAACTGATAATGACTATGATAAGACCAAGATTAGAATATGCAGCAGTGATATGGTCACCACATTTGAAAAAACACATAATCAAATTAGAAAAAGTCCAAAGGATAGCAACGAAGATGATCCCAAGATTGAAGGAGTTGACATATGAGGAAAGACTTAAGACACTACAACTGCCTACCTTGAAAGAGAGAAGGGAACGAGGCGACTTAATAACGATGTTCAAGGGAGTAAAAAGTTTGGAACGAGTAGATATGCAAGATCTATTCGTGAGGGGTGATGGAAGGACAAGAGGACAAGAGTTTAAACTGAGGAAGGGCAGATGTTGTAAGGACACAAAGAAATTCAGCTTCCCATATAGAAGTATAGAGACTTGGAACAGCTTGGAGGAGGAGGTGGTGAGAGTGAAGAACATTAACATGTTCAAATCTAGGTTGGATAAAAGTAAATATGGAAATAGGACAAGATAAGGTATGATATGTTAGTCCAAAATACTGGGAATTGGGAATATCCATTACGATACTTGTCTAAGTAAAATAGATTGATTATAAAGTAACTAAGACAGGACAACATGAGCGCTGCTCAATTCCTGTAAACTACAAATAGGTAAAATACAAATAGGTAAATACACACACACAGAGGGGAGGTGTGGCGGAGTGGATAGGCGTGATGCAGCTTGGGCTAGATTAAGAAGAAGGAACACTGAGAGTAATCGGAATGAATATAAATAGGAGAGGAATAGATATGTTAACATAATTAGGCAAGTGAAAATGAACTATGAGAAGAACATAGTAAATAAATGTGAAAGTGACCCTAAATTGTTTCATAAATATATAAATAGTAAGCTGAAGGTAAAGAAACAAATTACTGAATTAAGAGTAGATGCTAGGATGTATGAGAACGTATCAGACATGTGCGAGGTAATGAATAACAAATTGGGGTCGGTTTTTAGTAGAGATGAAAGTTTTGACGAACCACAGATGGGAGTACAGTACTGGAGAGTGGTCTTAGCCAGATTGAAATAACCAGAGATGAGCTGTTATCTGCGATGAGAGGACATGAAGTAAGGAAAGCTATGGGACTGGATGAAGTGTCTGCCTGGGTTTTAAAGAAGTGTGCAGAGAAATTAGTGGAGCCAGTGAGGGACATAATTTAAGCTTCCTTAGATAAAGGACAGGTTCCTGTTAAATGGAAAAGAGCTAATTATAGGTTTGACTCCTGCAAGGAGATAAAGAAAACCTAATATTTAGTAGTGGCCCCGTAATCATTGACGATTATGCCTATTACATAAGGCATCCTCTTCAAACACTCATTTACCGTAGTTTGAATCTACCGCGCAGAGCATAAAAAATTGAGGAGCCTTCATCATGAGCGCACGCAACCTCACTCATGGTTCGTCATTATGAAATTGGGTACTCACTACGAAAAAACTTCGTAAAAAATAACAAATAAAAAGAAAATAGGAATAACTAATCATAAGCTTTCCATAACTTCGTGGATGTACTTGTGTGGATCTTTGACCAGACGCTGACTTCAGGCGTCATTCTTCCTTCACTGACATATCAAGTAAACCAAAATCCTTAATACATCAACGAATGGGAAGGGGATGGTCGGGAGGGCCCCAGTCGTCAATGATTACGGGGCCACTACTAAATATTAGGTTTTCTTTATCTCCTTGCAGGAGTCAAACCTATAATTTATTAGTGGCCCCTCCATCATTGACGATTATGCCTGATATCTAAGACTGGAGGGGGACATTCGTAATCATATCATAACTCTAGCAAAAGCATATAATCAAACAACCACATAGTATTCTTACTTTGTAAAAAATATATATTTTTGTGCATTAACTTTATACAGCATATAAATATACAAAAAAGGGGACAAGCAGGAGCGTGCTTCGAAGAAGCCTGCTTGGACAAAAAAGGGGTTAACTCCGAGACTCTGTACACAGAGCTGGTAGTTAAGAAGGCACCCCACTTAAAGTAAGTGGTGAAAAATAAAAACATCAAAGTTTACATGTGCACATATAAACCCCATTAACTCGTGGATATATATCTAAAATTATACCCTAAAAATAAAAGGAACTCGTGTACTGTCACAGAAGTACTGAACTCTTGTACTTCTGCAGAGGTACTTACATTACAAATACAAGTTGCGGCCGCAACTACTAAGATTACTTAAATTTATATTACTTCACAGCCAAAACTATTTACAACAAGCATTGTCGTTCTACTATGATTGTACGTTAGCACAATTTCCTGTAATGAATACTACAGAGAAATTTTATATCACAGCACCTACACCCTGTATCACAGATCGTAAGCTCCGCACACGTACTTCGGCGGGGTCTAGGGTGTCCTATGTTACACTGACTGCACTCCCCCCCCCTCTCTTTTCTTCATCTAAACACTAAGTGACCCAGAGGCCACCTAGACCCTCTGCCTTAAAGCTATACATGGCATGGCCACCCCTTCGGGGATCACGGCGTCAGGCAATAGATAGATAGATAGATAGATGGCATGGAAGGCCTGTCTATAGCTACTGAAAGGTATCGAGTCAAAAAAGTATGATTAGAGGACCAGAGGTGCGTGGCTGCTATGTCCTCAACAGAAAAATTCTTAAGGAAACGCAAAGAGGTCGCCCATTTGCGTAAATCGTGAGCTCTACCCACAACGCCGGGATTACTTTCCTGAATGACGTTAACTAAGAGAGAAGCCAGTTTACGTTTCATTACGCGTTTACCCGTACTTGATACCCATAAAGCACCTTGTTGATGCCTAGGTGCGACTCTCAAATATTTGGTTAGCGCTTGTACTGGACATAAATTATGGTGCACCTTTCCCCTTTTCAACGCCGGCACCGTGAACTCTGAAAACACGTGATCACTGTGTTCATTCTTGGCGATGAACCCCGGGGAAGGGGCAATATGAATACAATCATTGAGCCTACCAAACCTGATGCAATTAGGTGTGTTGCTCATCGCCGCCAGCTCAGACACCCTGTTCCCGGTAGCCAAAGCCATAAGGAATACTGCCCTTTTTAAAAGTAAGTCAAAATCTGCAGTATTTTGGTACCGCCGGGAATGAAGTAATGACAACGCTTTGTCCAGAGACCAGGTAGGCATGAGCTGACGGGGAGGTGGGCGGAGTTTAAAACATGCCCTCATGAAACCTGTCTCCTCCGCTAGTGGTATGGTTAGACCTGTAAGGTCAAAGAATGGCATCCTAATTGCTGTTAAGTGATTCTTTAACGTTACTACAGATGGACGTTTCTGCTCAAACAGATAGTTTAAATAATTAAAAACCAAAGCCACCGAAGGCACGGATTGTTCTGTTCTGAGTATCCAAGAAGTGAAAGACTGCCAATGCGATTGATACTGTCTCTTAGTAGATTGTGTGTATTGATTCATGAATTTATCGGTCACGTTTCTACCATACGGAGTTAGCCATTTGGCCTCCTGAATGTCCATAATGCAAAAGTCAGCGAGGTCTCTAGGTTGTCAATCGTGTCTAAGTGGAAATACCCGACCGGGAGCGACACCGGGTTCGGGCACCACGTTATTAATTGCTGGTACCACGCCTGCGCCGGCCACAGGGGCGCGATTAACGAGACTACGCCCCGATAATCCTGTAGTTTGTTTACTACGTGGCACATCAGAGAAGCGTCTGGCGGCGGAAACAGATAAATGGAACTCCACATGTTCCAGTCCGTCACCAGTGCGTCGGGTCCTCCCGCCGGCGTGGTTGTCCGGCGGGTTAGGTACAGCGGGAGTTTGTGAGTCTCCTCGGACGCAAATAGATCCACTTGTGGACGGTAAGGCTTCGCAATCATTAGGTCGAAAATGTTTTGCTTGAGTGCCCATTCTACTGTTGTGCTCTGTCTCCGAGATAGAGCGTCTACCCAAACGTTCGCTACGCCGGGGAGATAAGAAGCGTGAAGCTGAATGTCCAGCTTGTCGGCTAGTACAAAAATCTTTTCTGACACGTTTAGCAACCTCCGAGATCGCGTTGACCCCTGTTTCTGAATGCAGTGAACCACATTCAGATTGTCCATCCTGAAGGCCACTGATTTGCCCCGCAAAGAAAAGCCGTGAGCTTGAAGGAAATACAAGGGGACTAGTAACTCTTTGACATTTATGTGGGAGGATTCTGAATGGGACCAAAGCCCTTGACCCTGATGCCCTTGGTTTGACTGAAAGCCCCAACCTATCGTGCCTGACGCATCCGTGACACCCATACCGTCGGCGGAGGAGAGGTCCATGACATGACTGAGTGCAATGTTGCCCTCTTCGCCCAGACCGCTAGTAAGTTGTGTATTAATTTTGGGATGGGCCATAATGTTTCCGCTGGCAATAGTGGAAAAAATTTGTTGCCCTCCAAAATTAAACGTTTGACTTTCAACCGGCCCAACTTTACAGTTAGTTGAATCCAGTTGAGAGAGCCGACCAGAGATTCCCAGACTCTCCGTGTCGTAGTCAGACTGTGAAGAAACAGAAACAGTTTCTTGCGAAACCTGTTTCGATTGTCCACACTCTGACTCAGAGTGAGAGCAGCTGTGTCCCAGACCAGCCCTATCCACTGGACCATCGTGAGGGAACAAGGTTTGACTTTACCAGGTTTACCTTGAATCCTAGAGATTTTACATGATTTAATGTTATGTTGACATGATTGATGCATAACTGTTCCGTCTCCGCCACCACCAGCCAGTCGTCTAGATACCACAAAATCCTGATCCCTTGTTGCAACAAGGGCATCAGGGCTTGCCGGACTAATTTCGTGAATATGCGAGGTGCTAGGTTTAATCCGAACGGCATCCTCTGAAAGACATAAGTCTGATGCATGATTCGTAAGGCCAGAAAACGTTGAAACCGTGTGTTTACCGGGACGTGCCAATACGCGTCTGTCAGGTCTAAAGAACACATCCACCCTTCCGGCGGAAGTGTTAGCCTGATTTGATTCACTGTCAGCATCCGGAAGGACACGTTGTGAATGTGGAGGTTCAGATAAGACAGGTCTACGACCGGCCTCATCTGAACACTATAGGTTTGACTCCTGTAAGGAGATAAAGAAAACCTAATATTTAGTAGTGGCCCCTCCATCATTGACGAACATGCCTATTACATAAGGCATCCTCTTCAAACACTAATCCGCCGTAGTTTGAATCTACCGCGCAGAGCATTTAAAAACTGAGGAGCCTTCATCATGAGCGCACGCGACCTCACTCATGGCTTCAGTCATTATGAATTGGGTTCTCACTACGAAAAAACTTCGTAAAAAATAAAAACAAAAAGAAAATAAGAATAACTATCCAATAAGCTTTCCATCATATCGTGGATGTACTTGTGTGGATTTCTGACCAGACGCTGAATCAGGCGTCATTCCTCCTTCACTGACATATCAAGTAAACCAAAATCCTTAATACATCAACGAATGGGAAGGGGACGGTCGGGAGGGCCCCAGTCGTCAATGATTACGGGGCCACTACTAAATATTAGGTTTTCTTTATCTCCTTACAGGAGTCAAACCTATAATTTATTAGTGGCCCCTCCATCATTGACGAACATGCCTGATATCTAAGACTGGAGGGGGACATTCGTAATCATATCATAACTCTAGAAAAGCAGATAATAAAAACAACCACATAGTATTCTTACTTTTTGAAAAATGTATTTAATACGGCGTAGGCCGGAAATATACAAGAAAAAGGGGTTCAGGCAGGTGCGTGCTTCAAAGAAGCCTGCCCGACAAAAATAGGTAACCCTGAAGATTCTGAACACAGATCTGTAGTTACAAAAGGCACCCCACTCAACGAGTGGTGACAAAAATAATAAGTTATAAGTTTATATGTGCACATCATAAACCCCAAAATACATGTGGAGATCAATTGCTAATGAACTCCATTGAACTAATGTTACATTGCTTTCGCAGCTAAAACTACTATAACAACACCGTTGTTTTGTACTAAACTTTGTACTAGCACAAATTCTCGCAGAGAAATTTTCATATCACATTTTAACCTTAAATTGTATCATAGCTCTCATACTCCGGCGGGGTCTAGGGTGTCCTATGTCAATTGACTGCACCCCCCCCCCCCCCCCCCTTTTGGGCACCAGAAAAAGTTTGGATGTAAAAACTGGGTAATTTTGAGGAACCGGGATGATAACATTCTTGGCAACCATCTCTTAGATCAGTGACTCCACCTCTAATGAAACAAAATTTGCCTTTGTCGGCTGACGTAAACGAGGTCGCCGGAGCCACTGCCAGGTGATGCCTTTGCGTGCCACCATCCTCGCCCATGTGTTTAAAGGCCATGCGCGATGATTCGCCCGGAACGACCCAGTTAGCAGACAAGGGTTCGCCGGCTGGACTACGCTCTGATCCACCCGCCGGAAGATTGGCCCTGGGAGTGAGAGAGACCCTAGTTTTTTGGTGGTGGTGGTGGTGTAAGTTTAGACGACTGGAGACGGGCCCTGGCCCGGCCTTTGATACCTCTGTCCTTTATGATTACCCGAAGACTTTCCTTGCTTGTATCTGTACTGACCTTGGGTGGAAGAGGATTTAGGCAAATGAAAGGGTTTTGCCCCACCAGACTGAGCTTTAGCGACTGGTTTGGGCTTGTTAAAAGTGAAAGCAGGTTTCTTAGACGGGGCGGGTCTGTGCTTCAAGGCCTGAGCCATGTTAAACACCGTCCTCCACACCTCCGGGGACATTAAAGAGGCAGTTAGGACTGGGGACATTATTACTTGATTTGCAATCGTATCCGAGAGCTTTCGGACTAGAGACATCCTTAGATCTTGTCTTGCCCGCACCGCCTCTAACAAGGCTGTGCGTATATCTCCCAGTGACTGTATAGAAGTCTGGAGAAGCAAGCGTCTAGACAGTTCGATAGCCTTTCGGACTTCCGTGTCCGCGATAACCTGAGCAGATCTTAGCATTGACTTTGCTACCTGTTGCGTAACTATATACTGAGAAAATAGTCTATACGCCTTTCCCCGTAGCCTAAACTCCCGGTCTAGGTGAGCAGTGGAAGGTGTAGAAAAGGGATCTTTAAGCTCGCATAGATTAATTTTAGGGGCAGCTAAAAAAGCAAATAGAGCAGAGGGAACTCCGCCGGCAGAGTATACCGGGAGAGAGAACCAAGAATGGCTTTCTTCTGGAATTTGGTGTGAAGCTTTAGAAGTGAATGTAGTTGCAAAGTTCTGAGCCTCGACTTCCCAGTTCACCCAAGGTCCCGGACCCAACTGCTCCACCTTCAAAACTGGATTCGCGGCTGAGTCTGTGAATGTCTTTACACCTAACTCAGGTGTTAGAGCCGACAGCGCTTTGATATCATTGAACCCGTCATGTTTTGTCCAGTCCGAAAATAGTTTTGAAGCTGACGCAGGGGGTAGGGCAGGTGTAGAAGAATATACAAAATAATCATGCCACTACCTGTGTTGCCTGAGACGGAAGTGAGTTGTGCCTCCATGGCTGGGAGTACCTCCAAACTCCCCGGTCTTGGCCGGAACTCACTTGTGAGCCAGGCCCCACCCCAATGACAGAGCCCTCACTCGAGCCCTCTAGCGGGTTATCACTGCCGGGAGAACCCCTTAAATCTAAAGTGAGAATATTGGAACTGGGAATAATATTTGGGGACAACCTGTCCGCCGGTATATCCCCCACCACAGTCTCTGACTCCACATCCGACCTGTCAGATTGGACATGAGACATGTCGGGAGTAGAGGCAGAAAGCGAGGTTCGAGGCTCCGGCGAACGCCGGGAGGACTTTCGTACATGAGACTCTTTCTTAGAAGACTTGTGACTCCGCCTCGACTTCGATGTATCACTAGAACTGTCCTTGGTCTTGTCTGTCCTACTCTTCTTCCGCGAAGGTGAAGTCGAGTGACTATGTGTCTGCTTTCTGAGAGGAGACCGTGACCTGGACCTAGATCTTGACTCCGAAGCTGTCGCCGGGGGAGACGGCTCTCGCGGTCTCTTAGATGTGCCGGGGGAGGGAAGAAGCCCTTTACCCAGCCCAGTCTCTGCCGACTTATTTACTTTACTTCGGGAAGGAGGACGTTTAATTGGGGGGTGCTGAACCAACAAACGGTCCCACAGAATTACGTTATCACACTGCAGTGTTTTATGAGCCACTGTAGTAGCATAATTAGTAAGAAGTTGTCTGACCTCGCGTAATGCAACCGCCGCGGCCAGATTGTCGTGCTGTAATACTTTAATACTCAGCTGACTACAAAAGGTACAATTCTTCGTTACCCACAAACCCCTTGATCGGTCCAAGCATTTGACACAACGAATGCACAGAGTATGTGCAAAAATAGGGATCCCGGAACATGAGGGCGTTGAGCAAAGAGCAAAAACAGGGGCTAGAGCAGCCATGGCAGAGACTGGTTAAAAGCTAACTCCCCCCGGGCCTCACCTGGTCCACTGTGGACCCGCCGGAACTCCGCCCTGGAAAAAAGGAAATTTCCAGGAATTAATGCTCATAAGTTTACCCCAAAATGTTCTAACCCAAGTGTTAATGAACCGCCGGGCAACGAGACGTAATACACCACTATTACCTCTCGTTACCCTGTAGGTTCATATGTAAAGATTTTTTAATATCTTTGCGTGTCCAAAAGATTTAAGAATATCCTCTGACATGATATAAAGACGAGCAGTTCTTTATAAATGACGCAGTCTTCCCTGTGATATAAAGTTCACCGGGAACCCATAATAAGACGCCGGCCTCCTTATTATAACGCAGTTAACCAGGTTAAGCCCATCTTAATCATTAGATCTGACTTCTCTCGAAGCCTTCATAGATCGCCGTAAGTTGAATGTCTCGATACCCAATTGTATCCCTCAATTGTTTGGCTAATCCTACCGAATTGCAAATCCGTGATTCGTGATTCCCACCCTCCCGAGGTTCAACCGCCGGGTGAAAATTAATAGAAAAATTAACCCCAATTGTTCCTATCCCCACTTCTTTGCAAAAGATCGCCGGGGTGGAAAGGCTAATCAAACAAAACAGCCCAGTTTTTCAACGGCTTTGCAAAACCGGGAAAAACTATAGTCAACAGGTGTCCGCATGAACCCCTAGTTGAATCGGGTAAAGCCATTCCGCCGGGAAACACACAGTAAGCCTGAACACAGGCCCCACTACAGAGACGCAGTTCTGGAGAGCCCTCAAGCCACCATTCGCCGGGGGAAACTAGCCTATTTTAACCACGCGTGATTAAAACTCGGCAACCAGCCGGATTTTCTCGGTGCAATCGAGAAAACCCGCCGGAAAAGGCAACCCACACCCACCAGACGCAATCTGAGAACCAGCCGGATTTTCACGGAGCAATCGAGAAAACCCGCCGGAAACGGTAACCCACACCAACCAGATGCAATCGGAGGTACACAAATAGTGCCTGGAATAAGCCAATACACAACTTATCCAGAACACACATGACACAGTAGTACATATTTATACAATAAATCAATAACACTTGCACATGTAAAAAAGCTACGAGAGGCTGGCTAGGCCTAAGCAGACGGAGTATCGCTTAAACATGTCGTAATAAAAACAAAAAGCACTGAATTATATCACAACAGGAACAGCCGCCAACACACCTCGAAGAAATATACCCGGGAGAGGGAAGCACTGACACGGGACCTAGAAAAAACTTCACTAAGTGAAGAAAAATACGCTAGGAACGTCAGAAAACAAACAAATAAGGCAACTTCATCAGAAAGATAAAAAGAAGCCTAATAACGTGTAGTTAAAGCCAACTAAATAACTAGGCTAGCTAGCCGCGAAAACGTTTCACGCGTCCACCACGGGACCACGAGGGTACGCCCGAAATAGGCATCCCAAACACACGACCCAAATACACTGAACTGCGGGCAGCCCACCCATGACACTCCTGCTACGCATATCCTAACCTTACTCGATACATCCCAGAGTAAACAAATGAGAAAAAACTCACTAGGGACGCAGCAAATGCGGAACGAGCGGAGCGTGGGGAGACACGTCAGGGCAGGTTGAGCGCAGAGTAGAGAAGGAAGAATGACGCCTGAAGTCAGCGTCTGGTCAAAGATCCACACAAGTACATCCACGAAGTTATGGAAAGCTTATGATTAGTTATTCTTATTTTCTTTTTATTTGTTATTTTTTACGAAGTTTTTTCGTAGTGAGTACCCAATTTCATAATGACGAACCATGAGTGAGGTTGCGTGCGCTCATGATGAAGGCTCCTCAATTTGTTATGCTCTGCGCGGTAGATTCAAACTACGGTAAATGAGTGTTTGAAGAGGATGCCTTATGTAATAGGCATAATCGTCAGTGATGGAGGGGCCACTAATAAATATCATTCCGATATACAAGAATGGAAGCCCTGAGGACCCTTTAAACTATAGACCAGTTTCACTTACCAGTATTGTATGCAAGATTTGTGAAAAGCTAATTAGGAAGAGATGGGTGGAAATGCTGGAGAGAAAGAAGATAATAACCCCAAGGCAATTTGGATCCAGAGAAGGGAAATCTTGTGTTACCAGTCTGCTATGTTTCTATTGTAGAGTGATAGATGTACTGCAAGAAAGAGGTGGATGGGTGGACTGCGTCTACTTAGACCTTTCCAAAGCGTTCGATAAGGTACCACATAAGAGTTTGTTATCTAAGCTTGAGATGATAGGATGTGTCAGGGGGAGTTTGCTGAAATGAATGGCGAGCTATTTAACAGATAGAGAAATGAGGACCAACATTAGAGGAACTTACTCATCGTGGCAGAAAGTTGAGAGTGGTGTGCCACAAGGATCTGTGTTGGCACCTCTCATGTTCCTTATGTACGTTAATGACCTGGCGATAGGCATAAACTCCTACATGTCAATGTTTGCAGATGACCAGTGGCGTAGCTAAGGGGGGGGGGCGGGTAGGGGCTGTTTGAAATCGCCCCCAGGGCCCCCAAGAGAAGGGGGCCCCCAAATGGATCTGAAAATAATATTAATTATACTAATAGTATATACTGTATATATAAGTAATATTAATAATGAGTAAAATAAACACCATGTGTTTTCTGATTTAACCTCTTTCTTTTCTTCTATCCTGCGACGTCATGGGTATTTAAAATTAGAAAAATAACGATGATCGATCACTCCATCAGTATTGATTTGGCGGTGCAATGGGAAACATCGTCGCTCTCGCTCCTAGCCTCCTACCCGCCACTTGCTTAGGACGCACTGCCTATAGGTAGGCCTAATGATTATACTTTATATACATTACAAAATAGCACTATTGAGTTTGACAGTTGGTTAATATACTGTGTTTTTCGTAAGCATGTGTAAAGGAATAATAAGATATAGCCTAATTTGACAACAAGAAACATGGTGATTGTTAGTAAGTTGAGTGTATAATCGAAGATTAGGCCTACATACAATTATATATAAATATAGGAACCAAAAATTTCGGTAATATTTTCTTTTTCGTAAACTGTAATGGTCAAATCGATAGCTATATTTCATAGATAACCTATGTACTTAACCTTGTGAGAAAGTTGAGTGGTATCGAAGATATTTGTAGAGTAGGCTAAACTTCTAAAGTGCTAAATATTTAGGCCTTGAAATTTGTAGGACTATGTTTTGGTCTCATATTTTTTCTCGAACTGTAGGGGGCCTAACATAGCCTATACAATGTTTATGGTCTTACTAAACCTTAGCTTTATCGTGAAAAAGATGCATAGTCGTTTAATATTAGTCAATTAAGTATGGGTGCAATACATCAGCTAAAATAGAGCATAGAGAGGCAACATTAATGGTGTAGAGTGTAGGCTACCTTGGTTAGGCTATGAGCACTATGACTCATTCTTTCAAATTTAGACTCTGGATCACTTATTTATGCTACCATACGCCTTCCATATAGGCTATAGGCTATGGTGGCTGTACATATCAAGCCCAGGAACTGTGAAATAAGAAGGAACACAGTTATGAGCATTGAATACTCGTTTGTAGGTTAATCTAGCCCTTTGGCTGGTTCAGGGTCAGGTGCAAACGTTGGTAAGCTTTCTAACAAGTTACTGGGGTTCTCAAGAAGAGGCCCCCAGTATTGAGATTTGAGGTAATGCATAGCTTGATTAGGCCTACCAATGACGTCTATTTTAACTCCCTAACGCCAGTGGTGGGGTTGAAATAATATTTTAATGTTGTTGTTGTTCCCCAAGCTGCCTGGCCGAACAGCCCCAAGGCCCTGAGCAAGGCCAAGGCCATAACCGAGCACCCCCACAGAACCCTCCCCGCCGACCACAATAAAGCCTGGGTGACCGAAGCCACTCCATGGCGGGGAGCTGAGGAGGGTGCGGAAATGCCCGGGAAACCAAAGCCCCACCCAGGGCCCTGTGTCCCTCAGCAATTATGAAGAGAAAGTTGAGGGGCAAGGGAAAAATGTGACGCTTTGGCTTCCAATCTTGGTAGATTGGGAGGTCAATCCACGTTAGAGACGCCGTCACTTGAGATCTAGAAAATATATAAGTAAAAGGAACAGTCAGAGTAAGCTATGGGTATGGCAGAGATTGCTCAGTTCTCACTCTAATAGACCAGCCCATCACCACATGACTAGAACCCAATCCTCTCAGCATCAGCTAGGAAAGGCCCTAGAAAGCCGCCTTTGGCGGGGGGATAGCTCCCCTATTTCAACCCTTTTCGGGGTTGGGCACCCGCCTATTTTAATGTTATTTATTTTATGTTATGTTATTTTAATATTTTAATGTTATCACGTTTCATGTACATTATTATTTTTTATTATGTTATTAGTATTATTGTAATGCCCTCGAAAATGTCCCGCACCCACAATAATACTAACCCGAGTTGACGTCAGCTATAGCGTAAAATAGTCGTAGATGGTAAGTCCAATAAACTCATCACGTGATAACACCACGAGACTATCACCTGGTTCTTAAAAATCGGACTAAGGTTGCTATACTTTTAGTACGTCCGTGGTAGTACAGTGGGTTAGCGCGCGGGCCTGGTGGTGATGGTGGTGCGTCACTAACCAGGGTTCGAACCCCACCCAAGGCATCTCAAAACCTGTGGGTTTTTAGGGGGGTTAAATTCCCTTCAGAGGTTCGTACCCCGCGCCAGGTACCAGGAAAGGTTGATCCTAAAGGTAGCCTGGGGATAATTCCCATTCCTATTTAACCTGGAAAAACCTAGCATTTCATTGGTGGCAGCGGTGGGATCGTGACCTGGTAGCTACGTGCTGGAGCACCCGTCACGCGAACCCTATACCAAGAATTGAGATGGCTAAGGTAAAAAGGCTACGATACCCTACGACCTTACGAGGCTAGGGACTAGCCTAACTAAAAAGGAATGTGGTGTAATGCCCTCGAAAATGTCCCGCACCCACAATAATACTAACCCGAGTTGACGTCAGGTATAGCGTAAAATAGTCGTAGATGGTAAGTCCAATAAACTCATCACGTGATAACACCACGAGACTATCACCTGGTTCTTAAAAATCGGACTAAGGTTGCTATACTTTTAGTACGTCCGTGGTAGTACAGTGGGTTAGCGCGCGGGCCTGGTGGTGATGGTGGTGCGTCACTAACCAGGGTTCGAACCCCACCCAAGGCATCTCAAAACCTGTGGGTTTTTAGGGGGGTTAAATTCCCTTCAGAGGTTCGTACCCTGCGCCTAACATTTCAATTATATTTTATATTCTTATTTCAGACATGCCTAATGAACGACAAAGAGAAAGAGTTCATCAAAGTGGTATATGTTTTACAGTATTGTACCATCCATTGTACATGTATTCCTAATCCATTAGATAACGGTGATATAATAATTAATTGTATATTAAATTATTACCAGTACCCCACTATTGAGTCATGGATATCGTCAAAATGCACCTAGGTAGCATTATTGTTCTAAAATTTTCTCGGGGGGGCTTACAGCGCCCCCCCGAACCCCCCAGCTGATTAGGCTCGCTTCGCTCGCCACCCCCACCCCCTTCTATAATAAGCAAACCATGGAGGGGGCCCCTCCAGGCACCAAGCCCCCTGGGCCTCCAAATCTCTAGCTACGCCCCTGCAGATGACTTAAAAATTATGAGACAAATATCAAATAGAAGTAGTTGTGAGGAGCTGCAAGGGGATTTAGATAAAATATTCGAATGGAGCACCAAGTGGAAAATGAAATTTAATATAAGTAAATGTCATGTGTTAAATATGGGAAGAAGTGTGAATAGACCAAATTGGGAGTACAGGATGGGAGATAGTATAATTACCGTAGCAAGGCCGAAAAAGAAAAGGACTTAGGGTTGATTATACAAGATAACTTGTCGCCAGAGAAACATATTAACAAGCTCTTTAGCGGAATGTATGCAATGGCCGGGAATATGAAAGTTGCTCAGAACTACTTGGATGAGAATATGTTTGCAAAAATTATATAAAGTATGATTAGACCAAGACTGGAGTATGCAGCAGTGGTGTGGTCCCGGCATCTTAAAAAAGCATATTCACAAGTTAGAAAGAATCCAGAGGTCAGTTACTAGATTGGTTCCAAGTCTCAGAGAACTGCCATATGAAGGGAGGCTAGAAAAATTAAATCTACAGAGTCTAAAGGAGAGGAGAGAGAGGGGAGACATGATAATCTCCCTTAATGATGTACAAATGCACGCTAGGGCTGGAGAGGCTGGATAAGGAGGATATAATAATTATGGATACAGGAATAACTATAGGCCACAGCTACAAAGCAAAAAAAAACTACCTGCAAGAACGATATCAGGAAGTTTAGCTTACCGGTACCCTATAGATGTATTGACAAATGGAATAGGCTGGAGGAGGGGGTGCTAAGGGCAAGGAACATCCATATTTTCAAGAAAAAATTGGATGAAAGTAGACTGAGAGACGGGACAACACGAGCTTAGCTCAACTCCTGTAAACTACAATTAGGTAAATCTATCTATTGCCTGACGCCGTGATCCCCGAAGGGGTGGCTACGAATGAACCGCCCCCATGCACCTCTGTCCCCAGTCAGTCGACGCCCCTCCTCCCAACCAGCACCGCCTTCATTCATATATTTCCTCACTCCATCCTTCCCACCTCTCCCTCTCTGTCCTTCCACCTCGCTCTCGTACACCCTCTTAGTCAATCTCTCGCTTTCCATACGTCCATATGACCGAACCATCTCAAGTTGTTCCTTTTCACACTTTCCAGCACATCTACCTCCACACCACACCTCCTTCTTACTTCCTCATTCGTCTGTCTATCCCTCCATGTAACTCCGCACTCACTTCTAAATACAATTAGGTAAATACAACACAATGATTTTTGTGACCATGCATGCGATTGGGAGGGGGGCCACTATGATTACCCGGCACTCATATGTACATGGCAACGATGATTGCCTGGGTCTTGGTTGTACCTTGACTCTTGATAGCTTAAGTTAAATGACCCAGAAGCTAAGGGCAAGAGAACGTGGTACTGTACTTACTACTGTACTTAGTTCAGAGTACCTAGTAATAGAACAAAATATTTTATCTCCGTCCAGGGCAGTATTTGAGATTCCACAGATTTCAAGTGGTTATAGGCTGTGTGGTAAATTAAGCAAAATAATTAATGACAAGATCAAATATGCATGATAATAATAAATAATAGTCAGAGTTACAAAATTACGATTTCTATAGTCGCGCAATATTATCATGATTTTTTAGCTTGCAACTCATTGTAGTACTCTGGCAATTAAATCTTAAATTATTATTTGTGGAAGGCATTGTGGCCACCCCTTCGGGGATCACGGCATCAGGCAAGAGATAGATAGATAGATAGATTGTGGCTGTATTTTAGTTAGGAAAAAAAATACAATTTATGTTGTACAGTATATGAACTACAGTACTATCATATATGAACTACTATCATAGGCTATATGAACTTCTATCGAATGAATATTAGAAGGAAGGCTTCCTGGTCCTTCCACGCCCGTACCAGCCGAGCGTGAGGGAGAGGGACATCTGGCGAGTGTGAGCGTGTGGGAGTGAGAGGAGGGTGGTGGTATGTGCTATCGATAGGTGCCATGTAGGCCTATTCCCTATTCCTGATCCAATTTTCTGCCGCTTGGACCTATTGGCTTGGTTTTTGTATTTGTTTCAATATTGCCGGTGGTGGGGCCGAGGCTGTCACTGTTGCTAGAATTAGGTGTGGCTGGGGAAGTTCAGAGAACTGATGCCAATCCTGACCATGAAAAGAATGCCTCTCCCCCTGAAGGGAAAGGTGTATGCCTCATGTGTTAGAAGTACAATGACGTATGCCTCAGAAACATGGGCCATTAAAGTAGAGGATGTCAACAGAATGGAGCGTAATGAGATGAGAATGGTGAGATGGATGTGTGGGGCCAGGCTACAGGATAGAATAACAAATGTTGAGCTGAGGAGACGTTTAGGTATAAAGAGTATTAGCGAGGTGATGCGTACAAGTAGACTGGGATGGTATGGACATGTGGAGAGAATGGATGAACAAAATTGGGTGAAAAAATGCAGGTCTGTGATTGTAGAGGGAGCTGCACCAAGGGGTGGACCGAGGAAGACCTGGGATCGGACTATACGCGCCGATCTCAAATCCAAGAACTTGACAAGTGAAGCAGCCCTGAACAGGGTTGCCTGGAATGCTGCCATTAGGACAAGAGACTGAAACTGCACTTATGTGTGGAACACTCAGTCTTAAAATTTTATGTATGTATGTGTATATTTATTAGTGGCCCCTCCATCATTGACGATTATGCCTATTACATAAGGCACCCTCTTCAAACACTCATCCGCCGTAGTTTGAATCTACCGCGCAGAGCATAAAAAATTGAGGAGCCTTCATCATGAGCGCACGCAACCTCACTCGTGGTTCAGTCATTATGAAATTGGGTTCTCACTACGAAAATACTTCGTAAAAAATAAAAAACAAAAAGAAAATAAGAATAACTATTCATAAGCTTTCCATATAATCGTGGATGTACTTGTGTGGATCTTTGACCAGACGCTGACTCAGGCGTCATTCTTCGCTCAACCTACCCGGACGTGCCTCCCCACACTCCGCTGGTTCCGCATTCGCTGCGTCCCTAGTGAGTTTTTTCTCATTTGTTTACTCCGGGATGTATCGAGTAAGGTTAGGATATGCGTAGTAGGAGTGTCCTGGGCGGGTTGCCCGCAGTGCAGTGTATTTTGGGTCGTGTGGTTGGGACATCTATTTCGGGTGTACCCTCGTGGTCCCGTGGTGGACGCGTGAAACGTTTGCGCGGTTAGCTAGCTTTGTGATGTAGGCGGCTTTCACTACGCGTTATTAGGCTTCTTATCTTTCTGATGAAGTTGCTTTTTCTTTTCTCTGACGTTCCCAGCGTATTTTTCTTCACTTAGTGAAGTTTTTTCTGGGTCCCGAGTTAGTTCTTCCCTTTGCCGGGAATTTTGTGCTACATTGGTGTGTTGACAGTGGTTCCTGTTGTGATATGTTTCAGTGCTTTTTGTTTATATTACGACATGATTACATATTATTTCCGTCTGCTTAGGCCTAGCCAGCCTCTCGTAGCTTTGCCACATGTACAAGTGTTATTGATTTATGTTATAAATATGTACTACTGTGTCATGTGTGTCCTGGTTTAGTTGTGTATTGGCTAATTCCACGGACTATTTGTGTGTCCTGGATTAGTTGTGTATTGGCTATTTCCACGGACTAATTGTGTGTCCTGGGTTAGTTGTGCTTTGGCTAATTCCACGGTCTATTTGGTGCGTTCAGATTGAATCGGGGCGGGGTGGGTTGCCTTTTCCGGCGGGTTTTCTCGGTTACACCGTGAAAACTCGGCTGGTTGCCGAATTTTAATCACGCGTGGTTAAAAAAGTCTTGTTTTCCCCGGCGAGTGGTGGCTTGAGGCTCTCCAGGACTGCGTCTCTGTGGTGGAGCCTGTGTTCAGGCTTACTGGGTTTCCCGGCGGGATGGCTTTACCCATTTAACTAAGTGTTCAAGCGGACACTTGTTGAGTTAGTTTTTCCCGGTTTTGCAAAGCCAGTAAAACTAGGCTGTTTGTTGATTGGTCTTTCCTCCCCGGCGATCTTTTGCAAAGAAGTGGGGATAGGAACAATTGGGGTTAACGTTATAAAACTTAAAATTCACACCCGGCGGTTGCACCTTGGGAGGGTGGGATTAACGGATTTGCAATTCAGTATAGTTGACCAGACAATTGAGGGATACGTTAAAGTATCGCCGCCTTCGACATACGGCGATCTAGGACGCTTCGGGAGAAGTCAGATCTAGCATTTAAGACAGTCTTCCCAGTTTTTGATCTGCGAGATAATACGGGGGCCGGCGTCTTTTTATGGGTTTTCCAGTAAAACTTAACAAACACCACTGGGAAGACTGCGTCATTTATAAAAGCTATGCTGGTCTTTATATCATGTCAGAGGATATTCGTAAATCTTTTGGACAGGTTAAGATATTCTGAAATCTTTACTATGAACCTCCCGCGTAGCGAGCTGTAAAGGTTGTGTATTACGTCTCGTTACCCGGCGGGTTATTTAACACTTGTGTTCGAACATATTGGTGTGACCTTATGAGCATTAATTCCTGGAAATGTTCTTTTTTCCAGGGCGGAGTTCCGGCGGGTCTATAGAGAACCTGGAGTAAACCCGGGGGTGGGTTAGTTTGCCACCAGTCTCTGTCATGGCTGCCCTAGACCCTGTTTTTGCTTTGTGTGTTACACACTGCTGTTCAGGTATCCCTATCTTTGCACACACTCTTTGCATTAGATGTGTTAAATGTTTAGATCGCTCAAGGGGTTTGTGGGTGACGCAGAACTGTACCTTCTGTACTCAATTGAGTAATAAAGTATTGCGAGACAATGATAGACCCGCGGCGGTCGCTTTGCGGGAGGTCAGGCAGTTGTTGTCCACTTATGCTACCACAGTGGCTCATAAAGCCCTTCAATGTGATAACGTAGTTCTTTGGGATAAATTACTTATTGAGCACCCCCCTATTAAACGTACCCCTTCTAAATCTAAAGTCATTGTATGAAAGTCGGCAGAGACTGGGCAGGGTACAGCACTTACTCCGGCCCCCGGCACATCTAAGAGACCTCGTGAACCTACGCCCCCGGTGACAGCCTCCACGTCACGGGCGCGGTCCAGGTCGCCCCTCAGACAACAGCCGCTTAGTCACTCTTCTTCACCGGCCAGGAAGAAGAGCAAAGAGGAGAAGTCCAAGAGCAGTTCTAGTGATAGGTCTGAGAAGTCCAAGAGCAGTTCTAGTGATAGATCTAAGTCACACCAAAGCCACAAATCTTCCAGGAAAGATTCTCATGAACGAAAGGCCTCCCGGCGTTCGCCGGAGCCTCGTGCCTCACTTTCTGCCTCTACTCCCGACGTATCTAATGTCCAATCTGATGGGGCGGGAGTGGAGTCAGAGACTGTGGTGGGGGTGTTACCGGCGGACAAGTTGCCAATGGATATTATAAACTTAGAATTAGAGAGTTCTGTGGGCAGTGATCGCCCTCTAGAAGGGTCTAGTGGGGGCTTAGTGGTTGATGGGGTAACTGACTCCCAAGGGAGTTCAGGCCAAGGCCTGGGTATGTGGAGGTATTCCCAACCATGGAATGAAGGCCCACATCTGGTTCAGGAGCCACAGGTAATGGCGGACGTCCACAGGGACGCTGCGATCCCATCATCCATTCCAGACTTTTACATGGCAACACGAAGGGGTCCCGGCTTCGGCGGAATCCTCTCGTGACGGGCCAGATGACAAGAATGAGGTGTCTATAATCTCTGACATGGAGGTGCAGGAGTCGGGTTCAGTTATAGACGACTCACAGGATAGGAATGATTCACCTCTTAGTTCTTCATCTGCTAAGTTTGTCACGGCGGAGGAAATAGATGGGTTATTAGCTACTGCTCTAACGAAAATATTTGGCCAGCAGCCGGAGACTCCTACAGTGGACCTGGGAGCTTCCATGACAATTTCAAGTGTTCGGCCTTTAACTACTTCCATTGCTTTAACTCAGATTCCGCACCCTCCTTCTGTATCACCTACTATGGTCACTAGGCCTGCTTCGGCGGCACTGACTACTTCTAGTGTAAGGGTAGTAGCGGATGTGAGTCCTCCCCCTTTAGATAAAGCACCGTTAAGAAAGGTAGCTATGCCCCTTTTATACGGTCCAGATGATTCATGGGTACAAATGGTCCCAACTAAGCCAGAGGTAGCACAGCCCACTTTGTCAGGGGAACTTCCGGTGCCACGAGAGTGGGTAATCCAAGGAAATAAATCTAGAAAGTTACGAGCTTTAGATATTTTGGGTAATGTACTTGATGTTAATATTAAGGCCATTCCTAACTATTATCACCATGACTATTTTGTGTATACAGCTACACCTGCACTACCCCCTGCATCAGCTTCAAAACTGTTTTCTGACTGGACCAAGCATGACGGTTTTAATGATATAAAAGCACCGTCAGCTCTCACTCCAGAATTAGATTTACAAACGGTCACAGACACAGCCGCTAATCCAGTTTTGAAGGTGGGGCAGTTGGGTCCAGGACCTTGGGTGGAATGGGAGGTAGAGGCTCAGAACTTTGCGACCACCTTCACCTCAAAATCTTCGCACCAAATTCCTCAGGACAGCCATTCTTGGTTCTCTCTGCCAGTCTTTTCTGCCGGCGGAGTTCCATCTGCTTTGTTTGCATTTTTAGCTGCCCCTAAAATCAATCTATGCGAACTTAAAGATCCTTTCACTACACCTTCCCCAGCTCACCTAGACCGGAAGTTTAGGCTACGGGGGAAGGCGTATAGACTTTTTTCCCAATACATTGTTACGCACCAGGTGGCGAAGTCTATGCTAAGATCTACTCAGGCAATCGCGGACGCGGATGTCAGAAGATCAATTGAACTATCTCGACGTTTACTCCTTCAGACTTCTATTCAGTCGTTGGGGGATATCTGTACAGCCTTGCTCGAGGCGGTGCGGGCGAGACAGGATCTTAGGAATGTCCCTGGTGAGGAAACTTCCTGATAGAATTGCAAACCAGGTGGTCATGTCGCCGGTGCTAACTCCCTCTTTAATGTCCCCTGATGTGTGGAGAACTGTATTTAACATGGCTCAGGCCTTTAAGCACAGTCCCGCCCCTTCTAAGAAACCTGCTTTTAACTTTCCCAAACCCAAGCCAGTCGCAAAAGCTCAGCCAGGTGGGTCCAAGCCCTTTCTTCTACCTAAGTCCTCTTCCCCCCAAGGTCAGTACAGGTATAAACAAGGAAAGCTTGCAGGTCATAAAGGACGAAAGTATAACAGACCGGGCCAGGGCCCGTCTTCTGCCAACGCCGGCCAGTCGGCTAAGCATCCACCACCACCACCACCACCATAAAAAAACTAAAGTCTCTCTCACTCCCAGGGCCGGTCTCACGGCGGGTGGATCAGAGGGTAGTACAGCCGGCGAACCCTTGTCTGCTAACTGGGTCGTTCCGGACGTGTCACCGCGCATGGCCATTAAATACTTGGGCGAGGATGGTGGCACGCAAAGGCATCACCTGGCAGTGGCTCCGGCGACCTCGTTTACGTCAGCCGACAAAAGCAAATTTAGTTTCATTAGAGGTGGAGTCACTGATCCGAGAAATGGTCGCCAAGAATGTCATCATCCCGGTTCCTCAACATTACCCAGTCTTTACGTCCAAACTATTTCTAGTGCCCAAAAGGGACAGTGTTCAGATGAGACCAGTCATAGACCTGTCTTATCTGAACCTCCATATTCACAACGTGTCCTTCAGGATGCTGACAGTGAATCAAATCAGGCTAACACTTCCGCCGGGAGGATGGATGTGTTCTTTAGACCTGACAGACCCGTATTGACACGTCTCGGTAAACAAAAGATTTCAACGGTTTCTGGCCTTACAATAATGCATCAGACTTATGTCTTTCAGAGGATGCCGTTTGGATTGAACCTAGCACCTCGCTTATTCACGAAATTAGTCCGGCAAGCCCTGATGCCCTTGTTAGAGCAAGGGATCAGGATTTTGTGGTATCTAGACGACTGGCTAGTGGTGGCAGAGACGGAACAATTATGCATCAATCATGTCAACATAACATTAAATCATGTCAAATCTCTAGGATTCAAGGTAAACCTGGTAAAGTCAAACCTTGTTCCCTCACGAGTAGTTCAGTGGATAGGGCTGGTTTGGGACACAGCTACTCTCACTCTGAGTCAGAGTGTGGACAATCGAAACAGATTTCGCAGGAAATTGTTTCTGTTCCTTCACAGTCTGACTACGACACGAAGAATCTGGGAGTCTCTGATCGGCTCTCTCAACTGGATTCAACTAACTGTAAAGTTGGGCCGGTTGAAAGTCAAACGTTTAATATTGGAGGGCAACAAATGTTTTCCACTATTGCCGGCGGAAAAATTATGGCCCATACCAAAATTAATCCACAACTTACTAGCGGTCTGGGCGAAGAGGGAAACGTTGCACTCAGTAATGTTATGGACCTCTCCTCCGCCGACGGTATGGGTAGACACGGATGCGTCAGGAACGATAGGTTGGGGCTTTCAGTCAAACCAAGGGCATCAGGGTCAAGGGCTTTGGTCCCATTTAGAAATCTCCCACATCAATGTCAAAGAATTACTAGTCCCCTTATATTTCCTTCAGGCTCACGGCTCTACTTTACGGGGCAAGTCAGTGGCCTTCAGAATGGACAATCTGAATGCGGTTCACTGTATTCAGAAACAAGGGTCAACGAGATCTCGGAAGTTGCTAAACGTGTCAGAAAAGATTTTTATTCTAGCCAACAGGCTGGACATTCATCTTCACGCATCTTATCTCCCAGGCGTAGCAAACGTCTGGGCAGACGCTCTGTCTCGGAGACAGAGCACAACAGTAGAATGGGCGCTCAAGCAAACCATTTTCGACCAAATGATTGCGGAGCCTTACCATCCACAAGTGGATTTGTTTGCGTCAGAGGAGACTCACAAACTCCCACTGTACCTCACCCGCCGGACGATAACGCCGGCGGGCGGGCCAGACGCACTGGTGACAGACTGGAACAGGTGGAGTTCCATTTATCTATTTCCGCCGCCAGACGCGTCTCTAATGTGCCACGTAGTAAATAAACTACAGGATTTTCGGGGCGTAGTCTCGCTAATCGCGCCCCTGTGGCCGGCGCAGTTGTGGTACCAGCAATTGAAAACGTGGTGCCCGCACCCGGTGTCACTCCCGGTCGGGTTTTTCCACTTAGACACAATTGGCAACCTAGAGACCTCGCTGACTTTTGCATTATGGACATTCAGGAGGCCAAGTGGCTAGCACCATATGGTAGAGACGTGACCAATAAATTCATGAATCAATATACCCAGTCTACAAAGCGACAGTATCAATCGCATTGGCAAGCCTTTACTTCTTGGATTCTTAGAACAGAACAAACTGTGCCCTCGGTGGCTTTGGTTTTTAATTATTTAAATTATCTGTTCGAGCAGAAACGTTTATCTGTAGTAACGTTAAAAAATCACTTAACAGCGATTAGGATGCCATTTTTGGACCTTACCGGTCTCACCATACCAGCCGCGGAGGAAACAGGTTTTATGAGGGCATGTTTTAAACTCCGCCCACCTCCCCGTCAGCTCATGCCTACCTGGTCTCTGGACAAAGCATTGTCGTTACTTCATTCCCGTCTGTACCAACATACTGCAGATTTTACATTACTTTTAAAAAAGGCAGTATTCCTTATGGCTTTGGCTACCGGGAACAGAGTATCTGAGCTGGCGGCGATGAGCAACACACCTAATTGCCTCAGGTTTGGTAGGCTTAATGAGTGTATTCAGATTGCACCTTCCCCAGGGTTCATAGCCAAGAATGAGCACAGTGAACACGTGTTTTCAGAGTTCTCGGTGCCGGCGTTGAAAAGGGGAAAGGTGCACCATAATTTATGTCCAGTGCAAGCTCTAACCAAATATTTGAGAGTGGCACCTCTAAATCACCAGGGTGCTTTATGGGTAGCAAGTAGCAAGTAGTCCCTCGAATTTTGCGTCTTTCAAATTTGCGAAATTTCGACGGGACCCAAGATTTGACCTTTTTTGCGGGACTTGATATGTGCGATATTACTCGAGTTTTGCGGGTGGCGCCAAATGATACGGGGTTTCCGCACTAGTTTTCGGGGGGGAGGGGTAGCAGGGTCGTGATGTCGGGCCGCCCTGCGGCCCATTGTTTACTGTTTATAGATTCTCCCACGCTCCTATATGTTCTCACGCTCTCGCATAATCGACTTCCTTGGGCAAAATTGAAGTGTTACCTGTGCCCTGGGTCCCCTGAATCTGTATTTCTGTGTTTTTCTTTATTGTAGGATGTATAATTAACCCCTCCAACCCGGAAGGGCTCTTGAACGCCCATAACAACCTCGGCCCGCGCAACCCGGAAGGGCTCTTGAACGCCCATTGCTTCCGTGCGTGCTTTCGAATGCCGCGCGTACATTTTCGGTATCGTGGGACGGTAGGTGGCGCCACCAGGCGTAAACTACGCCACAGCAACAGTATCTACCCCGACGCCATCATGGACAGTACGCCAAATAGTGATTCCGCTGTGTCCGATACCGTGCTTCCTACGACGCCCTTGCTAGTTCGTCGCGCCTTACCCCGACGCCATCGCCTAAATGTGTTATCTCCCGGAGGTATTGAGACGACATTGAGACTTTATGAGCGAGCTGATGCCAAGCATAATGTTGATGATGAAGTCAGTGACGACTCCAGTAATTATAAGTCGAGTGATTATGGCCATGAGAGTGACAAAGAAGAGCAATTCCTGGGATTTGCGAGAGAACATGACAGTGATGAGAGTGATGAAGGTGATGTACCAGTTGTTGAGGAAGCTGGTTTACCTAAAGACAGTGAACTTGAGAGAGTGAGTGAGTGGGAGAGTTCAAGGTCACTCACCAAATTTCGCATAAGTGACACGACGCCAAGCCCTTCCCCAGGTAAATCGCCTTTCAAGCTACATTTGTATAAGCAGAAAATACTTGAGAAGGCGGCCGCGGCAGCTAGGGAACAAGCAAAACTACTTGGTGAGGATGAGGCTGTGAGTGAGGGTCAGCGTGGTGACCCTTCTCGTCCGCCATTGTCTCCCTTATCTACCCACGCCACCCAAGATGACCCGGATGCCCCGCATTCTTCCCCACCACCCCCACCATTGCCAAGGGTTGAGGACCCCACACTTTCGGCCTATTTGCCTCATAGGTCCCCCGACAGGAGACATACTGCTGCCGAAAAGGGGAAAGGTAGGAAATATACCAAAAAAATTAAGAAAAGTAAGAGAGTTTTGTTCGAGGCTCCCGCGGCGTCCACCCCGGCCTGCCCCAGCCATACGTCCCCGCAACTTTCCCCACGGTCCTCCCCACCTCTCCCGCCTTCAACATGTCTTCCTGAAGAAGTCTTTGAGCTCGCATCACCAATACCTGGGCCTAGTGACAGTGAAACATTGCTTTCTGTCACTCGTCGCAGGCCAAGGAGCCCAGGACCTCGGGGGGACACAGCCTCACCTGCCACTCCTTCCCCACCCGCACGCCGCCCACGCATCACTGGTTCCCCGCCAGATTATGTGGGGACCACTGATGATGAAGGGCACCTCTCTGAAGACTCTGGCCATGATTACATAGGTCCACCGTCAGGGCAAGATGACCACTCTGACGATGACTATATGGACATCGACGACCCTCGACCCATCCGCTTGGCCCGGCGTCGTGCTGCCCGTCGTGCTGCCCACCGCCCTGGCCACCGCCCTGGCCACCGCCCTCGCCGCCCTAGGGCGCGCGCCTCCCGAGTTGGCCGTGGGCGTGCTGGGCCACCAGCTGGAGCTCCTCGTCAGCGTAGACAAGACCCATTCTACGTTTTTCAGTGGCAAGACGTAGTTGATGAGGATGGATACAACCCTGATGTGCCAGCTTTTGATGAGGTACTGGAGGGTTCAGGCATTACCCCCAATTTTCCTGCAGGCCCCAATGCTCCACCACACGAACTATTTGAGGCCTTCTTTGATGAGGAGGTGGTAGGCTATGTTGTCAAAGAGACAAATAAGCAGCACCAATTCCAGGTCCACTTTTTGGGAAAGGTGACCAAGGGCCACATGAGGCAGTGGACCCCAGTGACTCATAAAGAGTTCATGGTGTTCCTGGCACTCACCATGCTAATGCCTCATGTCAAGAAGCATAGGTTGCCTGACTATTGGATCACCAATGATCTGATATCCACCCCTGCCTTCGGGAAATGTATGTCTCGCGACCGGTACCTTGATATCCTCGCAGCGCTCCATCTTGTCACCAACCTTGACGTCCACCTCCCAGACAAGCTGTGGAAGATTAGGACGTTGTACGAGATGATGCGAGAACGCTTCACCTCCTACTTCAAGCCCTTCCGCAAGGTCGTCATTGACGAGTCTCTTGTGCTGTTCCGGGGAAAACTCAGCTTCCGGCAGTACATCCCCTCAAAAAGACATCGCTTTGGCATAAAATTCTTTGTGCTGTGCGACTGCCAAACTGGCTATGTCCTGGACTTCCTGGTCTACAGCGGGAAGGAAGGGGACTTGCTTGTGGACCCCCTCATTGGCTTTGGCGGAGCAGTGGTGCAAGCCATGATGGACCGCTACTTTCACAAGAATCACGTCCTCTACACGGACAATTATTACACGTCCCCCACTCTCTCACAGTACCTGCATGAGCGCAAGACGGGGACTGTAGGCACAGTACGAGGGAAAAGGAAGGGCATGCCACCTTTCCCTCCAAAGACCAAAAAAGGTGATGTGTTCAAGAAGAAGTCGGGGCCCATTCTGGCTATCCACTGGCACGACCAGCGGAAGGTCAACCTCCTGAGCACCATCCACAAGGGGGAAATGGTGGAGACTGGCAAGGTGGATCGCCGCACCCAGGCCAGGGTGACCAAGCCCGATGCTGTCCTGGACTACAACATCAACATGAGGCTGGTGGACAAGTCCGACATGCAGATAGGCTTCATTGACTGCCTGCGTACCTCGTGCAGATGGTACAAAAAGTTCTTTCTGCATATGGTGGACATGTCAGTTCTGAATGCCTACAACATATACAAGCTTCGGAATGTGAACACACCCATGAAGTTCAATAGCCTGCGGAGGTTCCAAAAGCAGGTGTTGACGGAGCTCCTGGAGAAGTATGCTACGCCACAGAGGGCAGTGGCACATCCTGGGCCCGCCGTTATTGACCGCTTGCAGTGTGCTCAATACTTGATTAGGCACAGGCTTGGTTCCCTGCCTCAGAATGAATCAGGAAGAACACAGCAGAAGCGGTGCCATGTCTGCTACAACAGCAGGGTGAGGCCGAGGTCAGGTAAAAAGTCAACCATGGAGTGTGTGGAGTGCAAGGTGGCACTCTGTGCTTTAGAGTGCTTCTTTGATTACCACTCCAAGCTGGAGTTCTAATAATCATACTGAAATTGCCAAATAAAATGACAATATGTACACTATAATTATATATAGGCAAAAAGTGGAAGAAAACCAATTTATTGTAATACAAAAGTCATGTATTATGAGAACATTGATACAAATACAATTACACCATAATAATATGTGAAAGTGACACATATGTATATACCAAGTGACATTCATATGATTAGAACCTATAGAAATATATAAATCAGTGAAAAAAGACACAATAAATTGTATATAAAACGTTTACAAATCATATAACTAAATGAAAGTGATACAAGACCTAATATTTGATGGCCAAAGTATAATAAATACCTGTGATAACGAATAATCAGTGCCTAATACAACAATAACCTACCTCAATTACTAATAAAATGTATGGTATCGAGTGAAAATGAGCATTATCAGTGACAGTGACACTCTCTAAAGCATATTTGTCAAAGTGAAAGTGACACAAGACCTAATATTTGATGGCCAAAGTATAATAAACACCTGTGATAACGAATAATCAGTGCCTAATACAACAATAACCTACCTCAATTACTAATAAAATGTACGGTATCGAGTGAAAATGAGCATTATCAGTGACAGTGACACTCTCTAAAGCATATTTGTCAAAGTGAAAGTCACACAAGACCTAATATTTGATGGCCAAAGTATAATAAACACCTGTGATAACGAATAATCAGTGCCTAATACAACAATAACCTACCTCAATTATTAATAAAATGTACGGTATCGAGTGAAAATGAGCATTATCAGTGACAGTGACACTCTCTAAAGCATATTTGTCAAAGTGAAAGTGACACAAGACCTAATATATGATGGCCAAAGTATAATAAACACCTGTGATAACGAATAATCAGTGCCTAATACAACAATAAGCTACCTCAATTACTAATAAAATGTACGGTATCGAGTGAAAATTAGCAATATCAGTGACAGTGATACCCTAATAAACATATTTTATATAATTGGCCTCAAAATAACTAGAAAATATCAAATAAACATCACATTCTCAATATCAAACACTAAAATCGTCTAAGGGAGATAAATACTTTGGCGCGACGAGCGGCTAGGTGCGTCGTAGCCATGGCCGGGGCGACGCGTCCGAACGCGGGAAGAATTTGCCGCCGAAAAGCACTCGTCTTCCCGCGCTCACCATTATGCAACCAGGGGGGCTAGAGACCTCTACTCAACGCCATTCGACAGAGGAAGGTTTGTGGAACATTATTCTTTTTTATTCACAACATTACATGCCATATTCATTGACTTACAGAGTAGTTAACATAGGCCAAAGATCGTCAAAACACCCGGCACCGGAGCACAGTCGCAAGCTATAGCCCCCGGGGCTGGAGGGTTAAGTGTATGTGTCATAATGTGTGTACAAACAAGGACGAAAATCACCAAAAAATAGGCCCTCGATGATGAGATGTCGACCATATTCAATTAATCCCATAAGGTTAGTTATTTGAAATTTGCGATTTTGAATTTTGCGGGCTGCAATGTCGACCATATTCTCGCAAAATTTGAGGGAGTACTGTACGGGTAAACGCTTGATGAAACGTAAACTGGCTTCTCTCTTGGTCGAGGTCATTAAAGAGAGTAATCCCGGCGTTGTGGGTAGGGCCCACGATTTACGCAAGTGGGCAGCCTCTTTACGTTTCCTTAAACAAAATTCTGTTGAAGATATTACGTCCCCACAGTTGTGGGCCTCTAATCATACGTTTTTGACTCGATACCTTTCAGTAGCTCTAGACAAACCTTCCTTGCCATGTATAGCTTTAAGGCAGAGGGTCTAGGTGGCCCCTAAGTCACTTATTGTTTAATTTCAAGAAAAGGGGGGGGGGGGGGTGCAGTCAATGTAACATAGGACACCCTAGACCCCGCCGGAGTATGTGAGCTGTGATACTGTTTATGGGTGTTGTGATATGAAAATTTCTCTGTACTATTCATTACAGGAAATTGTGCTAGTACAATTGTAGTACAAACAACAGTGTTGTTGTAAGTAGTTTTTGGCTGTGAAGCAATCTAATTTTAAGCATTGGATATATTTTGCAGGATATATCCACTAGTTTTATGGGGTTTATATGTGCACATGTAAACTTATAAGTTTTTATTTTTTCACCACTTATTTTAAGTGGGGTGCCTTATTAACTGGCGGATCTGTACTCAGAATCTCAGAGTTAACCCTTTTTATCAAGCAGGCTTCTTTGAAGCACGCTCCTGCTTGTACCCCCTTTTTGTATATATGTGCTGCGCCAAAATATATATCTTTTCGAAGTAAGAATACTATGTGGTTGTTTGATTATCTGCTTTTGCTAGAGTTATGATATGATTACGAATGTCCCCCTCCAGTCTCAGATATCAGGCATAATCGTCAATGATGGAGGGGCCACTAATAAATTATAGGTTTGACTCCTGTAAGGAGATAAAGAAAACCTAATATTTAGTAGTGGCCCCGTCATCATTGACGACTGGGGCCCTCCCGACCTTCCCCTTCCCATTCGTTGATGTATTAAGGATTTTGGTTTACTTGATATGTCAGTGAAGGAAGAATGACGCCTGAGTCAGCGTCTGGTCAAAGATCCACACAAGTACATCCACGATTATATGGAAAGCTTATGAATAGTTATTCTTATTTTCTTTTTGTTTTTTATTTTTTACGAAGTTTTTTCGTAGTGAGAACCCAATTTCATAATGACTGAACCATGAGTGAGGTTGCGTGCGCTCATGATGAAGGCTCCTCAATTTTTTATGCTCTGCGCGGTAGATTCAAACTACGGCGGATGAGTGTTTGAAGAGGGTGCCTTATGTAATAGGCATAATCGTCAATGATTACGGGGCCACTACTAAATATTAGGTTTTCTTTATCTCCTTACAGGAGTCAAACCTATAGTATTGCGCGTCCATCAGGCATGTCGCATTCACCCTTCAAAACCTTCTGGAAGGCATGTCATATCTGCTGGGTTAATGCTGACGAGTGGGGTCATTTAATCCCCTTGATCAAGAAGAAGATAGAGCCATATAATTACATTGGCCTTACGTCGTAGATGAAGGAACCACTAGTAAATAGGGTACACCAAAGAAAATGTGGGATTAGGTTCTGCAAAATGACCTCAGGATAATTTGACTGAATGGAGGTGTTGCATTCAACTGTGCCAAATGGAATGATGTCATTAGGTAAACAACTCTTATCATGAAGCTAACCCCAGGCTATTGTAAAGTCATAAGGTTTATAATGACTTGTATCGTCCTTTGGTCTCGTTAAACTATTTTATTATTACTTTTTTAACTTTCCTCAGATAATGCGTCAGGTTGGTGTAATAGGTGGTGGTGCTGGAGGTCTGTGTGCTGCCAGACATATACTCAACAGCCAGGGTTTGAGTCCTGTGGTGTGGGAACAGACCAACACAGTGGGAGGCACATGGGTGTACTCTCCCAACACTGGGACAGACACACATGGCTTGCCAATACACTCCAGTATGTACCAGAACTTGAAGTAAGTTTTTAACAACTATATTATTATCCTTACTTTGATACTAATGAGTTGTCAATGCACTTAACCCTCCCGTGCACACAACGTGAATCTCGTATTCACTGGCGTATTTTAAAACTTAAAGGTGAATTACATAAGCTGCATACCATCGAAGATGTATATTTTTTATGCATCAAAACATATTAAGGATGCTCAGGTTTGTGTATAATAACGTAAATTTAAGTCAGTAACGAAAACAAATATTCAACAATTTTATATCTGGCGGCGTCTGATAGTTGTTGTTGTTGTTGTTCCCCAAGCTGCCTGGCCGAACAGCCCCAAGGCCCCGAGCAGGCCAAGGCCATAACCGTGCGCCCCCACAGAACCCTCACTGCCGACCACAATAAAGCCTGGGTGACCGAAGCCACTCCATGGCGGGGAGCTGAGGAGGGTGCGGAAACGCCCAGGAAACCAAAGCCCCACCCAGGGCCCTGTGCCCCTCAGCAATTATGAAGAGAAAGTTGAGGGGCAAAGGAAAAAATGTGACGCTTTGGCTTCCAATCTAGGTAGACTGGGTCCACGGAAGATCCACACTTGAGATCTAGAAAATATAAAAGTAAAAGGAACAGTCAGAGTAAGCTATGGGTATGGCAGAGATTGCTCAGTTCTCACTCTGATAGACCAGCCCATCACCAGTCTTGCAAATTTCTGTCTTGCAAATTTCGCGCCTTCCAGTATTGTGATGACGTCATAGATTCTGATATTGTCAGGCAACAGAAATTTACCTTTAACTTAACCCAATTTATTTTATATGTTAGGGGAAAATTTAAGGATATTCCCAATAATGGTGTATTACTAGAGCATTTAACGTTCTGCTGAATAACTTCTCTCACTTTTTTTTCATCTTTGTGTAATTCACCTTTAACCCTCTCCGACATATGACGCAATGTTGAGCATATTGGGGATACTTTAAAACCTTTGTTACCATCAGGGGTATTTAGAAACCTTTAGTTTAGTTACTTCAACCTCTGCAGTTGTCTTTGAGTTAGCTGTGGGCAGAAAACTAATTTTGGAGAGGTAATTATAAGAGTGAGAGAACTCTATTTCTTATTGCTAATCTGGCAACCTCTGCGTCATAAATGCGTGAAAGCGTTAAATTACCCCCAGGAATGTTTGGAAAGTTTTCCTTTGTTAGCCTTTAAAGGTGAATTACACAAAGATGATAAAAAAGTGAGATAAGTCTATCTATCTATCTATTGCCTGACGCCGTGATCCCCGAAGGTGTGGCCACGAACGAACCGCCCCCATGCACCTCTGTCCCCAGTCAGTCGACGCCCCTCCCCCCAACCAGCACCGCCTTCGTTCATGTAGTTCCTCACTCCAGATAAGTAATTTAGCAAAATGTTAAATGCTCTAGTAATAAACCATTATCGGGAATATCCTTAAATTTACCCCTAACATATAAAATAAATTGGGTCAAGTTAAAGGCAAATTTCTGTTGCCTGACAACTATCGGATTCTGTGACGTCATCACAATACTGGGAGGTGCGAAATTTGCAAGACAGTCAACTATCAGGTGCCGCTAGATATAAAAAAATTGAATATTTGTTTTCATTACTGACGTAAATTTACTTTATTATACATAAACCTGCGTATCCTTAATATGTTTTAATGCATACAAAATATACATCTTACTAGGTATGCAGCTTATGTAATTCACCTTTAACTCCTGAGGTTTCTATTGTCGTACACTGAAAGAAAAGGATTTTATAAGACTAATATATTAAACTGTAGGTGTACTGAGTGAGGAGTTTACAGTTAGTGTTGGAATCGAGCAGGGCACTGTGTGAAGCCCATTCGTCTGTGTGATGTTTCTGGAGGCACTATCTAGAGATTTTAGAACTGGGCTCCCTTGGATACTACAATACAGTACTTTACAGTACACAGTTGACCTAATTCGTATTCCAGATATGGTAATGTGCAGGATGCCGAGGCTAAATTCAAAATTGGAGGGAGGACATGACAAGTTCAGGTCTCCCTCGCTTTACGAATGGGTAACATTTCCGAAAACCTGATCGTGAAGCGAAAAATCGTATCGCGAGCCCTAAAAATAATGGGGTCAAGGGGGATGCATTCTCAGACCAGCCAAAACCCAACACAAACATCTATCTATCTATCTATCTATTGCCTGACGCCGTGATCCCCGAAGGGGTGGCCACGAACGAACCGCCCCCATGCACCTCTGTCCCCAGTCAGTCGACGCCCCTCCCCCCAACCAGCACCGCCCTCGTTCATGTACTTCCTCACTCCATCCTTCCACCTCATATTCGGTCTACCTCTCCCTCTCTGTCCCTCCACCTCGCTCTCGTACACCCTCTTAGTCATTCTCTCGCTTTCCATACGTTCCATATGGCCGAACCATCTCAAGTTGTTCCTTTTCACACTTTCCAGCACATCTACCTCCACACCACACCTCCTTCTTACTTCCTCATTAGTCTGTCTATCCCTCCATGTAACTCCGCACGCACTCCTTAAGTAATTCATTTCCACTGCTCTCACTCTTGGTCTGAGTCTCTCAACCAACGTCCATGCTTCGCTTCCGTAAGTCAGTGTCGGGATTACCACACTGTCATGCAAGGACTTCTTCACTTCCATACTGACCACCCTATTTCTTGTTAATGCTTTTAGCATTCCTACAACCCTCTTCCCCTGTTGTACCCTCTCCCGCACTTCTTCATCCATAGTCCCATCTTTACTCAACACACTGCCCAGATACTTAAAAGAGTTGACGATCTCCATAGCCTGACCGTTCAGCTTCACCTCACACTCTGTGACTTCACCCTTTTCGAAGACCATAACCTTGCTCTTCCCCGTATTTACCTTCAAATTCCGTTTTTCGCACACTGTTCCAAACTCATTAACCAGACCCTGCAACTCCCATTCATTATCACTCACATCAGAACTGTATCATCCGCAAACAGCAACATAAACACAAACATAAAAACCCATATTATAGGTTTGAGTCTCGAGGGGAAGAAGGAAAACCTAATATTTAGTAGTGGCCCCGGAATCATTGACGATGCGCCTTAACATTGTTTATGGCCAATCTTTGAACTCAAGCTTGCCTTTCAAACTTCCCGCCCAGGAGAGAACAAAATACGATTGCCACACATCGTGAGCGAAACGCTCTAAAAAAACACTCACGGACTCGTCCTATATGATGTAGGTACCACTACTAGAAAAAACTAGCAAAAAATAATAGAAAAATTAAAATTAAACTTGATCTAGCCTTGCGCTTCTCATGCGTCTGCTGTCTCCGCACGCTTCGCCCCGCCCATCGAAGCGATCTCTCGTCCTTCACTGATATATCAAGACTTTCAAAATACAGCAGATGAATTGGAAGGGAGGGCCAAAATCGTCAATGATTCCGGGGACTCTATTAAATATTAGGTTTTCCTTCTTCCCTTCAATACTCAAACCTATAATTTATTAGTGGCCCCTTCATCATTGACGATGCGCATGATATCTCAAGTCTGGAGGGGGACATTCATCAGGAATATCATAACCACTAACAAATTACAGTACTAAGGTTTAAAGAGAAACACGTACGAAAAAAGATCTTTGTTTAATAATATAAAAATAAGAAAGATTTTACAGGCGGCATTTATTAAAGGTTTGCCTGTTGTTTAGCACCTTTACGTTTGATAGAACAGTAGGATATACACACATAAACTATACATTTTAGCTTATGACTAAATAAATAAATAAATATCTTGTCTCTTAGAAAATACTGATAACTTTGGTGGCATATATAAATATATTGCCTAACAGGTACGCTATTACAAATAGATTTGTACAGTGCCCTTATAAATAACCTTAAGATTATTGAGCATAAATTAATACTCTATTGCCATACATAAAGTATAAAAAATAAAAAGTTTCCTGGCTAGACTTACTTTAGTCTAAGGAATAGGTTATCACATGACCCTAATTCTCATCATCATGTTGTATCACATAGGAGGCAGGTAGGAGACCCTAGTTAGGGCATTCCCCCCCCCCCCCTTTCTTTGTACAAAATTAGCTTAAAACTAGACTCTCTGCCTTAATGCTACATATGTGCGAGAAGGTTTCATGAGATTAACGGACAGGTAATGTGTTAGGAATGTATGATTGGACGACCATAACTTGGTCTGCTGAATATCTATCTATCTATCTATCTATTGCCTGACGCCGTGATCCCCGAATGGGTGGCCACGAACGAACCGCCCCCATGCACCTCTGTACCCAGTCAGTCGATGCCCCTCCCCCCAACTAGATGAATATCATCTAGGGAATAATTATGTAAGAACTTGCGTATATCGTGTGATCGAGCAAGAACGCCCAGATTACTCTCCCTGATAACTTCCACTAATAAAGCAGCCAGCTGCCGCTTTTGAAGACCTTTACCTGTCCGTGAAACGCAGAGGGACCCTGCCTGAGATGGCTGAGACTCCCGCATATTTTAAAATGAGCGATTGCACCGGGCAAAGCAAATAGTGTTTATCGCCCTATTTTAGAGCTGGCACTTCAAACTCTGTAAATACGTGGTTACTATGTTCATTCTTAGCGATGAAATTAGGATCAGGTGCAATATGGACACTCATGTTGCGCCTCGAGAATCTTAAGCAAGATGGCCCCAAACTCATTCCCGCCAATTCAGACACCCTGTCACCCGTGGCCAGTGCCATCAGAAAAATGGCTTTCTTAAGTCTTAACTCATAAGGAGGATTTCAACAATATTTACGGGAATGAAGCATTTCAAGTGTTAAATCAAGAGACCAGGTGGGTGTGAGTTGACGTGGTGGAGGGCGAAGCCGGAAGCAAGACTGCATGAACCCCTTCTCCTCCGCCTCTGGTACGGACAGACCAGTTAAATCGAAAAAAGGTGTCCGAATTGCTGTAAGGTGATTCCTTAATGTGACAACTGACAACTTAAGCATTTCAAAAAGATAATTTAAGTACTGTATTTAAATATCAGTGCCACCGAGGACTGCTGTTGGTCAATTTCTATGATCCAGGTAGTAAAGGCTTTCCAATGAGATTGATACTGTCTTTGTGTTGATAATGTATACTGATTGATCAACTTTTGAGTCACGTTTTCCCCAAACGAGCCTAGCCACTTGGCCTTCTGAATATCCACAAGGCAAAAGTCAGCGAGGCCTTGAGGTTTCCAATTGCGTATAAGTGGAAGCACGAGATCGGGAGCGACACCAGGTTCTTGCACCACGTCTTCAATTGAATGTACAGTACCAAACTTGGGCCGGCCACATCGGCGCGATCATCGAGACCATGCCCCGATAACCCCGTAGTTTGTGAACTACTTTGCACATTAAGGATGCGTCTGGAGGTGGAAATAGGTAAATGGAGATCCATTTGTTCCAGTCTACCAGAAATGTGTCCGGACCTCCCGCCTTAGTCTGACTCCGGCGTGTGAGGTACTGAGGCAATTTGTGATTTGCCTCTGACGCGAACAAGTTCACTTGTGGATGGTATGGCTCTGCGATCATCTCTTGAAAGACGGTTTGCTTGAGAGCCCATTCTACTAAAGTGCTCTGTCTCCGAGACAGAGCGTCTGCCCATACGTTCGCCACGCCGATAAAGATAAATCTCTAGCCTTGCAGCCAGACGAAAGATCTTTTTCGACAACCCTTGTAACACTCAAGATCTCGCTGACCCATGCTTCTGAATGCATGTGACTGCAGTCAGATTGTCAATTCTGAAGGCTAAGGACTTTCCCGCCAGGCTCAAGCTGTGCTCCTGTAGAAAGAATAGAGGGACTAACAACTCCTTGGCATTGATGTGAAGATGATTTAACCTGGACCATAGACCCTGACCCTGATGTCCTAGGTTCGATTGGTGCCCCCAACCCAGGGTACCTGATGCGTCCGTATCTATCCAGACCGTCGGAGGAGGAGCTGTCCATGTCAAGGAGGAGTGAATTACAGTGGAGCACCCATCTTCGCTACACCGGTCTTCGTTGATTCAATTCTCGCACCACACACCAAATATTCCCCATTTCAATTCTCGCGCCAAAAGCCTCATTCCTCGCATTAAAATCCCAGCCGAAACCCGAAAAAATAGCAAAAATAACGAAAAACTCTACATAAAACTAGAAAACAAACAAAAACAATAATTTTGTTTTAACATAACGAAAGAATCTGCCAGTAGCTTGCAGTTTAGAGACGAAATCCGAGTGAATCCGAGATCCGGTCGTCAAATGCGCAAGATGCCGCCATCTTTGTATGACGTCATCACTAAGCAGACGCTTGCAGTTTAGTTAGTATCTGTGTTGACAAAACAACCGTTTGCAAGCCTTTTTGTGCCTGAACCCCTTATCTCTCGCGTTTATTATAACCTCTAGTACATCTAGTGATAGGGATGGTTGGCCTGGTGGTAGCAATGAAGGAATTTCATGCTCAAAACACAGAGCAAAGACCAGTCCATGTCGGACGAAAGCGATTGAAATGCCTAGCCTAGACGATGTTAGCCTAGGCCAGGCTAAATATGACAATGATTTATAATAAAATCTGTGTGGTAAGTAATCTTCTCATAATACGTATTTATACGTCTTTTCCTCATAATATGTATTTATTGGATGTATTTGGGGCGAAATGGGTACTTGAGGGGTGGCTGGACGAATTTAGAACCTAGGCCTAGGTTAGGCCTAAAAAAAATTCGCATGATAGAAACAATGCCCCAATCTACAGTATTTATGGTTAGGACTGTCATTTAGCCATGTCTACATTTTTATTTACAATGCATAAGATTTAGGCCTAGGCTACTTGATGTAGCCTAGACAAAAAACATGTTTTCATAGCCTAACACTGGGAAAAAGTGCGGTAATTGTTTAGATATTGGGCCTTTTTTTTCTAGTTATTAAAAACTTATTCTAGGCCTATGGTGTATTATATGATACAGTATAATGCATAAAATTTAATTTGTGTACAATAAAACATGTTTTCATAGGCAAAAAATAGAAAAAGACGCAAATTTTGGCATGAGCACGGAACCGATTGAATTTTCCCCATAAGAACAGTGCCCCGATCTTGGCTGTTTCAATCCTAACTCTATTTCTGCGGAACCGATTAGCAGCTAGGATGGGGGCTCCACTGTACTTCTGGCTTCGCCCAAGCCGCCAGTAGGTTGTGGATTAACTTTGGAATTTTCCGCAGTGTTTCCGCTGGCAACAGCGGATAGCACCGGTTTCCTTCCAAAATAATTTGTTTTACCTTCAGACGACCTAACGGGACCGTCAGCTGTATCCAATTGAGTGAACCCACCAGAGACTCCCAGAATCTCCACGTGGTAGTCAGAGCATGAAGAAACCAAAAGAGTTTCCTCCGAAACCTCTGACAGTTGTCCTCGCTCTGACTCAGAGTGAGTAACTCGGTATCCCAGATAAGGCCCACCCATTGAATCGTTCTTGTGGGGTTCAAGGTGGACTTTGCCAAGTTCACCTTTAATCCCAAGGCAGCTACATGAGTTAATACCTGATTTACATGTTGGAGGCAAATTATTTTGGATTGAGCTACTATCAACCAGTCGTCGAGATACCATAGAACCATGATTCCCTGATTTAGCAATGGTAGCAAAGCCTGTCAGACTAATTTTGTGAAAATTCGGGGTGCTAGATTTAAACCAATGGGCATTCTTTGAAAGACAAACGTTTGATCCCCGTTGCGCAAAGCTAGGTATTTTTGAAAACGCTTGTTTATAGGGACATGCCAATAGGCATCTGTGAGATCGATGGAACACATCCAACCCTGCGGCGGGAGTGTCAATCTGATCTGATTCACAGTCAGCTTCCTGAACGACTGATTGTGAATGGGAGGGTTCAGATAGGACAGGTCGATCACTGGACTCATATGAACACTGTCCCTCTTTGGCACCAGGAAATTCAGGAATATCCGGGACGTGAACACGGGTTGAGATAAAGGACTGGGGATAATTATCTGTTTGAGGGCCATCTCGTTGACGACAGATCCCACCTCTAAAGAAACACGATTGAATTCTGTGGGGATACGTAAATGAGGTTGCCGGGACCACCGCCATGATAGGCCCTTCTGGACCACTGTCCTTGCCCATGTTCGCCGGCGCCATGCCCTGTGACAATCCCGGAAACTGCCAGTCGCATGACTGGTATTGTCTGGCAGAACTACCCTCGGATCCGGCTCGCCTTGCCTTGGCACTGGGAATGAGAGAGTTGCGTGGTGTCTCAGTTTTTTGGATTGGAGGGTTGTGACTCTGATTGGGGATTGGGGGGATGAGAGGCCTTGCTACCGGGTTTACCCCTAGACTTCCCCCTGAACCATCTCCCTTTACCCCTGGGCTGACCGCGTCCTCGAGACGTACCGCTGCTTCCAGGGGTTGTGTAAGTCTTTGGTGACTGAAATGACTGTGATTGACCACGAAATGAACACTTAGGATTAGATTTAGTTTTAAATGCTGGCTCACCCTTCGGCTTGGAAGCAGTGGCATTCTGAGAGTCTAACAGGAAGTTAACGGTGCGCCAGGCATCCTCAGAGGCAAGGGTTTTAGTGAAGACATTAGATAAAATCAAGTCTCCGGACCAGGTAAACCCTCCGATCTTGACGAACTTGCACCGCCTCAAATAGAGCCGTGCGAATATCTCTAAGGGACTGAATGGAATTCTGGAGTAAGAGGCGCCTAGTAAGAGAAAGAGCCTTATGGGTGCCAGCGTCCGTGACCGACTCAGTCGTCCTGGCCAGGGAGGCCGTAAGCTGGCGGCTGAGCAGGTATTGGGACGCTAATCTCCAGGCCTTCTGCCTTATTATAAAATCTTTATCTATCTGCACCTGTGTGGGGGAACAAAAGGGTTCAGACAACTGACAAATAGACAACTTAGGGGCTCCCAAAAAATAAAAAATATGTTGTGGGATCCCTTCCGCCTTGCCTACCGGCATAGAGAACCAATGATGATCCTCTTGCGGGAGCCGATGACTGCTCTTATTAGTAATGGTGCTGGCAAACAGCTGGGACTCCTGCCCCCATGCTGCCCACGGCCCTGACTCCCCGTCACTAATTCACTAATATGAACTACGGACGTACCAGCGTCGTCCCGAAAAGGTACTGACTTTAACTCTGGGGTCATTCCCTGTAACAGTTTTATATCATTTAACCCATCTGATTTAGTCCAATCTGTTTCCCAGATGATGCGGGAGGCAAGGTAGGGGATGGCATGTAGACAAAATAATCAGGATGATAAATGGTGGGAATAGCTTTAACAATCACATCTAATACCTCACCTAGTTGGTTCTTGGACCTTAATTTCTTAGCTTCACTCACCTAGATAACCCAATGTTCTAGCACAGGTGTCTCTCCTGTAACTGTGGGCTGCGCGACCTCGGGGCGAATGGCGTTAAGAACAGACCAGGACATATCAGGTCCATGTAACATATAGGGCCCTTCTTAAAAGGAAGTGAACGGTCAAGGGGAGGTGGAATAAGATCTGAGAACAACTTCAGATTGGAAGGTAAAATTACGGCGGCTCCCGAAGTGGTAGCCGCTGGAGTGACAGTGGGGGGAGGAATGTTTACATCAACTTGAGTCTGAACCGGCACCTGGCCTAGAGGTCACACCGCCGGGGCCACAGGTGCTGATACTTTAACCTGTCGCTCTCCCTTCACTTGTCTCATAAAGTCAAACCACTCCTGCAACTTTTCATTCGAAATAAACACGCCACTTTCCTGGTCTGACTGGGACGCAGACTGAGACATATCTGAGCCTTGCATTCTGGAATGCCGAGAGGTTAGTCGCTGGCCAGGCGGCAACCACTCGGTGTCTACTCCTTGTTGGCGCAGAACCCCAACAATCAGGCAAACCGCAAAGAAACACCCGACAAAGGAGGCGTCCAAGCGGCACCCTCGACAATCCCCCATCAGTCCTCGGTGACACCCACACAGCCGGCACCACAGACTCCAAATATGTGTGCCAGGAGTACACCGGGCATCACACAATGGATGGAGGAGGAGGAGGTGAACCTGGTAGGAGGCAGAGAGGGAAGAGAAACAAGGAGGTGGATTCAAATATACTGTGCTACTACACTAATATAGATGGAATAAACAGTAAAAAGGTAGAGTTAGATAATATATTAAGAAAAGATCAACCACAGATAGTCTGTTTGACAGAGACAAAGCTGAACCAGGACTTTGACAGCAACATAGTGTTTAGTGAAGGATATAATATATGGAGAAATGATAGAAAGGGTAAAAGGGGAGGTGGAGTGGCAGTATTAGTTAAGAACCCTATGACAGCAAAGCACGTGGAGTTAAATAATGACAAGGCAGAAATAATGGCAGTTGAACTCAATGATATAGAAGGAAAAAAGCTAGACATAGCAGTAGCTTACATGCCACCAAAGACCAGAGCATGGAGGGAGTTGGAGTTTGAGGAGATGGTAGAGGATATGATTCAGTCGTTGAGAAGATTGCTTTTAAGGAAGAATCGATTGATCTTGGTAGGAGATTTCAACTGTAGTGAGGTTGATTGGGAATCGGGAGATGCAGGGCCAAATCAGAGATCTTGGGGAAGTCGGCTAGTGGAGTTGGTTACGGAAAATGTACTTACACAACATGTGAAGGAAAATACAAGAATGAGGGGTAATAACGAACCTTCTAAACTCGATCTGATTTTTACAAAAGATCCTCACGAAATTAGTGATATAAACTATCTATGTCCTGTAGGTAAAAGTGATCACCTATTACTAAAATGGAAGTTGACCTCGAGTAATGCCAATAGATTAGACAATAGCTACATAAATGACAGATTAAATTATAGTAAAGCTGATTATGTATCCTTGAAAAGATATTTAGAGGGAGTAGATTGGGATCTTATTTTGAAGGAACGGGACGTACAAGGTAAATATAGTAGATTCCTCGAAATTTATAGAGTGGGAACCAATATGTTTGTCCCAAGATATAAAACTGGAAATTTTACTAAGCAGAAAGATTGGTTTAATTTGAAATGCAAAAGAGCTTTGGGTAGGCGTGATGCAGCTTGGGCTAGATTAAGAAGAAGGAACACTGAGAGTAATCGGAATAAATATAAACAGGAGAGGAATAGATATGTTAACATAATTAGGCAAGTTAAAATGAACTATGAGAAGAACATAGTAAATAAATGTGAAAGTGACCCTAGATTATTTTATAAATATATAAACAGTAAGTTGAAGGTAAAGAAACAAATTACTAAATTAAGAGTTGATGCTAGGACGTATGAAAATGTATCGGACATGTGTGAGGTAATGAATAACAAATTGGGGTCAGTTTTTACTAGAGAGGAAGGTTTTGACGAACCACAGGCGGGAGTACTGGAGAGTGGTCTTAGTAAGATTGAAATAACTAGAGATGAGCTGTTATCTGCGATGAGAGGACTTGAAGTAAGGAAAGCTATGGGACCGGATGAAGTGTCTGCCTGGGTTTTAAAGGAGTGTGCAGAGCAATTAGTGGAGCCAGTGAGGGACATAATTCAAGCTTCCTTAGATAAAGGACAGGTTCCTGTTGAATGGAAAAGAGCTAATATCATTCCGATATACAAGAATGGAAACCCTGAGGACCCTCTAAACTATAGACCAGTTTCACTTACTAGTATTGTATGCAAGATTTGTGAAAAGCTAATTAGGAAGAGATGGATGAAAATGTTGGAGAGAAAGAAAATAATAACCCCAAAGCAATTTGGATTCAGAGAAGGGACATCTTGTGTTACCAGTTTGCTATGTTATTACAGTAGGGTGATAGATGTACTCCAAGAAAGAGGCGGATGGGTGGACTGCGTCTACTTAGACCTTTCCAAAGCATTCGATAAGGTACCACATAAGAGATTGTTATCTAAGCTTGAGACGCTAGGATGTGTCGGGGGGAGTTTGCTGAAATGGATGGAGAGCTATTTAACAGATAGGGAAATGAGGACCAACATTAGAGGAACTTACTCATCGTGGCGGAAAGTTGAGAGTGGTGTGCCGCAGGGATCTGTGTTGGCACCTCTCATGTTCCTTATGTACGTGAATGACCTGCCGATAGGCATAAACTCTTACATGTCAATGTTTGCAGATGACGTAAAAATTATGAGACAAATAACAAATAAAAGTAGTTGTGAGGAGCTGCAAGGGGATTTAGATAAAATATGGAGCACCAAGTGGAAAATGAAATTTAATATAAGTAAATGTCATGTGTTAAATATGGGAAGAAGTGTGAATAGACCAAATTGGGAGTACAGGATGGGAGATAATAAAATTAGCAAGGCCGAAAAAGAAAAAGATTTAGGGTTGATTATACAAGATACTTTGTCGCCGGAGAAACATATTAACAAGCTCTTTAGCGGAATGTATGCAATGGCCGGGAATATGAAAGTTGCTCTGAACTATTTGGATGAGACCATGGTAGCGAAAATTATGAAGAGTATGATTAGACCAAGATTGGAGTATGCAGCAGTGGTGTGGTCCCCGCATCTAAAGAAGCATATTCACAAGTTAGAAAGAATCCAGAGAGCAGTCACTAGATTGGTTCCAAGTCTCAGAGAACTGCCATATGAAGGGAGGCTAGACAAATTAAATCTACCGAGTCTAAAAGAGAGGAGAGAGAGGGGAGACATGATAATGATGTACAAATGTACCCGGGGGCTGGAGAGGCTGGATAGGGAGGATATATTAATTATGGATACAGGAATAACTAGAGGCCACAGCTACAAAGTAAAAAGACCTACCTGCAAGAACGATATCAGGAAGTTTAGCTTCCCCTATAGATGTATTGACAAATGGAATGGGTTGGAGGAGGAGGTGGTGGGGGCAAGGAACATCCATATTTTCAAGAAAAAATTGGATAAAAAGTAGACTGAGAGACGGGACAACACGAGCTTAGCTCAACTCCTGTAAACTACAATTAGGTAAATACAATTAGGTAAATACAACGCGAGCACAGCCACGTCGGAAAACCAGCGTCAGCCAGTCCCGCCAGCCGACTACCAGAAACCAGCGCCACGATGGACAAAGGACTCCCGAGCAACAGCACCAGCGTCGCATCCTGTGTGTATATTCGCAACGCCAGAAGGTCCAGAGTCCAGTCCAAAACCCACAGAAGGGGCTGGCATGACGGCGGTCGTGCCCGGAAGGCAGTTCTCAGGAAGAAAACCAGCACGGCCGGTAGAACGACCAGCCCAGCCAGAGACACAAAGACCTCCTGGATGGTAGACAGGCGGCAGCGCACAGAGCGAAACATGAAGTGACAGGCGCGGAAAAAGTGAAGCAAGCAGCGCTAAATTATTATGTCCCGCATGAAATAGACTGAATTATAGCCAAGACATAGCTACCTTTCACAGAAAATGGGGAACTATTGGGGCCTCAGGGCCCATACAAATATCACAACCCACACACGCACACCTTCCCATGAAAATGCCCACATTGCCTCCTGCACATCAACACACTTCGCCTGCCGAACAACAACCTTTCGCACCCTACATATCCACAAACCCTGCCGCACATCTCTCCACACCTCCCCAGACCCAGAAAACACCCACATTAATCCCATCTATGGCCATTGACCACCCTACTGCTGTTGATCAAATACATTTGCAGGATGAACGTAGGATGCAACAAGCCCCCATATCAGGCTCCCCTTCCACATCGTCTCCCCCCTCACCACTGCCACCTGCCCACCTACAACCGACCCGTAACTCCACCCCCCTGCAGGCCTCACCCACCCATACACCAAGCCCACTATCACCCACAACCACACTTAGCTCACCACATAACCCCTTGCAGCCCCAGCCACACCTACTGGGGTTGTCTACACCAGTGTGCAGATATTATCTGGAAAGAAGGTGCTACTTTGGTCAAAAGGGCGAATATAATGGGAATTCATGTAGATTTGCTCATCCCAAAATTTGCAACAACATAACCAGTCATGGAAAATGTAGATTTGGTGAAACCTGCAAATACCACCACCCATCCCTTTGCAAGACATCACTTGAGAACAAGACCTGCTACAATATGAAATGCCCAGCTTTTCATATTAAAGGGACTTGGAGATATGCTAGACCTAACACGAATGGTAGCCCAAAAAACTCTCTAGCTATGCGAGGATGAGACAGAGGAAAAAGGCAAGGAGGGAAAGGGCAGATGAAGATGAAGAGACTGAGGGAGATGGAAGAGCACATAGAACACCTCGAGCACCTCCTGGCCTCCCAAGAGTGGCCAATACATCCCGAAGACTATTAGGTACTCATAGTACTCCAAACAATCCCTCCCCAATCTTGTTTGCAAATATCCAAGGCCTAAAAAATAGAACCACGAACAAAGTACCATTTATTAGGGGCCTGCTAGAAGAAGGAAACGCTATATTTGCGGCTCTCACAGAAACTCACATTAAAGATCAGGAAGATAGTGAGGTATGGATTCCTGGTTACAACCTACATAGGGCGGACAGAACGCATAGATCACATGGAGGTGTAGCCTTGTACATACATGACTCACTGATATGTACTGAATTCCTAAATAACAGTAATGAAGTGGTGGAAATACTTGGAGTTAAAATAGAATCCCTAAATTTAGCAGTTATTGTTACATACAGGCCTCCAGACTCATCCCGAGAAGAATTCAAAACCCAGCTCAACAAAATAAAATCAGAAGTGGAAACCCTGGGGAACCCAACACCAAATATTATATGGCTAGGAGACTTTAACCTACAGTACCAAACATTAAATGGAGACAACTAGAAAACCAGTTAGTGGCAAATAACACCGGAGAAGCAAATACTAGTACGAGAGAGCTTTTTGAACTTTGTGAACTTTGTGATTTTTTTAGTCTTACCCAACATATTGCTGAACCCACACGGGAAAACAATATCTTAGACCTGGTCTGCACTAACAACGACTCTCTAGTACACAGCATTAACATATCGGACACAACATACTCAGATCATAAATTAATTGAGATCAAAACAACCTTAGAAAGTGTACAGACAACCTCAGAATCGAGAACAAAAACCGGCCCCTTCAGTAAATTTAACTTCAATAACAAAAACATTAGGTGGGAAGAGGTAAATCAAGAAATGGAGGAAATAGACTGGGAAGATTTAATGGATAACCTGACACCAGCAGAATGTATAGTCTTAATAACAGAAACCATGACCCAAATCTGTAGCCACCATATACCTGCAAGACAAACAAAACGAAGAAGCAAACAAGATCGGGAAAGGAGGAGGCTGTACAGAAGAAGAAAATTACTCACACAAAGACGCACACATCAAAATCTACAGGATAGGCAAAAGGTCGAAATAGATAGAGAAATTGTGGATATTGAACAAAGGCTAAGAATATCATATGAACTACAACATATGGAAGAGGAGAGGAAAGCTATTGCAGGTATAAAGGAAATTCCAAATACTTCTTTTCATACGCCAAACAAAAGGCTAAAACAACATCAAACATCGGCCCACTGAGCAAAGGGGACGGCTCTTTCACAGGGGACAAAAAGGAAATGAGCGAACTCTTAAGCAGGCAGTGTGAAATGGCATTCAGTGAGCCTGATGAAACAAAAGTCATCAGAGACCAAAATATATTTTCATGGAAACCTCCCCCACGGAAACCCCTCAGATGCTGGATATTGATTTCGGTCCAAAAGACATAGAAGAGGCCATTTCCAACATGCCATCCCACTCGGCACCAGGCCCGGACTCATGGAATTCGATCCTAATGAAAAAATGTAAGGAAAACCTCTCAAAACCCCTGGCTATAATGTGGAGAAGGAGTCTAGACACCGGTGACATACCAGATAGCTTGAAAAACGCAATAATTGCCCCACTGCATAAAGGAGGGAGTAAAGCACTACCCAAAAACTACCGCCCGGTAGCTCTAACCTCTCACATCATTAAAGTTTTCGAGCAAGTCCTGCGAAGCAAAATTTCAACATTCATGGAGACAAATGAACTACACAACACCGGTCAACATGGGTTCAGAGCGGGAAAATCATGTCTCTCACAACTTTTGGAACACTATGACAAAATTCTTAAAGCGCTAGAAGAAAAGAAAAACGTGGATGTCATTTACACCGATTTTGCTAAGGCATTTGATAAATGTGACCATGGTATAATAGCCCACAAACTGAAAGCAAAAGGTATAACTGGGAAAATCGGACGGTGGATATACAATTTCCTCGTAAACCGAAAACAATCGGTAGCAGTAAACCAAGTCACTTCTGAGCCTTCGGATGTCAAAAGCTCAGTGCCCCAAGGAACAGTGCTAGCGCCCCTTCTGTTCCTCATACTAATTTGCGACATAGATACCAACACCAGACACAGTACGGTGTCGTCTTTTGCTGATGACACAAAATTAATCAAGATAGTAAACACACAAGAGGACACGGGCCGACTGCAGGAAGACATGAATGTAGTGTTCCAGTGGACCAGGGAAAACAACATGCAATTCAATGAGGAAAAATTCCAATTAATACGGTACGGAGATAATAATGGTGTTAAAGAAATTACAAATTACTTAACAGAATCTAACCACATAATAGAACGGAAAGACAGTGTGAAAGACCTTCGGGTATTAATGTCTGAAAATATGGGTTTCAAAGTACATAACCAGGTCAAAGTGGCGGCTGCGAAACGTCTAACAGGTTGGATTCTGCGTACTTTTAAAACACGCGGTGAATTGCCTATGATAACGCTCTTCAAATCTCTAGTGCTACCGCGGCTTGAATACTGTAGCGTATTAACATCCCCATACAAAGCAGGTGAAATAAATGACATAGAGAGTGTACAAAGAAATTTCACTTCGCATATAAGTTCGATAAAACATCTACACTATTGGGAGCGTTTAAGAGCACTGAATCTGTACTCACTGGAACGTAGAAGAGAACGTTACCTAATAATATACACGTGGAAAATCGCAGAGGGTTTAGTACCAAACCTACATACTCCGATAGTCATGAAATTCAGTGATAGGAGAGGCTGGGAATGCGAAATCCCCGGATGAATAACAGGGGTGCTATGGGCTCTCTGCGAGAGGGCTGGTTATCACACAGAGGCCCACGTCTCTTCAACAAACTCCCACGGCGAGTAAGAGACATGAGGGACATCTCGTTAGACAACTTCAAGAGAGCCCTAGATGTCGAACTGCAAAAAGTGCCAGACGAGCCCATCCTCGCAAGGGAGCGAGCTGTCGCTTCAAACAGTCTACTGCACCAAATCACCACCCATAACGAGGGGCGTCGCGCTCCTTGGTGCCGCTAGAAGAGCGGCGAACACATCAAAAGGTATCAAAAGGTATCCAGGACGGAAGAGACTTTCAGCGGGACACGGAAGACCATGGAGAGTCCGACCAGGAACGGGAGGACCCATCTGTGGACCGGGATCCACCGAGCCCGCGAACATCAACGAGGGCCCGAGGTCGCCAACTCGGCCCAAGAGGAATCGCGAGACAGGGAGGGGCACCGGAAACGGGCACCCTCACCGCAGCTGGGCGCACCAAGCCTGTGCCAGCCACGGGGGCAGCAACAACCAGACCCAACCGCGGAACTGTTGTAGCTTCATGGGGATGTAGCACAGCAAGAGTGCGACCGGAGGAGGAATACGAAGAGCGCCGCCACCTTGCCCCATACGTCCGCGAATGCAACCAGAACCACTGCCTGGGTGCGAGACAGGAGGGAGAGGGACAAAGGTAACGTGTGCAACCTCCACGAGGCGAACAAGGAGAGCCCTGGAACTCTCCAAGAAGTAGTCAGCGAACAAGGAGAGCCTTGGAACTCCCCAAGAAGTAGTCAGGTCGACGAAGACAGTATGCGGCAGCGTCCACTCTACCAGAATAGCCTGTCCGTACAACAGGCAGTTGCGGGCAGGCAGGAAGCGCGCAGGGACACGCAGTGCCGGTCCGCCAAGAAGAACAACGGCTCAGCGATCCCCAACAGAGTATGAGATCAGGAGAACCCCTGCACGTGGAGACCATGGACCTCCGACTGAACGTTCATCCTGAAAGCCACCGACTCGTTCGAAAGAGTGAACGTGTGAACCCACAGGAAGAACAACGGTACCAACAGGCCGAGAGCATCGACGGGTAGGGGAGTGTGCCCAGATCGCCAGCCCAGACGTTGATGCCCCATGGACAACCGGGAGCCCTAAGCCACCTCGCACGATGTATCTTTGACCACCCAGATCAACGGCAGTGGGGCAGGCCAGGGCACGGCTGCAGAGAGCGTGCCCCGAGTGACCCAGTGACCGAAGGGAGACGTGGAGGGCCCCAGACTGCGGAGACAATGGATCCCCTGGCAGAGTGTCCACCCCGAAAGTCACCGACTCGCCCAAAGGGCCAGTGCGTGAACCCTCAGGAATAACAATGTCACCAACAGGTCGAGAACATCGACAGGCAGGGGCATGTGCCCGACCACCAGCCCTGACTGTGAAGTCCCATGGACTAGTGGGAGCCCCAAGCCACCACGCACAATGAATCTGTAGGTGGTGGGCCAGACCAGGGCCCGGGAGGCGAGAGAGAGCCCTGAGCGACGCAGAGTCCCAAGGGTCGGTAAATGGCGCGTGGGACTAGCCACGACCTGGAACGTGGCGGTCGACAGGGAGCACGTCCAGTGCTTACTGAGCCAGGGTGCTGGAGACTATCCACCAAATGTCCAGGGAAAACAGGAGCTGGATACCGTCTCGCAGGAGAGGATCCAGAGCCTGTATTACCAGCATAGTGCCAAAATGCACCTGGTAGCTCCAGCGACATCACCATCGACAGAGGTCGCAGCGTCAGTCGGACCAGGAGTACCAACAGCACGTGAAACCGAGTGCTCATGAAAGAACTGGCGAGGGCCGACAGTCTCATCGCGTCACAGGCAGTCTACGGTACCAGGAACACACGAAAGAGGAAAACCCTGTGGCCAGGTTGCACCACCGAAAGTACCCTCTGTTCGTGCATTGACGCGACCATGGTGGCCACATCGCTAGGGTAGATTCCTCCAGGTAACCGTTCGACCCCACGTGCCTCGCAGCCAGTGAAGATGGTCGCAAGGGAAAAAAAACAGTGGAGACTCCCGAGACAAAGTAAGCAACCCTGTCTGAGAGGCGAGAAGGAGACCGACCTGGAGAGCCGACACGTGTTGAGACGTGGAAGTCCCTCCGAAACTGCTCTGAGTGCCACGAGCAACCTCTACCACTCCCCCCCCCCTTTTCTGACGAAAAGGGCGTATCAAGCCACGACCCGTTCGGGGGAGTCCGCCCCGATGAAGCGCGACCAGAGGGAGAGGCCTGACTGGTCTAGCACCAGCGGGCGCTGGTGCCAAAGCGATGAGGCCAGGCCGAGCGGGCAGACAGCGTACAGTACTCCGACCGTGAAACGGCGCGACGGTGCGTGCCTTCAGCAGAGGCAGCCGACAGGGAGGCGTGCAGCACCCAGGTGGTACGGAGCAAACAACCCCGTCGTAGACAGAGCGCAGAGTACAGCAGTCCCAGACGCACAGCAAACAGGGCGCCGCAGCAGACCGTGGACTGGACGCCGAGGCAAGGGCGAGCAGCCTCGCACAGCACCACCGGTAGTATGGGGACGAAGGACATAGCGAGCTGGAGGGAAATCCGCCGCACATAGCCCATAGCGTGGCGAAGGGTACGCTGAGGCACCGCCTTGGCAAGACGGGGGAGTTGAACGGAGGGCAACAGGTGCCCAATGACAGAGGCCACCATGTCCACCACCCGCCGGCGCAAGGCAAAAGCCGAGAGCCGCCCCCCTTGGGGAGAGTGAAGAAGGGAGAAGAGAAGCCGCAGAGACACGCCACGCAGACAGCCGACAGAGACGAGAGGGAGGGAGAGGCAGGCACAGCAAGGGAGACAGTGACGTCGACGGCCCGGGAAGCAAACAGCAGGACCCCGACAAACCAGGCGCGGGTGAGCGAGCACGGCAGGAAGAACAGGTAGAGTGCCCTCGCGCAGGCCCGGCCCCAAGGAGAAACAGTCCCGACAAGACCGAGAGGGACCGAACAACCAGTAGGACGTCCAGGCGGCTAAAGTCCGAAGGCCTATACCTCCACGACCGCAACCAGAACGTCGCTTCAGAACGCCCTGAACAGCAGGTAGACACGAAGAGGGACAGACCAGCCAGAAGGAAGAGGTCACGCCAGGGTTCGGAGGGCACCAGCACCCGGGGCCCCTCGCCCCAAAAGCAGACATCCCCGAAGGAAGAGAACCCCGAAACCGCGACCAGGGCCTCCGACCCACAAGACGGGGTCCACCCCTGGGGAGCAGGAAGGGGATGAGAAGAGCGGCCAGGGTTAAGCAGCAGGGCAGAGGAGTCCGTGGGAGAACAAAGAGCAGGGGGGGGGGGGGAGGCCCTCCCCACGGTAGAACGGCAGGCGGAGGAGAGACAGCCAGGGAACGTATCCGCAACAAGGAGCTCCCCCCTGGATAGTGGGGGAGAGGGAAGCAGAGGAACAACGAGGGGGGAGCAGAATAACCCCCTAGCCGTCGAAAGTCGGTGTAAGCAAAGGAAGAGACAGCAGAAGCCGCACTGAGATGGAGAAAGCGTAGAAAGAGACTGCAACACCTCTGAATCCATCAAAGGTCAACCTGACAAGCACTGTGCGCGGCATCCAAGGAGAGTTGCAGTCATCAATGAAGAAAAGATGTCTTTAAGTGGGCCATGTAGGAAGAGAGACCCCCCAAGGGAAAATCCACTGATGCATGTCCAGAGCACAACCGGAACACACCGAAGGACTGTGGGACACTAGAAACAGCAGTATGTCGGAGGGCAAGTAACGGTAAGGGTTCGGAAGAGTTGTTGTTGCCTGATTACCCTTGTACCCCTTTTTGGACACCCAGGACTGCGGAGGGCAAGGAACCAGGAGGAGTTGGTAGACTTTTCGTTGCTTGATGTCCTTGAATTCCTGTGTACTCCGTTGGACTCCTAGTACATTGGAGGGCAAGCAACCGTGAGGGGTCGGAAGACCTGTTGCAGCCTGATGTCCTGAGTAATTCCCGATGTCCAAGGTACTCCTTTGCACTCTTATGTACACCGTATAATGGCCAAGAAACCAGGAAGGAAGCATGGAGAAGAACAAGTTGGCATGCAAACTGAGGTACTGTACTCACCAAACCGGCAACTCTGAGGGGCAGTGATGAAGGGCAGGTTGAAGCACCGGGAGAACCTGCAAAGATGGAGAAAGTGTTATCCACCCCTCAACATTTTACATGCAGGGTCTATATCACAGGAAAAGTGCAAAAACCACATGTGAAAGGGGAGGGGAAAATACCAATCACATAACCCAAATGCCATGGTCAATTCACAGAAAGTCAGTCAAGAGAAAGACAGTGAAGGCCGCAAACTTGCGGGGAGCAAGACAGCATAGGTTACCAGAAAGAGCTAACCATCACCGCAAATTTGCGGGCTTATTGAGGCATGTCCGTATCAACACAAAAAATCCGCAATTTCGCGGGGCCAACAAGCCAATACCGCAAATTTGCGGGGGCCGAAACGAACGTCCGAGACGAAATCGTAACACCCCCGCAAATTTGCGGGACCGGGCCAGATGGTCCGGTGCCGAAAAAGCGAAAAAGCTAATTTAGCATCTGAGGCAACACCAAAACAAGCCGCAAAAATGCGTCATCTCCTTATGATCTCCAAGCTTGGAAGGGCCATCAAGCTGAGCAGTGTCTTCCTTGATCAGTAACCCATCTCAACCTGTCAAGGGAGGGGGCAAGGAAGACACACCAGGGGAGAGGAGGCACATCCCCCAGGACTCCAAGTATCTCCTATGACCTCCAAGCTTGTGTGAGGGCCAACAAGCTGAGCATGATCTCCAAGCTTGGTTGAGGGCCTACAAGCTGAGCAGTGTCTTCCTTAACCCATCAGACCCGGAAGGGCTCTTAAACACCCATAAAAAACACACCCTAGCTACCCGGAAGGCCTCTTAAACACCCATGAGCTTAAAGCCTGTAAGCTTGGTGTGCGAGGCGTACGTCTGACGCATGTAAACAACAGCCGGCTGGACCGACGCCCCGCATCTCCGGCCACAAGAAGGAGTGCGTCGCTTGTTCGTGTGTGCCTGTATGTTATTGTTAAGTATCGAAAAGTAGTGTAAAGTGGCTGTTTTTGCCATAAAGTTGTCTCCAATGAAATCATCATCACAACTGAACCATTTGACTTAGAGAGCTCTACTTAACGCCATTCTACAGGTACGAAACACATCTACTCTTAGGGATGCGGAAGCAGTCCGAATAACAAAGATACGGTAGCCTAGGCGTAGACGTTTTTCGGCCAAAACCCCCGGATTTCGGGGAATATTTATGTAATGCGTAGCCGGGGCTGGAGGGTTAAGGGGAGCGTCCGCCATGTTTTTTAAAATGGTCCGATCATTTTCATTTTTATACAGGTGATAGATACCACTTCTAGGAACAATATATCCAGAAATGAATAAAAATCGGACCAATAGTTTTTTTCGCTACCTCGGATTTTCGCAATTTCCTCAAATTTTCCAATCCCTATATAAAGTTTATTTTTGGTCCAATTTTAATAAGTAAGATACCATTGGAAAGAGGGAGAAAAATGCAATAAATCTGTTTGGCGGATTTTTGATTAACGCTATAGTTTTGCCGCATGATTTTGTTTTGTTTTAAAGTTTTAAAAGGTTGCAAACCTCCTGTCAAAACTTTTATATGTTTGTGCATGCGCAATATATATCTCCAATATATCCCCAAAAGAAAATTTAGATCAACTCAGAACCAACCCAAATGGATGAATAATAGACTATTAGACCTTCTAGGAAAAAAGAGAGGAATATCTAGAAAAATTAAGAAAGGCGAAATTCACCTACTTGCTTACTATCAGAATTTATCAAGAGTGGTTAAAAAAGGTATAAGGACAGACAAAAGAAATTATGAAATCAGGATAACCAATGACTCAAAAAATAACCCTAAGGCTTTTTACCAGCTATATAAATCTAAAGTTACAGATAAAATAGGCCCCCTTAAAACTTCGATAGGAGAAATGACAGAAAATGATTTAGAAATGTGCAGTACATTAAATAGTCAGTTTCTATCCGTTTTCACTAATGAAAATTTGGCACAGATTCCAGAAGTCCGTAAGGTATATAGCGATAGTATAGAAAATAGGTTAAGTACGGTTACTATAAGTAGAAATGATGTGCTTAAGGAAATTGACAGACTGAAACCTCAGAAATCGCCTGGTCCCGATGAGGTATATGCTAGAGTATTAAAAGAATGCAGAGATGAGTTAAGTTACCCATTAACATTTCTTTTTAACAATTCATTAGAAACAGGTATAGTTCCAGAAGCTTGGAAGCTTGCAAATGTAGTTCCGATTTTCAAAAAAGGTGATAAATCAATAGCATCCAATTACCGTCCCATTAGTCTCACTTCAATCATAGGAAAGCTACTAGAGTCAATTATTGCTAGGAAAATGAGAAACCACTTAGAAACATTTAACTTAATCAATTCTTCTCAGCATGGATTCACTCAGGGACGTTCTTGCCTTACTAATTTGCTTAGTTTTTTCTCAGTGAAGCAGTAGATAATGACAAGTCTTATGATATTATATATTTAGATTTCAGTAAAGCTTTCGACAGAGTCCCTCATGAGAGATTAATGAGAAAGGTTGAGGCACATGGAATAGGTGGGGCGTTTTTAGGATGGATTAGGTCATGGCTAATTGGTAGGAAGCAGAGAGTCAGCATAAATGGTACTAAGTCAGAATGGGGATCAGTCAAGAGTGGTGTCCCCCAGGGATCTGTATTAGGTCCTCTGTTGTTTATTATATACATAAATGACCTTGATTTAGGTATAACTAGTAGGATAAGTAAATTTGCAGACGATACCAAAATGGGGAGAAAAATTGATTCAGTTAGAAATATAGAGTGTCTGCAAAGGGATCTAGATACCTTACACGAATGGTCAGTAAAATGGCAGATGAAGTTTAACATTGACAAATGCAAGGTGTTAAAGATAGGGAAGATGCATACAAATTTTAAATATAAACTAGCTAATATGGAATTAGAAAACTCAGACTGTTAGAAAGATCTAGGTGTTTTTGTTAGCAATGATTTGAAGCCTAGAAAACTATGTATAAGCGTTCGTAACAAGGCAAACAGGATTCTCGGGTTCATATCTAGGAGTGTGAGTAACAGAACTGCTGATGTTATCTTAAAACTTTACTTGTCATTAGTGAGACCCCATATGGATTATGCTGTTAAATTTTGGTGTCCTTATTACAGAATGGACATAGATTAATTGGAGAGAGTACAACGTAGAATGACAAAAATGATCCATAATATTAGAAATCTTCCGTATGAATAAAGAAAGGTTGAAGAAATTAGGCTTACATTCATTAGAGAGACGCAGAGTTAGAGGTGACATGATAGAGGTATTCAAGTGGGTTAGTGGAATTAATAAAGGAGACATGAAAAATGTACTAAAGCTCAGTGATAGCGAAATAACTCTTACAAATGGTTTCAAATTAGATAAATTTCGTTTCAGAAAAGATATAGGCAAATATTGGTTTGGTAACAGAGTTGTAGATGGGTGGAATAGGCTACCAAGTGATATAGTGGGATCAAGAACGATAGGGAGCTTTAAGATAAAATTAGATAGGCATATGGACGAGATGGGTTGGGTGTGAGGGGGATCTACCAGGTGTGGGCCAATCGGCGCTCAGCAGACCCCCGTAATCTTGTGTTAATCCCTGACCGTTTTGGTGGGGTCAGTACTCAAGGTATTAGTGAGATGGGTCTATAATTGGGCCTTGTAATTGGGGTTGGGTGTGACAGGGATCTGCCTTGTATGGGCCGATCGGCTTTTTGCAGACTCCCATTTTCTTATGTTCTTATGTCTTGGCATCTGGTCCCCCCTTCCCGAAGGAAGGTACTAGCGATACAGGTCCACTCCTCTCGACCGCTTGATAAGCACTGACTCTTATCTCTTCCCTACGGTACAACCAGAGTAGGAGAAGGCTTGTGGAAGTTCAGTTGAGTTGCCTGAGACTTCTAGGCCCGAATTCAGAACAGTGGTTTAAACCTCGGATTTCGGGGCAGGTTTAAACCCGGGATTGAGATTACTCGATCCTGGATCGAACACAAAGGTTTATCCGTATTCAGAACACAGGATTGAGATCGAGATCGAGTAATCCACGGCTTAAAACTCTGTTTAAGTCGAAGGTTTGCAACAGCCAATCACAGTGCCGTACGGAATGCAGATAGCCAATGAATTGGCCATTTGATCTATATTATATATTTAATGCCGTCACTGCCTATTTTAAAAGTGTAATACGTGAAGCATGGCCTGTGATTGGCTAAGCGAGTCAGTCAACCTTCATTCTCGCTTACTTCTTGCGTTTATTTTGTCTTTATTTCGCTTGTGTTTACTTTATGATATATACATTATTATTGTGTTTCCTGTGATATTTAATAGCTCTTTAGATTCAGATAACACTGTAATTTATTAAGTAATCATTAAAATTGCTTACACATATCTAGTTTAATGAATAAATAAGGAATAATACAGATAATGAGTAAATTATCAGGGTACTGATAAACTAGCCAATCATGAGCGTGCTGCTTGTGCTGCTGCTTCCACTGACTTTCACTTTTACCGACATAGGCTACGTGGATTCATGTCGCTTGTTTTAAGTAATAGCGAGCAATATAGTCATACTTACCATGGTTTTTATATATGCTCAACTTTATCATAGGGATTGTGATATATTAACCCTCCAGCCCCGGCTACGCATTACATAAATATCCCCCGAAACCCGGGTGTTTTGGCCGAAAAACGTCTAGGCTAGGGTACCGTATCTTTGTTATTCTGACTGCTTCCCGCATTCCCGCGCATCCCCAAGCGTAGCTGTGTTATTTACCTGTAGAATGGCGTTTAGTAGAACTCTCTAAGTCAACTGGTTCAGTTGTGATGATGATTTCATTGGAGATAACTTACGGCAACAACAGCCACTTTACACTACTTTTCGATACTTAACAACAACATACAGGCACACCCGAACAAGCGACGCTCTCCTTCTTGTGGCCGGAGATGCGGGGCGTCGGTCCAGCCGGCTGTTGTTTACATGCGTCGGACCGGCGCCTCACACACCAAGGTCACAGGCTTTCAACCACTGGTACAATGTTGTACCACCCGGGTTCCTCGGGTCAAAACAAAATGGTACACACGTGTACCAGCCGGGTTTGAAGGGTTAATAGCATGATGGGAAGCTAAAGCGGCCGAATTAAGACCAATTAATTTCGAAGTGAGAACGAAAGTGTAGGCTACGTGAGATAGTGCTATTAAAATCTCATTACGGGCAACTCTATTCCACCCCTTAAACCTAACTTATACTTTGTTACTACATCTACCGCATGCTCAGTGATGTTAATACCCAGTCAAATGGACAAATATGTATAGTATACATAGCTCAACTGAAATACGTTGTAACCATTAACTATGTAGGTGAAAACAGTAGCCTAACCAATGTGACTCGTTATATAAACTATGCATCATTACAACCTACTAGGCTATTAAAAAGACAACTCATGTCTCAAATAACTCTTATCCTACTTGTTAAATGCATTTGCAAATAATGGTTCACTTGTGATTCCGTATATATTGTAAGCTATATATTTTAATTCGTACATAGGATTAACATTGTGCATGGATACAGTAAATAATTATATTTGCTGTGCAACATGTAGGCTAATGGACTAATAATATTGGTTCTATGGTAACCTAATTATTGGTTTGACTCCTGCAAGGAGATAAAGAAAACCTAACATTTAGTAGTGGCCCCGTAATCATTGACGATTATGCCTATTACATAAGGCATCCTCTTCAAACACTCCTTTACCGTAGTTTGAATCTACCGCGCAGTGCATAAAAAATTGAGGAGCCTTCATCATGAGCGCACGCAACCTCACTCATGGTTCGTCATTATGAAATTGGGTACTCACTACGAAAAAACTTCGTAAAAAATAACAAATAAAAAGAAAATAAGAATAACTAATCATAAGCTTTCCATAACTTCGTGGATGTACTTGTGTGGATCTTTGACCAGACGCCGACTTCAGGCGTCATTCTTCCTTCACTGACATATCAAGTAAACCAAAATCCTTAATACTGTACATCAACGAATGGGAAGGGGTTGGTCGGGAGGGCCCCAGTCGTCAATGATTACGGGGCCACTACTAAATATTAGGTTTTCTTTATCTCCTTGCAGGAGTCAAACCTATAATTTATTAGTGGCCCCTCCATCATTGACGATTATGCCTGATATCTAAGACTGGAGGGGGACATTCGTAATCATATCATAACTCTAGCAAAAGCAGATAATCAAACAACCACATAGTATTCTTACTTTGTAAAAGAGATATATTTATTAGTGGCCCCTCCATCATTGACGAACATGCCTATTACATAAGGCATCCTCTTCAAACACTAATCCGCCGTAGTTTGAATCTACCGCGCAGAGCATTTAAAAACTGAGGAGCCTTCATCATGAGCGCACGCGACCTCACTCATGGCTTCAGTCATTATGAATTGGGTTCTCACTACGAAAAAACTTCGTAAAAAATAAAAACAAAAAGAAAATAAGAATAACTATCCAATAAGCTTTCCATCATATCGTGGATGTACTTGTGTGGATTTCTGACCAGACGCTGAATCAGGCGTCATTCCTCCTTCTTTGCTCTGCGCTCAGCCTGCCCGGACGTACCTTTCAGGCTCCGCTGGTTCCGCATTCGTGGCGTCCCTAGTGAGTTTTTTCTCATTTGTTTACTCTGGGATGTATCGAGTAAGGTTAGGATAGGCGTAGCAGGAGTGTCCTGGGCTGGTTGCCCGCAGTGCAATGTATTTTGGGTCGTATGTATGGGGCATCTATTTCGGATGTACCCTCGTGGTCCTGTTGTGGACACGTGAACTTTTCACAGTTGGGTTAGTTGGTGATGCAGGCGGCTTTCATTACGCGTTAATTATTGCTGCCTTTTATCCTTCTGATGAGGTAAGCTGTATGTTTGCTGACGTTCCCAGAGTATTTTTCTTCACTTAGTGAAGTTTTTTCTGGGTCCGTGTCAGGCTTCCCGGGGTTGGGAAGTTATCGCTTCGGTGGTGTGTTGGCGGTGGTTCCTGTTGTGATATTCCAGTGTGTGTTTATATTTCAACTATTTTCATGCCGTCTACCTAGGCCTAGCCAGCCGCTCGTAGCTTTGCCACATGTCTAGTGTTTTATTTATTTTTAAATATGCCCTACTGTGTCATGTGTATCCGGGTTTTAGTTGTGTATTGGCTAATTCCTCGGACTATATTTGTTTCCTGGTTTAGTTGTGTATTGGCTAATTCCACGGATTATGTTGTGACCTTGGTTAGTCGTGCGTGTCTCTCCTCGTGTCGTATTGTTCAGATGGTGTCTGTTCAGGGTGGGGTTTGCCTTCCGGCGGGTTTTTCTCGGTTTCACCATGAAAAATCCTGACCGATGAGCAGTGTTGGGCCACACGTGGTTTTTAACTCTGGCTGGTTCCCCGGCGAGGGGAGGTGTCTGTGGCTCTCCAGGACTGCGTCTCTGTGGGTGCCTGGTTTCAGGCCTCCTTTAAAATTCCCGGCGGGATGGCTGTACCCATCCTTACATATATATTTAGTTATATATAAAGAAACGACGTTCTTGAGAACACTCGTTTTTTATAGGTTTTTCTACCTGGTTTACGACAACCACAGGGAAAACCTAGCTGTTGTTTAGGCGTTCCTCCCCGGCGATCTTTTACAAAGAAGTGGGGTCAGGAACTTGTGGGGTTAACTTTTAGACTTCTCACCCGGCGGGTGCACCTGAGCAGGGTGGGATAAAACGACTTAGGTCTCTTATAGTTAACCAATCCATTTGAGTGATACTCTGTGTATCGCTGCCTTTACTCTTACGGCAATTGAAGGATCAGTGAGGTTTAACCAAATCGATTTCCACACCCGGCGGGTGCCCCTAAGTAAAGGAACTAAGGAATTTATAAACAAATTCAATTTCGATTAACCTTAATTGGGTGATACTTTCAGTATCGCCGCCTTCTATTTTTACGACGATCGTTTGGGACAATTCGTTAAAAAATCAGATCTCGTATATTCCTGCCCTGGGCTATTCTACTAAAATATTTCAAGGGCCGGCGTCTTTATGAGGGGGGGCTTTGTTACAAAATTGAATCTTGAGACAGTCACCACCTCCTACAGACTATAAGTGCCATACTGGACCATTATATCAGAGGGTATTCTTCATGTTCTTTAGCTAAGAAGATTTGTTTAGCCTCTTTACACCCAGCCGCGTGGCGAGATGTGTTAGCTGTGTCTTTGCATCCCGTTACCCGGCGGGTTATTAACACTTGTATGCGAACACTTGGGTTAACCTTACGAGCATTAATTCCTGGAAATTTTTCTTTATTTTTCCAGAGCTGAGCTCCGGCGGACCAATACAGACCCGGCGGTAGTTCCTCACACCAGTCTCTGTCATGGCTAATGTGGCCCCAGTTTTTGCCCTGTGCATTACCCCTACTTGCGCGGGTATCCCAATTTTTGCGCATACCCTTTGCATAAAGTGTGTTAGATGTCTAGACCGTTCAAGGGGTCTCTGGGTTACACTTAATTGTTCATTTTGCTCCCAATTAGCCAATAAAGTCCTGTGTGACAATGACAAGACCGCGGCGGTAGCGTTGAGAGAGGTCAGACAACAAATGTCGGCCTATACTACCATTGTCGCACATAAGTCACTTCAATGTGACAACGTCCCACTTTGGGATAAGTTGCTGTCAGAGCACCCTCCCCCTAAACGTACCTCTAGAGTAAGGGGTTTTCAGCCGACAGAGACTAGCCAGGGTTCTGTATCGTCTGTGGAAACGTTTAAACGCCCGAGAGAGCCTACTCCCCCGGCAGCCACCTCCTCGTCGCAGGCGAGATCGAGGTCAAGGTCACCCCTCAGACAACGGTCTTCAAGTCGGGCCTCTTCCCCGGCTAGTAAGAAGTGCAAGACTGAAGCTTCCCCCAGTGGCCATGGTGGTGATTCTTCCAAACCTAGGTCTAGTTCGCGGTCACACCGTAGCCACAAATCCTCCAAAAAGGATTCCCATAAGAAGTCCTCTCGACATTCTACTAAGTCTAGTGCATCTCATCGTACCTCTACACCTGACAATGTTTCTGTTACAGCCTCAGAGTATAGTGAAGCGCCTGTCCCTAAACAAGATTTACCTATTGATATTTTAACCCTAGAAATGGAAAGTTCAGGAAATTCAATAATTGAGAATGTTTCAGACTCTCAAGAGAGCGTAGGCCAGAGCCTCGGTGTTTGGCGGTTTGCTCAGCCAGGGTCTGACCATCCACGTCCGACTCATACGAGTCACACAGTAGCCGATGTCCACAGGGACGCGGCGACCCCATCCTCTATCCCTGATTTATCTTGGAAACAAGGTGCCCCTGCCTCGGCGGGGTCTTCTCAGGAGGATCGGGAGGAACAAGATGAAGTGTCATTAATTTCAGATAGGGAGGGACAAGGGTCAGGCTCAGGCCTGGACGCCGCCCATGATAATACTGATTCACCTGAAAGTTCTGCACCTAACCAGTTTGTTACAGCACAAGAAATTGATGGGTTACTTACTCATGCTCTATCAAAATTCTTTAATCAACAACGAGAAAACCCCACAATGGACTTGGGGGCTCCCTTGACAGGTTCTGCGGTACGGCCTCTGATAACGTCAATCGATTTATCTAAGATTCCTAACCCTCCTACTCTGTCACCGGCAGGGAGCTCTAAGCCAGCTACGGCGGCATTCACTACGTCAAATGTCAGGGTCATTACGGATGTTAATCCACCCCCTCTAGACAAAGCGCCTCTTAGAAAAGTAGCTATGCCCCTACTTTATGGGCCAGACGAGTCATGGGTCCCTTTGAACCCCTCTAAGCCAGAGCTTGCCCAGCCTACCTTGTCAGGGGAACTCCCGGTACCACGTGAGTGGTTTATCCAGGGAAATAAGTCTAAGAAATTAAGGGCATTGGATGCCTTGGGTAATGTTTTGGACGTAAATATCAAGGCTATACCTAGTTATTATCATCAGGATTATTTTGTTTATGCATCTAAGCCTGCTTTACCCCCTGCCTCAGCTTCAAAACTTTTTTCAGACTGGTCTAAGCTGGATGGGTTTAATGATATTAAGGCTCTGTCGGCTATTACTCCTGAACTAGATTTACAGACCGTCACAGACGAGACAGCTAATCCAGTGTTGAAGGTGGGACAGTTGGGACCAGGACCTTGGGTGGATTGGGAGGTAGAGGCTCAAAACTTTGCAACCACTTTCACTTCTAAATCTTCCCACCAGATCCCTCAGGATACACATTCATGGTTCTCAATGCCGGTAGGTTCTGCCGGCGGAGTTCCGTCAGCTTTATTTTCTTTTTTAGCTGCCCCTAAGATTAATCTTTGTGAACTAAAGGAACCATTCATTACCCCTACCCCTTCTCACCTAGACAGAGAATTTAGGCTAAGGGGAAAAGCTTTCCGCCTGTTTTCACAGTACATAGTTTCTCAACAGGTGGCTAAGTCTTTACTCAGGTCTACTCAGGCAATCGCAGACGCGGATGCTCGAAGATCAGTTGAATTATCCCGGCGTCTGATTCTTCAGTCGTCAATTCAATCCTTAGGTGACATACGCACAGCCTTACTTGAGGCGGTGCGAGCACGACAGGATCTTAGGATGTCATTAGTTCGCAAGCTGCCTGATCGCATTGCTAACCAGGTGGTAATGTCCCCAGTACTTACACCTTCTTTAATGTCCCCTGATGTATGGCGAACAGTGTTTAACATGGCACAGGCCGTGAAGCACAGTCCCGCACAGGCTAAGAAACCCGCATTTAACTTCCCCAAACCTAAGCCTCCTACTAAAGCTCAGCCAGGGGGTTCTAAGCCGCTTCTTCCGCCTAAGTCCTCCCAATCCCCCCTGGGTCAGTTCAGGCATAGACAGAGAGGGTTTTCAGGACAGAGGGGACGCGGCCAGTATAAGCCGGGGCAGGGCCAGTCTTCGGCCCACACCAGCCAGCCGGCGAAGCGTCCAACACCACCAAACCCACCATAAAAAAACTAAAGTCTTTCTCACTCCCAGTGCCTATCTTAGAGCCGGAGGAACCGAGGGAAGTACAGCCGGCGAACCCTTGTCTGCTAACTGGGTCGTTCCGAACGTGTCACCAAGCATGGCCGTTAAAAACCTGGGCACGGATGGTGGCACGCAAAGGCATCACTTGGCAGTGGCTCCGGCGACCTCGCTTACGTCAGCCGACAACGGCAAATTGTGTTTCATTAGAGGTGGAGTTGCTGGTCCAGGAGATGATTGCCAAGAATGTCATCATCCCGGTACCTCCAGATTACCCTGTATTCATGTCAAAACTGTTTTTGGTTCCCAAACGGGACAGTGTTCAGATGAGGCCGGTCGTAGACCTGTCGTATCTGAATCTTCACATTTACAACGAGTCTTTCAGAATGTTAACAGTTCATCAAATCAGGCTAACACTTCCGCCGGGTGGCTGGATGTGTTCCCTAGACCTGACAGACGCCTATTGGCACGTGTCGGTCAACAAAAGATTTCAAAGGTTTCTGGCCTTGAGGATCAGGCACCAAAATTTTGTTTTTCAGAGGATGCCGTTCGGTTTGAACCTAGCACCTCGATTATTCACGAAACTAGTCCGGCAAGCCCTGATGCCATTGTTAAAACAGGGAATCGGAGTGTTGTGGTATCTAGACGACTGGCTGGTGGTGGCAGAGACACAACAATTATGCATAAAACATGTCAATATCATTTTAAATCATGTCAAAACTCTAGGCTTCAAGGTAAATCTGGTAAAGTCAAACCTTGTTCCCTCAAGAGTAATTCAGTGGATAGGGCTGGTCTGGGACACCGCCGCTCTCACTCTGAGTCAGAGTGTGGACAATCGCAACAGGTTTCGCAGGAAACTGTTCAGGTTTCTTCACAGTCTGACTACGACACGAAGAGTCTGGGAGTCTCTGGTCGGCTCTCTCAACTGGATTCAGCTAACTGTCAAGTTGGGCCGGTTGAAAGTAAAACGATTAATATTGGAAGGCAACAAATATTTCCCACTCTTACCGGCGGGAAAATTATGGCCCATACCAAAATTAATCCACACCTTACTAGCGGTCTGGGCGAAGAGGGAAACATTGCACTCAATCATGTCATGGACCTCTCCTCCTCCAACGGTATGGGTAGACACGGATGCGTCAGGCACCATAGGGTGGGGATTTCAGTCAAATCAGGGGCACCAGGGTCAGGGACTTTGGTCCCACTTAGAAATCTCTCACATAAATGTCAAAGAGTTACTAGTCCCCTTGTATTTCCTTCAGGCTCACGGCCCGGCGTTACGGGGCAAGTCAGTGGCCTTCAGAATGGACAATCTGAATGCAGTTCACTGTATTCAGAAACAAGGGTCAACGAGGTCAAGGAAGTTGCTACTCGTGTCGGAAGAGATTTTTGTTCTAGCCACCAGTCTAGATATTTATCTTCACGCATCTTATCTCCCAGGCGTAGCGAACGTCTGAGCAGACGCTCTGTCCCGGAGACAGAGCACGACAGTAGAATGGGAGCTCAAGCAACCCATTTTCGACCTAATGATTGCGGAGCTCTCCCATCCACAAGTGGATCTTTTTGCGTCCGAGGAGACTCACAAACTCCCTCTATACCTCACCCGCCGGGCGATAACGCCGGCAGGGGGGCCAGACGCCCTAGTGACAGACTGGAACAGATGGAGCTCCATCTATCTGTTTCCGCCGCCAGATGCGTCACTAATGTGCCACGTAGTGAACAAACTACGAGTTTATCGAGGCTTAGTCTCGCTAATCGCGCCCCTGTGGCCGGCGCAGGTGTGGTGCCAGCAGTTAATAATGTGGTGCCCGGACCCGGTATCGCTCCCGGTCGGGTACTTCCACTTAGACACGATTGGCAACCTAGAGACCTCGCTGACTTTTGCATTATGGACATTCAGGAGGCCAAGTGGCTAGCACCATACGGTAGAGATGTGACCAATAAATTGCTCAATCAATATACTCAGTCTACTAAGCGACAATATCAATCTCATTGGAAAGCTTTTACTTCTTGGATTGTTAGAACGGAACAAACTGTACCCTCAGTGGCATTGGTTTTTAATTACTTGAACTATCTGTTTGAGCAGAAACGTTTATCTGTGGTTACTTTGAAGAATCACTTAACTGCGATTAGAGTGCCCTTTTTCGACCTTACAGGTCTATCCATACCGGTGGCGGAGGAAACAGGATTTATGAGAGCGTGTTTTAAACTCCGCCCACCTCCCCGTCAGCTCATGCCTACTTGGTCTCTGGACAAAGCTTTGTCTTTACTTCATTCTCGTCTGTATCAAAATACTGCAGACTTTGCTTTAATCTTAAAGAAGGCAGTTTTCCTTTTGGCTTTGGCCACCGGAAACAGAGTGTCTGAGCTGGCGGCGATGAGCAACACACCTAATTGTCTTAGGTTTGGTAGACTTAATGATTCAATTTCCATTGCACCCTCCCCGGCGTTTGTAGCCAAGAATGAGCATAGTGCACACGTGTTTTCTGAATTCACGGTGCCGGCGTTAAAAAGGGGAAAGGTGCATCATAATTTATGTCCAGTGCAAGCTCTAACCAAATATTTGAGAATAGCTCCTCATAACCCCCAAGGTGCTTTATGGGTAGCGAGTACGGGTAAACGCTTACCTAAACGGCGATTAGCCTCTCTTCTGGTAGAAGTCATTAAAGAGAGTAATCCCGGCGTTGTGGGTAGGGCCCACGATTTACGCAAGTGGGCGGCCTCTTTACGTTTCCTGAAAAACTTTTCAGTTGAAGATATTGCGTCCACACAGTTGTGGGCGTCTAATCATACGTTTCTCTCTAGATACTTGTCAGTTGCTCTAGACAAACCTTCCTTACCATGTATAGCTTTAAGGCAGAGGGTCTAGGTGGCCCTGCAGTCACTTATGTTTATTTTCAAGGAAGGGGGGGGGGTGCAGTCAGTTGACATAGGACACCCTAGACGCCGCCGGAGTATGAGAGCTGTGATACAATTTAAGGTTAAAATGTGATATGAAAATTTCTCTGCGAGAATTTGTGCTAGTACAAAGTTTAGTACAAAACAACGGTGTTGTTATAGTAGTTTTAGCTGCGAAAGCAATGTAACATTAGTTCAATGGAGTTCATTAGCAATTGATCTCCACATGTATTTTGGGGTTTATGATGTGCACATATAAACTTATAACTTATTATTTTTGTCACCACTCGTTGAGTGGGGTGCCTTTTGTAACTACAGATCTGTGTTCAGAATCTTCAGGGTTACCTATTTTTGTCGGGCAGGCTTCTTTGAAGCACGCACCTGCCTGAACCCCCTTTTTCTTGTATATTTCCGGCCTACGCCGTATTAAATACATTTTTCAAAAGTAAGAATACTATGTGGTTGTTTTTATTATCTGCTTTTCTAGAGTTATGATATGATTACGAATGTCCCCCTCCAGTCTTAGATATCAGGCATGTTCGTCAATGATGGAGGGGCCACTAATAAATTATAGGTTTGACTCCTGTAAGGAGATAAAGAAAACCTAATATTTAGTAGTGGCCCCGTAATCATTGACGACTGGGGCCCTCCCGACCGTCCCCTTCCCATTCGTTGATGTATTAAGGATTTTGGTTTACTTGATATGTCAGTGAAGGAGGAATGACGCCTGATTCAGCGTCTGGTCAGAAATCCACACAAGTACATCCACGGTATGATGGAAAGCTTATTGGATAGTTATTCTTATTTTCTTTTTGTTTTTATTTTTTACGAAGTTTTTTCGTAGTGAGAACCCAATTCATAATGACTGAAGCCATGAGTGAGGTCGCGTGCGCTCATGATGAAGGCTCCTCAGTTTTTAAATGCTCTGCGCGGTAGATTCAAACTACGGCGGATTAGTGTTTGAAGAGGATGCCTTATGTAATAGGCATGTTCGTCAATGATTACGGGGCCACTACTAAATATTAGGTTTTCTTTATCTCCTTACAGGAGTCAAACCTATAATTTGTGTGCATAAACTTTATACAGCATATAAATATACAAAAAGGGTGACAAGCAGGAGCGTGCTTCGAAGAAGCCTGCTTGGACAAAAAAGGGGGTTAACTCCGAGACTCTTTACACAGAGTTGGTAGTTAAGAAGGCACCCCACTTAAAGTAAGTGGTGAAAAATAAAAACATCAAAGTTTACATGTGCACATATAAACTCCATTAACTCGTGGATATATATCTAAAATTATACCCTAAAAATAAAAGGAACTCGTGTACTGTCGCAGAAGTACTGAACTCTTGTACTTCTGCAGAGGTACTTACATTACAAATACAAGTTGCGGCCGCAACTACTAAGATTACTTAAAATTATATTGCTTCACAGCCAAAACTATTTACAACAAGCATTGTCGTTCTACTATGATTGTACGTTAGCACAATTTCCTGTAATGAATACTACAGAGAAATTTTATATCACAGCACCTACACCCTGTATCACAGCTCGTAAGCTCCGCACACGCACTCCGGCGGGGTCTAGGGTGTCCTATGTTACACTGACTGCACCCCCCCCCCCCTCTCTTTTCTTCATCTAAACACTAAGTGACCCAGAGGCCACCTAAACCCTCTGCCGTAAAGCTATACATGGCATGGAAGGCTTGTCTAAAGCTACTGAAAGGTATCGAGTCAAAAAAGTATGATTAGAGGACCAGAGGTGAGTGGCTGCTATGTCCTCAACAGAAAAATTCTTAAGGAAACGTAAAGAGGTCGCCCATTTGCGTAAATCGTGAGCTCTACCCACAACGCCGGGATTACTTTCCTGAATGACGTTAACTAAGAGAGAAGCCAGTTTACGTTTCATTACGCGTTTACCCGTACTTGATACCCATAAAGCACCTTGTTGATTCCTAGGTGCGACTCTCAAATATTTGGTTAGCGCTTGCACTGGACATAAATTATGGTGCACCTGCACCTTTCCCCTTTTCAACGCCGGCACCGTGAACTCTGAAAACACGTGATCACTGTGCTCATTCTTGGCGATGAACCCCGGGGAAGGGGCAATATGAATACAATCATTGAGCCTACCAAACCTGATGCAATTAGGTGTGTTGCTCATCGCCGCCAGCTCAGACACCCTGTTCCCGGTAGCCAAAGCCATAAGGAATACTGCCCTTTTTAAAAGTAAGTCAAAATCTGCAGTATTTTGGTACCGCCGGGAATGAAGTAATGACAACGCTTTGTCCAGAGACCAGGTAGGCATGAGCTGACGGGGAGGTGGGCGGAGTTTAAAACATGCCCTCATGAAACCTGTCTCCTCCGCTAGTGGTATGGTTAGACCTGTAAGGTCAAAAAATGGCATCCTAATTGCTGTTAAGTGATTCTTTAACGTTACTACAGATAGACGTTTCTGCTCGAACAGATAGTTTAAATAATTAAAAACCAAAGCCACCGAAGGTACGGTTTGTATTGTTCTAAGTATCCAAGAAGTAAAGGACTGCCAATGCGATTGATACTGTCGCTTAGTAGATTGTGTGTATTGATTCATGAATTTATCGGTCACGTTTCTACCATACAGAGCTAGCCATTTGGCCTCCTGAATGTCCATAATGCAAAAGTCAGCGAGGTCTCTAGGTTGCCAATCGTGTCTAAGTGGAAATACCCGACCGGGAGCGACACCGGGTTCGGGCACCACGTTTTTAATTGCTGGTACCACGCCTGTGCCGGCCACAGGGGCGCGATTAACGAGACTACGCCCCGATAATCCTGTAGTTTGTTTACTACGTGGCACATCAGAGAAGCGTCTGGCAGCGGAAACAGATAAATGGAACTCCACATGTTCCAGTCCGTCACCAGTGCGTCGGGTCCTCCCGCCGGCGTGGTTGTCCGGCGGGTTAGGTACAGCGGGAGTTTGTGAGTCTCCACGGACGCAAATAAATCCACTTGTGGACGGTAAGGCTTCGCAATCATTAGGTCGAAAATGTTTTGCTTGAGTGCCCATTCTACTGTTGTGCTCTGTCTCCGAGATAGAGCGTCTGCCCAAACGTTCGCTACGCCGGGGAGATGAGAAGCGTGAAGCTGAATGTCCAGCTTGTTGGCTAGTACAAAAATCTTTTCTGACACGTTTAGCAACCTCCGAGATCGCGTTGACCCCTGTTTCTGAATGCAGTGAACCGCATTCAGATTGTCCATCCTGAAGGCCACTGACTTGCCCCGCAAAGAAAAGCCGTGGGCCTGAAGGAAATACAAGGGGACTAGTAATTCTTTGACATTTATGTGGGAGGATTCTGAATGGGACCAAAGCCCTTGACCCTGATGCCCTTGGTTTGACTGAAAGCCCCAACCTATCGTGCCTGACGCATCCGTGTCCACCCACAAGCAAACAAGCAAATATAACTCCAATATATAAAAGTGGAAATAAAGAAGACCCGCTAAATTATCGACCGGTATCCTTAACGAGTGTTATATGCAAGCTTTGTGAAAAGATTATTAGAAAAAGATGGGTGGGTATGTTGGAGGAGAGGGAAATAATTTCAAGCAAGCAGTTCGGGTTCAGAAAAGGTCATTCGTGTACCACAAATTTGTTGAGTTACTATGATAGGGTAATTGACATTGTACAAGGGAGGGAGGGGTGGGTAGATTGTATCTACTTAGATTTCAAGAAGGCATTTGATAAGGTGCCTCATAAGAGATTGTTGTGGAAGCTCAGGACTGTGGGGCGGGTTGAGGGAGTATTATTAAAGTGGATGGAAAACTATTTAATTGGGAGGGAAATGCGAACAGTAATAAAAGGAAAGTTCTCCTCGTGGAAAAGGGTAAAAAGCGGAGTGCCTCAAGGATCGGTGTTGGCCCCAATCATGTTTTTGGTTTTCATCAACGACCTTCAAATGGGAATAGGCTCATATATATCTATGTTTGCTGATGATGCAAAATTAATGAAGCATATTACAAGTAGGAGTAGTTTTGAAGAATTACAGAGAGATCTAGATAAGTTATATGAGTGGAGTCAAACTTGGAAAATGGAATTCAACACGAGTAAGTGTCAGGTTCTTGAGATGGGAAAAAGTAAATATAGACCTTCTTGGGGATATAAAATAGGAGATGAAATAATTAGTAAAGCTGTGAAAGCAAAAGACCTAGGGGTAGTTGTGGCAGACAGCTTGTCACCTGAACAGCATATAAATAAAATAACTGGTGAAACCTATGCAGTGTTGACTAACATGAGAATAGCTCTGAATTATTTAGATGAAGAGATGTTAGCAAAAATAATAGGGACAATAATACGACCAAGACTGGAGTATGCAGCAGTGGTGTGGTCTCCACACCTTATAAAACATAATAAAAAACTGGAAAGAGTTCAGAGAGTTGCCACTAAGATGATAGCTAGCCTTAGAGACCTACCTTATGAGGAGAGATTGGAGAGGCTAAAGCTGCCAACGCTGAGGGAGAGGAGAGAGAGGTGACATGATCATGATGTTTAAGTGTGTGAAAGGTTTTGAGAAGATCGACAAGGGAGATTTTGTGGTGAGGGACGAGGGAAGAACCAGGGGTCATGATTGTAAGTTGAGGAAAGTTATATGTAAGTCTGATGTAAGAAAGTTCAGCTTCCCGTATAGAAGCATTGAGTGTTGGAATAAGTTGGATGGGGAGGTGGTGGGAGCAAGAAATATCCAAACTTTTAAAGCAAAATTGGATAAATGTAGAGAGAGAGACAGGACAACACGAGCTTAGGCTCAAATCCTGTATACTACAATTAGGTGAGTACAATTAGGTGAGTACACCGTCGGCGGAGGAGAGGTCCATGACATGACTGAGTGCAAAGTTTCCCTCTTCACCCAGACCGCTAGTAAGTTGTGTATTAATTTTGGGATGGGCCATAATGTTTCCGCCGGCAATAGTTGAAAAAATTTGTTGCCCTCCAAAATTAAACGTTTGACTTTCAACCGGCCCAACTTTACAGTTAGTTGAATCCAGTTGAGAGAGCCGACCAGAGATTCCCAGACTCTCCGTGTCGTAGTCAGACTGTGAAGAAACAGAAACAGTTTCTTGCGAAACCTGTTCCGATTGTCCACACTCTGACTCAGAGTGAGAGCGGCTGTGTCCCAGACCAGCCCTATCCACTGGACCACTCGTGAGGGAACAAGGTTTGACTTTACCTGGTTTACCTTGAATCCTAGAGATTTTACATGATTTAATGTTATGTTGACATGATTTATGCATAACTGTTCCGTCTCCGCCACCACCAGCCAGTCGTCTAGATACCACAAAATCCTGATCCCTTGTTGCAACAAGGGCATCAGGGCTTTCCGGACTAATTTCGTGAATATGCGAGGTGCTAGGTTTAAACCGAACGGCATCCTCTGAAAGACATAAGTCTGATGCATGATACGTAAGGCCAGAAAACGTTGAAACCGTTTGTTTACCGGGACGTGCCAATACGCGTCCGTCAGGTCTAAAGAACACATCCACCCTTCCGGCGGAAGTGTTAGCCTGATCTGATTCACTGTCACCATCCGGAAGGACACGTTGTGAATGTGAAGGTTCATATAAGACAGGTCTACGACCGGCCTCATCTGAACACTGTCCCTTTTGGGCACCAGAAAAAATTTGGATGTAAAAACTGGGTAATTTTGTGGAACCGGGATGATAACATTCTTGGCCACCATCTCTTGGATCAGTGACTCCACCTCTAATGAAACAAAATTTGCCTTTGTCAGCTGACGTAAACGAGGTCGCCGGAGCCACTGCCAGGTGATGCCTTTGCGTGTCACCATCCTCGCCCATGTGTTTAAAGGCCGTGCGCGATGATTCGCCCGGAACGACCCAGTTAGCAGACAAGGGTTCGCCGGCTGGACTACCCTCCGATCCACCCGCCGGAAGATCGGCCCTGGGAGTGAGAGAGACCTTAGTTTTTTGGTGGTGGTGGTGGTGGAAGTTTAGACGACTGGCCGGGTTTGGCTGGAGACGGGCCCTGACCCGGCCTTTGATACCTCTGTCCTTTATGATTACCTGAAGACTTTCCTTGCTTGTATCTGTACTGACCTTGGGTGGAAGAGGATTTAGGCAAATGAAAGGGTTTTGCCCCACCAGACTGAGCTTTAGTGACTGGTTTGGGCTTGGTAAAAGTGAAAGCTGGTTTCTTAGACGGGGCGGGACTGTGCTTCAAGGCCTGAGCCATGTTAAATACCGTCCTCCACACCTCCGGGGACATTAAAGAGGCAGTTAGAACTGGGGACATTATTACTTGATTAGCAATCCTATCCGGGAGCTTTCGGACTAGAGACATCCTTAGATCTTGTCTTGCCCGCACCGCCTCTAACAAGGCCGTGCGTATAACTCCCAGAGACTGAATAGAGGTCTGGAGAAGCAAGCGTCTAGACAGTTCGATCGCCTTTCGGACTTCTGTGTCCGCGATAACCTGAGCAGATCTTAGCATTGACTTTGTTACCTGTTGCGTAACTATATACTGAGAAAAAAGTCTATACGCCTTTCCCCGTAGCCTAAACTCCCGGTCTAGGTGAGCAGTGGAAGGTGTAGAAAAGGGGTCTTTAAGCTCGCATAGATTAATCTTAGGGGCAGCTAAAAAGGCAAATAGAGCAGAGGGAACTCCGCCGGCAGAGTATACCGGGAGAGAGAACCAAGAATGGCTTTCTTGTGGAATTTGGTGTGAAGCTTTAGAAGTGAATGTAGTAGCAAAGTTCTGAGCCTCAACTTCCCAGTCCACCCAAGGTCCCGGACCCAACTGCACCACCTGCAAAACTGGATTCGCGGCTGAGTCTGTGAATGTCTTTAAACCCAACTCAGGCGTTAGAGCCGACAACGCTTTGATATCATTGAACCCATCATGCTTTGTCCAGTCCGAAAACAGTTTTGAAGCTGACGCAGGGGGAAGGGCAGGTGTAGAAGAATATACAAAATAATCATGATGATAATAGTTGGGGATGGCCTTAATACTAACATCAAGTACATTTCCCAGCATATCTGGAGCCCTTAACTTCCTAGATTTTTTCCCTTGGATTACCCACTCCAATGGTACCGGGAGCTCCCCTGACATAGTGGATTGTGCTACCTCTGGCTTTGTTGGTACCAATGATACCCAAGATTCGTCTGGCCCGTATAAGAGAGGCATAGCCCCTTTTCTGATCGGGGCTTTGTCTAACGGGGGAGGATTTACGTCTGCTACTACTCGTACATTGGAAGTAGTTAGTGCCGCTGAAGTTGGCCTAGTAACAATAGTAGGTGATACAAGGGGAGTGAGCAGAATTTGTGTCAAAGCAATGGAAGTAGCCAGAGGTCGGACATTCAATGTTGGTGTGGAAGCTCCCAGACCAACTATAGGAGGCTCTGGTTGCTGGCCAAAAAACTTAGTTAAAGCACTTGCTAATAACCCATTAATCTCATCCGCCGTGACAAATTGAGCAGAGGAAGAACTACTAGGTGAAGCCTCCCTATTCTGAGAGTCATCTACGACTGAACTAGACTCGTGAATTCCCACCTCAGAAATAATAGAGCCCTCATCCCTTGCCTCCGGTCCCTCCTGAGAGGATTCCGCCGAGGCTGGGACCCCCTCATGTTGCCATGTTAAGTCAGGGATGGAAGACGGGATCTCCGCGTCCCGGTGGACTTCAGCCACTACCTGCGTTGCCTGAGACGGAAGTAAGCTGTCCCTCCATGGCTGGGAGTACCTCCAAACTCCCCGGTCTTGGCCGGAACTCACTTGTGAGCCAGGCCCCACCCCAATGACTGAGCCCTCACTCGAGCCCTCTAGCGGGTTATCACTGCCGGGAGAACCCCCTAAATCTAAAGTGAGAATATTGGAACTGGGAATAATATTTGGGGACAACCTGTCCGCCGGTATATCCCCCACCACAGTCTCTGACTCCACTTCCGACCTGTCAGATTGGACATGAGACATGTCGGGAGTAGAGGCAGAAAGTGAGGTTCGAGGCTCCGGCGAACGCTGGGAGGACTTTCGTTCATGAGACTCTTTCTTAGAAGACTTGTGACTCCGCCTCGACTTTGATGTATCACTAGAACTGTCCTTGGTCTTGTCCGTCCTACTCTTCTTCCGCGAAGGTGAAGTCGAGTGACTATGTATCTGCTTTCTGAGAGGAGACCGTGACCTGGACCTAGATCTTGACTCTGAAGCTGTCGCCGGGGGAGACGGCTCTCGCGGTCTCTTAGCTGTGCCGGGAGAGGGAAGAAGCCCTTTACCCAGCCCAGTCTCTGCCGACTTAATGACTTTACTTCGGGAAGGAGGACGTTTAAGTGGGGGGTACTGAACCAACAAACGGTCCCATAGAATTACGTTATCACACTGCAGTGCTTTATGAGCCACTGTAGTAGCATAATTAGTAAGAAGTTGTCTGACCTCGCGTAATGCAACCGCCGCGGCCAGATTGTCGTGCTGTAATACTTTAATACTAAGCTGACTACAAAAGGTACAATTCTTCGTTACCCACAAACCCCTTGATCTGTCTAAGCATTTGACACAACGAATGCACAGAGTATGTGCAAAAATAGGGATCCCGGAACATGAGGGCATTGAGCAAAGGGCAAAAACAGGAGCTAGAGTAGCCATGGCAGAGACTGGTTAAAAGCTAACTCCCCCCGGGCCTCACCTGGTCCACTGTGGACCCGCCGGAACTCCGCCCTGGAGAAAAGGAAATTTCCAGGAATTAATGCTCATAAGGTTACCCCAAAATGTTCTAACACAAGTGTTAATGAACCGCTGGGCAACGAGACGTAATACACCACTATTACCTCTTGCTACCCCGTAGGTTCATATGTAAATATTTTTGAATATCTCTATGAACGATTGCTAAATGTAGAGTTTGAATGGGATAAGGAACAGCTTAGTATCGAAAAACCAATATCTGCTTTGATAGCACCAGCTGTAGTGAGCGACGCAATCAATAAAATGAAGGACGGTAAAGCTCCAGGTTGCTCCGACATTGTCGCTGAGATGATAAAAGCCTCAGGGGAGATTGGTGTAAACTTAGTCACTGAGTTGATAAACACCATTATTAAAGATGAGAAAATCCCAGAGGATTGGCTCAAAAGTGTAATAGTAAATATATACAAAGGAAAAGGGGATGCGCTAGATAGAGGAAATTATAGGGGCCTGAAAATGCTTGACCAAATCATGAAGGTCTGTGAGAGAGTCCTTGAGGGTTTGATCAGGCAAAGCATCTCTATTGATGATATGCTTTACTTTGTGTTTGTGGACCTGGAGAAGGCCTTTGATAGGGTACCTAGAGATGTTGTACAGTGGGCTATGAGGAAACTTGGTGTGGAAGAGTGGCTGGTGCGTGTGATAATGAAGATGTATGAGGATTCGCGAAGTTCGGTGAGGGTGAAGGGTGTACTGAGTGATGAGTTCGCAGTCCGTGTTGGAGTCCATCAGGGTTCAGTGTTAAGCCCCCTCCTCTTTATTATGGTCTTGGAGGCGCTGTCTAGAGTTTTTAGAGGCAGACTCCCGTTGGAACTGTTTTATGCAGACGATTTAGTCCTAATAGCTGACAGTATGCAGGATGCTGAGGCCAAATTCAGAAAGTGGAGAGAGGGCATGGCGAGCAAGGGTTTAAGAGTCAATATTAACAAAACCAAGGTTATGCATTGTAGTTTGAGACGAGGCAATGTGGAAAAGAGCGGTGCATACCCATGTGCAGTGTGTGGAAAGGGAGTGGGCGTTAACTCAATTCAATGTAGCATCTGTCGATGTTGGGTACACCATGGGAGTAAGCGCTGTAGTAGAATAAAGGGGCCCCTGCCGAAGGATAAGTCGGAAATAGAGAAATTTGAGTGCGTAGTGTGCAAAGGCGAGCTTGTGTTAAGTGATGATCCTGTGGCTGTGAATTTGGGAAATGAGTCTTTGGAGCTGGTGAACAAGTTTTGTTACCTAGGAGATACCATCTCTGCCGGTGGTGGGGCTGAGGCTGCCACTGTTGCTAGAATTAGGTGTGGCTGGGGGAAGTTCAGAGAATTGATGCCAATCCTGACCATGAAAAGAATGCCTCTCCCCCTGAAGGGAAAGGTGTATGCCTCATGTGTTAGAAGTGCAATGACGTATGCCTCAGAAACATGGGCCGTTAAAGTAGAGGATGTCAACAGAATGGAGCGTAATGAGATGAGAATGGTGAGATGGATGTGTGGGGCCAGGCTACAGGATAGAATAACAAATGTTGAGCTGAGGAGACGTTTAGGTATAAAGAGTATTAGCGAGGTGATGCGTACAAGTAGACTGGGATGGTATGGACATGTGGAGAGAATGGATGAACAAAATTGGGTGAAAAAATGCAGGTCTGTGATTGTGGAGGGAGCTGCACCAAGGGGTGGACCGAGGAAGACCTGGGATCGGACTATACGTGCCGATCTCAAATCCAAGAACTTGACAAGTGAAGCAGCCCTTAACAGGGTTGCCTGGAACGCCGCCATTAGGACAAGAGACTGAAACTGCACTTATGTGTGGAACACTCAGTCTTAAAATGTTATGTATGTATGTATGTATGCAGTTTGGTTTTATGCCAGGACGTGGTACAACCGATGCTATCTTCATAGTCAGGCAGATACAGGAAAGATACTTACTAAAAGGCAGGGATCTTTACTTTGTGTTTGTGGACCTGGAGAAGTCCTTTGATAGGGTACCTAGAGATGTTGTACAGTGGGCTATGAGGAAACTTGGTGTGGAAGAGTGGCTGGTGCGTGTGATAATGAAGATGTATGAGGATTCGCGAAGTTCGGTGAGGGTGAAGGGTGTACTGAGTGATGAGTTCGCAGTCCGTGTTGGAGTCCATCAGGGTTCAGTGTTAAGCCCCCTCCTCTTTATTATGGTCTTGGAGGCGCTGTCTAGAATTTTTAGAGGCGGACTCCCGTTGGAACTGTTTTATGCAGACGATTTAGTCCTAATAGCTGACAGTATGCAGGATGCTGAGGCCAAATTCAGAGAGTGGAGAGAGGGCATGGCGAGCAAGGGTTTAAGAGTCAATATTAACAAAACCAAGGTTATGCATTGTAGTTTGAGACGAGGCAATGTGGAAAAGAGCGGTGCATACCCATGTGCAGTGTGTGGAAAGGGATGTGGGCGTTAACTCAATTCAATGTAGCATCTGTCGATGTTGGGTACACCATGGGAGTAAGCGCTGTAGTAGAATAAAGGGGCCCCTGCCGAAGGATAAGTCAGAAATAGAGAAATTTGAGTGCGTAGTGTGCAAAGGCGAGCTTGTGTTAAGTGATGATCCTGTGGCTGTGAATTTGGAAATGAGTCTTTGGAGCTGGTGAACAAGTTTTGTTACCTAGGAGATACCATCTCTGCCGGTGGTGGGGCTGAGGCTGCCACTGTTGCTAGAATTAGTTGTGGCTGGGGGAAGTTCAGAGAATTGATGCCAATCCTGACCATGAAAAGAATGCCTCTCCCCCTGAAGGGAAAGGTGTATGCCTCATGTGTTAGAAGTGCAATGACGTATGCCTCAGAAACATGGGCCGTTAAAGTAGAGGATGTCAACAGAATGGAGCGTAATGAGATGAGAATGGTGAGATGGATGTGTGGGGCCAGGCTACAGGATAGAATAACAAATGTTGAGCTGAGGAGACGTTTAGGTATAAAGAGTATTAGCGAGGTGATGCGTACAAGTAGACTGGGATGGTATGGACATGTGGAGAGAATGGATGAACAAAATTGGGTGAAAAAATGCAGGTCTGTGATTGTGGAGGGAGCTGCACCAAGGGGTGGACCGAGGAAGACCTGGGATCGGACTATACGCGCCGATCTCAAATCCAAGAACTTGACAAGTGAAGCAGCCCTTAACAGGGTTGCCTGGAATGCCGCCATTAGGACAAGAGACTGAAACTGCACTTATGTGTGGAACACTCGGTCTTAAAATTTTATGTATGTTATGTATGTTCAAAAGATTTAAGAATATCCTCTGACATGATATAAAGACAAGCAGTTCTTTATAAATTACGCAGTCTTCCCTGTGATATAAAATTCACCGGGAACCCATAATAAGACGCCGGCCTCCTTATTATAACGCAGTTAACCAGGTTAAGCCCATCTTAATCAATAGATCTGACTCCTTTCGAAGCCTTCATAGATCGCCGTAAGTTGAATGTCTTGATACCCAATTGTATCCCTCAATTGTTTGGTTAATCCTACCGGATTGTAAATCCGTGATTCCCACCCTCCCGAGGTTCAACCGCCGGGTGAAAATTAATAAAAAAGTTAACCCCAATTGTTCCTATCCCCACTTCTTTGCAAAAGATCACCGGGGTGGAAAGACTAATTCAAACAAAACAGCCCAGTTTTTTAACGGCTTTGCAAAACCGGGAAAAACTATAGTCAACAGGTGTCCGCATGAACCCCTAGTTAAATCGGGGAAAGCCATTCCGCCGGGAAACATACAGTAAGCCTGAACCCAGGCCCCACTACAGAGACGCAGTTCTGGAGAGCCCTCAAGCCACCACTCGCCGGGGAAAACAAGCCTATTTTTTAATCACGCGTGATTAAAACTCGGCAACCAGCCGGATTTTCTCGGTTGCAATCGAGAAAACCCGCCGGAAAAGGCATCCCACACCCGCCAGACGCAATCTGAGACCCAGCCGGATTTTCACGGAGCAATCGAGAAAACCCGCCGGAAACGGTAACCCACACCAACCAGATGCAATCGGAGGTACACAAATAGTGCCTGGAATAAGCCAATACACAACTTATCCAGAACACACATGACACAGTAGTACATATTTATATAATAATCAATAACACTTGCACATGTAAAAAAGCTACGAGAGGCTGGCTAGGACTAAGCAGACGGAGTATCGCTTAAACATGTCGTAATAAAAACCAAAAAGCACTGAATTATATCACAACAGGAACAGTCGCCTACACACCTTGAAGAAATAAACCCCGGAGAGGGAGTACTGACACGGGACCTAGAAAAAACTTCACTAAGTGAAGAAAAATACGCTAGGAACGTCAGAAAACAACAAATAAGGCAACTTCATCAGAAAGATAAAAAGAAGCCTAATAATGCGTAATTAAAGCCAACTAAATAAACTAGGCTAGCTATCCGCGAAAACGTTTCACGCGTCCACCACGGGACCACGAGGGTACACCCGAAATAGGCGTCCCAAACACACGACCCAAATACACTGAACTGCAGGCAGCCCGCCCATGACACTCCTGCTACGCATATCCTAACCTTACTCGATACATCCCAGAGTAAACAAATGAGAAAAACTCACTAGGGACGCAGCAAATGCGGAACGAGCGGAGCGTGGGGAGACAAGTCAGGGCAGGTTGAGCGCAGAGCAGAGAAGGAAGAATGACGCCTGAAGTCGGCGTCTGGTCAAAGATCCACACAAGTACATCCACGAAGTTATGGAAAGCTTATGATTAGTTATTCTTATTTTCTTTTTATTTGTTATTTTTTACGAAGTATTTTCGTAGTGAGTACCCAATTTCATAATGACGAACCATGAGTGAGGTTGCGTGCGCTCATGATGAAGGCTCCTCAAATTTTTATGCTCTGCGCGGTAGATTCAAACTACGGTAAAGGAGTGTTTGAAGAGGATGCCTTATGTAATAGGCATAATCGTCAATGATGGAGGGGCCACTAATAAATACATGTGTATCGTATTTAGGGTACAGGTATTTTTTATTTTTCGAGTCTAAAACTTTGCCACATGACTCCTAGAGTGTTGCCCTTATGGATGCACTGAAAATCTCATTTTTGGATTTTTCAACCTACTGTAGAGTACAGTAGGCTCACATATCTCGATCAATCTCATCTCGATATTTCGCATCTCGATGCCACCTTCAAGCTCTCCCCAATCACAAATCTCGATGCAAAAACGTTAATCTCGATAGCTAAATATCGATGCTAGATGCTTATATACTAATATAAACAGATTAATCTTGACCAAATCGATGTGTGAACCTCACAGTCATTGTGTTTTGTTCACCTGTATACTAATGTACCGCTAGTATCGATCGTTTTCGAGCGGTAGTCTAACCTGACTCATCTCTGCCGCTTTCATTTACGTAGTAATATAAATTACTTTACCATGTTTTAATATACATTATTATTTGTATGAGGAAAATCTAATATATAATAATAGTAAAGACAAAAGAAAACTTGATTAAACTTTATACCATGGAAAATTTATTGAAGTCGGTAGATTTGCGGCCATTTTCGCAACTTGTAGCTTCACGATACAACACATTTTGATCACCAGTCGACTTTTGTTTTTGTTCAAGTGAAGATGCTTTGTTTTATTGATCAATTACATGGAATATTGTAGATGTAGTTGTAGCTGAAGGGTTAGGGAGTCATAAGATACACATATTGATCCAGATTGAGCAAAAAGGGGGATAATACAGCTGGTTGGTGATCGTAAGTACAAGTTACAGGGTCAAAAGTGGTGATTGTTAGATTTGATGTGGGTTACTTGCCGATTCGCTGGTCCCTATTGTATTTTTCCCCATAAGAAGTTAACTTCGCATCTCGATATTTTGAATCTCGATCGGTATTTGTGGGAACCAATTATGATCGAGATTGGAGATTCCACTGTACAGTACACCATTTATACCTATGGCGGATGCTCCCCTTAAACAGTACTGTACCCATCTCAACCTGTCAAGGGAGGGGTGGCAAGGAAGACACGCCAGGGGAGAGGAGGCACATCCCCCCAGGATTCCTAGCATCTCTGTATGATCTCAAAGCCTGTGTGAGGGCCAACAAGCTGAGCATGCTCTCCAAGCTTGTGTGAGAGCTTACAAGCTGAGCATGCTCTCCAAGCTTGTGTGAGGGCCTACAAGCTGAGCAGAGTCTTCATTGAACAGTACTGTACCCATCTCAACCTGACAAGGGATGGGTGGCAAGGAAGACACACCAGGGGAGAGGAGGCACATCCCCCAGGACTCTTATATCATCTTATGATCTCCAAGCTTGAAAGGGCCATCAAGCTGAGCAGTGTCTACCTTGATCAGTAACCCATCTCAACCTGCCAAGGGAGGGGGTGGCAAGGAAGACACACCAGGGGAGAGGAGGCACATCCCCCAGGACCCATAGCATTTCACATGATCTCCAAGCTTGTGTGAGGGCCAACAAGCCAAGCATGATTTCCAAGCTTGTGTGTTGGCCTTCAAGCTGAGCAAAAATGTGGGCATCTCCTAATGATCTGCAAGCTTGGAATGGCCATCAAGCTGAGCAGTGTCTTCCTTGATCAATAATCCGTCTCAACTGGTCAAGGGAGGGGCAAGGAAGACACACCAGGGAAGAGGAGGCACATCCCCTGGGAACCATCCAACCCACAGAGATAGAGCATAGCCCATGAAGAGAAGTGGCAGAGTGGGTGGTTGCGCAAACAGGGTTGTGCAAACAGGATGAAAAGGCATTAACCAATGCTCAGACCATCCCTTCATGCCCTCCACATCTCCTTGAAGCAAACCCACATCTTCCTTACTCCTCACTCTTCTATACAGCTTAGTGTCATCCGCATACAGGTATACCTCACTTCCATTAGTTATAACTTCAGGTAAGTCGTTGATAAATATAACGAACAGTAGTGGTCCCAACACAGATCCCTGAGGTACCCCACTTGTAATTTCCCTCCACCCCGAGCCTATTCCATTCACCAGTACCATCTGTCTCCGATCTTTCAGGAAGGCTTCTATCCATTTCACACATTTCTCCCCTATATAATAGCTTCTAACTTTCTCTATTAACCTTTTATGTGGGACCTTATCGAAGGCCTTCATAAAATCGCAATATACCACGTCTATTACATCACCATCCTCTAGAATTGCATCCAATCATCTACCACCTTAATTAGCTGTAGTACCGTCGACCTCCCCTGCAAGAATCCGAACTATCTCCCACTGAAAAGTTGGTTTGATTTCATATGCTCCATTATTCCTTCTCTAATTACCGTTTCCATTAGTTTACACACAACACTTGTCAAACTGACTGGTCTATAATTTCCTGGGTCATTTATCTTTCCCTTCTTAAATATAGCTGTTATGTTCGCCTCTCTCCAGTCCATCGGGATTTGTCCTGTATTAAACGATATCTCAAATAACATTTTCAATGGCTCTACTAACATCTCACCTACTTCCTTTATGATTCTTGGGTGTATCCCATCCGGTCCCGGGGACTTACTTCTGTTAATTTTTTCTATAGCCCTTCTTATTCTAGCATGGGAAAACTCTATTAGTTCTAGTGCCAGTGCCTGTTTGATGGGAATAGTAGGCACTGCATCATCCGACTCCACTGTTAGTACCCCCCAAAGTATTTCCCCAGCACCTCTGCTTTCTCCTTATCAGTCTCCGCTCTACTCCCATCATCCAACCCCCCTACCAGCTCTGGGATCCCTACTCTTCTTGTTAACTTTTCCTGAATGTACTTCCAGAATATTTTTGGATTATCCTTCACATTTCTTGCAATCTTTCTCTCCCTCTCCTTGTCTCCCACCTTATTTTATTGTTTATTTGTCTACATTCCAAATCCACTACTTTAGCTTCTATACTAGACCCCCTGTTCTTTTTTAACACTTTTAATCTATCTCACAATCGTTTCTTTCTTCTTATCAAAGTCCACAGCTTTCTTTTCATTGATAATTCTGGGTTCGTTCTTTTCCTCAATTTTGTTTTATCCTTATATTCCCTTACTGGTACACATTTGGATATAACATCCTCCAGTTTGACTCTAATCTTCCTCCACATTCCTTCAGCGTCTTCACCGTTCAAGTATTCCCCCCAGTCAATGTCCAAACACCTTCTCAGCAGCTCATAATCTGCTCTGTCATACATGTATATTTTTTTTATTGCTTCTATTATCCCTCTCTGTTTTAATATTGCAACTAAAACTTATACAGGCATGGTCACTACGACCTATAGGGCTATCCACATTGACCTGTTCCACTATATCCTCCTCATTGCTAAAAATTAAATAAAGTACACTCCCCTGCTTCCCATCTCTATATCTTGTCATCTCTGTAATATGTTGCGTTAAAAAACAATCTCTCACTTTCTCTATAAACTTGTTTTCCAGGCTACACTGTCCCGCTGGAGTAGTACAATTTGCCCAGTTGATCCCTGGCAAATTGAAATCTCCAATCAAAATCTTATATTTGTTCTCTCTATTATCTATTTTCTCCATTGCTTTCAGTAGGTTATCATCCTCTTCCCTACTATTATTAGGGCTTCTATATATAGAGGCAATTAGAATTGACCCTCTTGCACATTTTACTTCAATACACAAATACTCACAATACAGTAAACCCTCGCCATCTCGGACCTCTAGAGGTCGGAAACCCGTACTAGCCGGACTGGCTACGGCCTCTCGGACATGTACTGTACTTCCGTATTTCGGACATTTCCGTCATCGTTCCGACAGTGTCCGATGTTGTCGGATGATGCCCTCACGTCACCGGGCAATAAGGGTGAATATCCGACAAACAGAAGGGACGTCCGACGCCATCTACATCCGGGGCAAATTTTCGTTGCGTGAACTATTAGTTATATGGGATTAATTAGGTTAGGTCCGAACCATCAGGCATATACCCCTATAATGTTCGTAAACACCAAATAAAAGTCATAATAAATTGTTATAATTAATAAATGATATACAGTAAACCCCCGCTAACTATAAGGGTCGTATTTGTCATTAACCCTCCAGCCCCGGCTATGTATTATATATATATTCCTCGAAACCCGGGTGTTTTGGCCGAAAAACGTCTAGGCTAGGCTACCGTATATTCGTTAATCAGACTGCTTCCCGCATTCCCGCGCATCCCCAAGCGTAGCTGTGTTATTTACCTGTAGAATGGCATTAAGTAGAGCTCTCTAAGTCAACTGGTTGAGCTGTGATGATGATTTCATTGGAGATAACTTTATGGCCAAAACAGCCACTTTACACCACTTTTCGATACTTAACAACAACATACAGGCACACACGAACAAGCGACGCTCTCCTTCTTGTGGCCGGAGATGCGGGGCGTCGGTCCAGCCGGCTGTTGTTTACATGCGTCGGACCGACGCCTCGCACACGAAGCTCACAGGCTTTCAACCACTGGGCGTTCAAGAGGCCTTCCGGGAACCTGTTATATGCTTTTTTATGGGCGTTCAAGAAGCCTTCCGTGGTGAGAGGGTTAATATGATAAATTTCACATGGGGAAAAAAAAAAAAAAAAAAAAAAAAAAAAAAAAAAAATCCCCGCGCTGTAGGCCTAATCCCTCCCCTCCCTGTCCCAAGCCTCAACTCCGACCCCGTTACTGTGATGATGTTGATAAGCCTATCTTATTTATTATTTATCTATGTGCTGGAAGGATATTATATTTTTCAATTCCATCACATTAGAAATGATTCAAAGATTACAAAAAGTCCAAATAAGACATAGTTATGTTAATGTATAAGGGAGTTAGGTAGATGAATTAGAGAGATAGATAGATAGAAAGAGTTTATATCGAGGGAAAAAAACAAAACAAAAAATCTATCAAACTTAAATCTTCCGTCTCTGCTCGCACGGAGGGGAGGGTTGAAATATTGTGTTGACTATCTTATTTATTATTTATCTATGTGCTGGAAGGATATTATATTTTTCAATTCCATCGCATTAGAAATTATTCAAAGATTACAAAAAGTCCAAATAAGACAGTTATGTTAATGTATAAGGGAGTTAGGTAGATATGCATTAGAGAGATAGATAGATAGAAAGAGAGTTGCAGAGGGGGAGTGAGCAATTTTATGTGGAAAAAAGCTAAAAATACCCTGGCAAAAAACTTCCGAACCATCGGTAAATCTAGGTAAAAAATTTGTAAAGTCGAGCCAAAGTGTTTGTTGTGCGGGCAAGGGGTAGTACTATGCAACCTTCGGTAAAGTGAAAATTTGTTGCAAGAGTGTTCGTTGTGCAGGGGTTTACTGTACTGTGTTTTGTATTACAGATTATAGGGTTCGAATAGGGTTGTCTTCGTTTTCTAGGTTGACGCGGACGTCTCAGTTGAGGTCGGATTTTTTCCGTAGTCTCCGATTTCATTGTTGTCTCGGACGGACATTGGTTAGGTCGGATTTTATCCTCTGTTAGGTCGGACACAAGCCGGACTCCGGACATCTCTGATTTTCGGTCATCTCGGACTGGGTCTCCCCCCCCCAATTAGTCCGAGATAGCGAGGGTTTACTGTACTGCTGTCTCATATCCACCTCATTTACCTTGAGCTCTTTTCTTACTTAAATAAACAGTCCTCTTCCAACCTCTGCTCTAATAGCATTCCTCTCGTACAAATCAAAACCCTCCAAACTATACTCCACCAGTTCCCTTTCAATTCTAGCATTTTTTGGTCTTACTTCCTGTAAGGCTATGACATCAGGTTTTTCCTCTTCATCCTGCAACCTACATATCAGTTCTCTTTTCTTGTCCTGGGTAAACACATCAACATGAACAAGTGCCAAGTCCCTCACTAAGTGAGACAACTTGAAACACAAATGTTCCTCTCAATTGAAGATAATACCGCTTAACCCACCCGAATAGGTAGCCGAAAAGCGGGCCCCGGATCCTCTAAAAGAATCCTCATCCCTCCCAGAATCAGTCTTTCCCTCTTCCTATGACTTAAATTGCTTCAAACTTTGTGTCCAGGCATTTTAGCTCGAACGTCCCTTGATTTTGGCCCTGTCACTCTTTCAAATCTGGGGGAGGCATTCGCTGCAGGCAGTTATGCCTTTTGTCTCCCTCATTCACATAGAAGAAAACAAAAATAAAATAAAATACCTAGGGGAATGAAAAACACACGTGGGAGTCTTGCCTTATCACAACAAGAGCTGCAGAGAGATCCAACAAAACCAAAAGAGAACACCGTCCAGAACATGTATTCGAGACTAAATCATTATAAATCATGCTCAGGCCTGTCTCCGTTGAGTGGAGCTTCCTATAAGCAGACTGAGACTGGGGAATGACACTGTTCTGCTCCAGAAAAGGCAGCAACTGGTCTAGTATTGCACGCTCGACAATCTTAGACAGAAATGACAGGTTAGACACAGGGCGATAGTTTACCAAATTATCACAATCTAGGCCTGCCCTCTTCAGTAAAGGCCAAATTAAGGCATGTTTGTCAGAATTTGGAAAACAATTTTCCTCAAAGATACGATTGACAATTGAAGCAATGAAAGGTGATGCAGTCTCATAAGCTGTACTTATCTTTGATACATTTATCGGGTCCAATGAACAGAATGTTTTATTGAGTTTTCTTATGTATGTCAAGGCATTTAGGGAGTTAATCGGCTGAAAATGTGTGAAGGCAGAGTCTACGGCCAACGGCCGAGAAGGGACCACAGAGTACTCTCCAAGAGCAGGGGTATTGTCAAGCTCATTTCTGATTTGAGCAATCTTGTCTGCAAAGAAAGCTGAAAATTTGATGCAAGATCAGCAGCTGAGACAGATAAGGGGAGAACCTGAGGAGAACGATGGCCTGTTAAGTTGTTAAGAATTGAAAAAAGTTGTTTCTGGTCACCTCTGCAGGAATCAATTCGACCAGTATAATACTCGATCTTGCATTGTGTAATTTTGACGGTGATAGCTCTACGAGCAGCGACATACAGTGGAGCCCCCATTTTCGTTACATCAGTCTTCGTTTTTTCAATCTTTGTTGTAGACACCAAATATTCCCAATTTCTATCTTCGTTATAAATTATTCAATATTCGTAACACATCAGCGGCTCTCTGCCGCAGTTTCCAATTTCAATTTTTCCGCCGCGTTTTCCCGCCGAGTCGAGATGTAAACAAACTGGCCAGCCAATCACGGTCCACCATTTGGGCGCCATCTTGCAACGTCATCGTAAATCAGCCAATCACAGGCCTCCAGTAGAGCCCCATTGTGTTCACCAGCTATTGTCAAGCGTCTGGCGTAACTGCGTAACCCTCTGAGTGCTCTGACTATTATGGCCTCTATTGTGTCTGGTGGGAGTGGCAGAGGGCCGGGGGATAACAGTGATATAACACAAAGACCGGGATCGTCCAAAGTTGGTGGGAAGGCAAAAGAAAAATGTGTGTATCGTGTGGGCAAGAAACCTAAAAAGTATGACAATGAGATGAAGAACAAAACATTGAAACAATTTCAACTAGGGGCACGTAACATAGATATTTCGAAGATGTTTAATATCCCACAAACAACAGTTCGAAGCATGCGCCTGAAGAAAGATGAACTTAGAAAAAATCTTAGCCTAGCAAAAAACTTTGAAATTATGATGACTGGGTCAAGTTCTGGGGGAGCCCAAAGATCAGTTGTTATTGTTGTTCCCCAGACTGCCTGGCCGAACAGCCCCAAGGCCCCGAGCAAGGCCAAGGCCATAACCGAGCGCCCCCACAGAACCCTCCCTGCCTACCACAATAAAGCCTGGGTGACCGAAGCCACTCCATGGCGGGGAGCTGAGGAGGGTGCGGAAACGCCCGAGAAACCAAAGCCCCACCCAGGGCCCTGTGCCCCTCAGCAATTATGAAGAGAAAGTTGAGGGGCAAAGGAAAAATGTGACGCTTTGGCTTCCAATCTTGGTAGATTGGGAGGTCAATCCACGGAAGAGACGCCGTCACTTGAGATCTAGAAAATATATAAGTAAAAGGAACAGTCAGAGTAAGCTATGGGTATGGCAGAGATCGCTCAGTTCTCACTCTGATAGACTAGCCCATCACCACATGACTAGAACCCAATCCTCTCAGCATCAGCTAGGAAAGGCCCTAGAAAGCCGTCTTTGGCGGGGGGATAGCTCCCCTATTTAAATCCCTTGCGGGGTTGGGCACCCGCCCTCCAAAGATCAGTTAAAAGAGTAACTGAGTATCAAAGAATGATGATAGTGCTTGAACATTTTATTGTGACCTGGATAAATCGGTGAAACCGTGAAGGGGCTAGTGTGACAGGCCCTGAAATACAAGACAGGGCTCGTGTGCTGTACAGTGAAGTGGTAAAAAAAAATCAAATTCATGATCCTCCACCCTTCACTGCATCCCGTGGATGGCTTCACCGTTTCAAATCAAGGGCTAAGGTGAAGCATGCCATTTATCAGGGTGAGGCCCAGTCAGCTGATGTTGAAGCTGCCACAGCTTTCCCTGTTGTAGCTCAAGAACTCATAAGAAATGGCAATTACTCTTTAGAGCAAGTGTACAACTGCGATGAGACGGGGGTCTACTGGAAAAAGTTCCCTAGATCTACATATATTTCCTCAGCTCAGAAGCAGGCCAAGGATAGATTCACTGCTCTTCTGACAGCCAATGCAGCTGGAACACATAGGATGCCCCCTCTCATCATTTACCACTCCAAACGTCCACGACCCTACAAAAATGTTAACATGGAGAAGCTCCCAGGATACGTTTGGCGATCAAATGCCAAAGGCTACATGACCTCGTCTGTCTCCCTTGACTGGTTTGACAATTACTTTGTGCCCGATGCTCAAGCCCATTGTGAAGCCAATAATTTGGACTTCCGCGTTATCCTATTTATGGATAACGCTCCTGGTCATGCCCGCTTCCTTGTTGATCGCCACCCCGCCGTTCAAGTTGTTTTTTTGCCCCCCAATACCACCTCAAAAATTCAGCCAATGGACCAGGAGGTTATTTCAAACACAACATTTTTATTTTACAAAGAAGTGCATGATAGGATGCATAGAGCCACTGATAACCTTGAAGAGGTTCAAGCCATCAGGCAGCTGGGAGACGAGTCAGACAACTTTATTCCAAATCCAAACTCTTCAGATTCTAGCAACTTAGATGATCCCAGCCACTCTTCAGAATCCGCTATCATCACAGTTAAACAGTTTTGGCATCAATTTAACATTAGGAAGGCAGTGGAGGCATTTGTTCGTGCTTGGGGTCAGCTGACTGTCCCCACATTCATTCATGCTTGGAAACCCTTGCTGCCTGAACTCGTCACCAATCAGCCAGACAGGCAGCAAAGAGATGATTTGTTGGCAGGAACCTTGGAGGTGGTGCGGCAGATCCCAGTCCCAGGGTTTGCCGATGTCATAATTGCAGAGATGGATGAATTGGTTAACCACCCGAGCTCGAGTCCATAGAAGATATGATAGAGAAAGCAGATTTGGAGCCACCAGAAGAGGAGGAGGGGAACCAAGAGCAGGAGGAGCAACTCACACAAGAAAAGCGAGCACCAACAACATCAATGCTGTCATCTTGGATCGTAGATTGTGAATCTTTCTATGAGGAGGCGGAGTCGCTGGAATTTAACAAGAAAGAGGCGGTTCTGGGTCACATCAAAGGTATCAAGAGTATCATCGAAGAGGTTTTCAACAAGCGGATTAATGAAGGAAAGCAGGCTCTCATAACCCGCTACATGCAGAGGCCCCGGGCCACAGAGTATGTTGAAGGCCCCGTGCAGGCTCAAGGGTCTGCTGAACATGGTGCTGTGCCAACTGAAGATGACTTTATGGAAGTTCGGGCTCTTCTCGATGATGATGAATTCTCAGGCTTCTTGGCAGAAAACCTGGCTGGAACTGACAACCAGCGTAGAGTGGATGTGCTTCGTTCTGCGGCTGAGGAGGCAGCAAGGGAGGAGAGTTGCGAAGCCCCTGACAGAGTTAGGGGGGCCGGGGCTGAATAGCTGACCTCGCCCTGCCTTGGGGGTCTGCCTCAAGAGCCCCAAGGCCCCCCATCTGCACTGGGGTCTGCCTCGGAGCCCCAATCTTCACTTCATCATCTTAATTTTAGGGTGAGGAATGTTATTTGGCCATGTCTACATAGGTATCATCCTAAACATTTTGGAAACCTAACTAGCCTAACCAAACCTAAAATATATGCTGGTTTGCTAGGTCAGGTAGGTTAGTTTGTTTAGGTTAGGCTTTCAAAATGTTCACAACTTTCAGGATGCAGAGCTGGGCACCACAAACAAAAAATCTAGTCCACAAACTCAAATTTGCAAACCCAGAACATAACTTCCACAAACACAAATCAGCAAACCTTGTGAAATTTCCGGTTCCCAAATGCAAATCAGCAAACGCAAACCTGTTTTTATTTTTTTATTTAAACTACAGAATAAAGGGTAAATCAATGGGTTGAGTTTATTATATCCCACGGCCAGGTGTTGGGTAAATTATTTTGTTACGGCTGTCGGCCGTGGGATACAAATTCTACAATATTGGTTGATGGGGCTTTGCCCCCTCATCCCCAATGACTTATTGTCATCATCATATATATTATCAGCAGGGACAAATAGTAGCAATACAAAAACAGTCAAATTAGAAACTTATGTAACTGTGAGCGTGCGACTATGTAAACAAAGCGGATGGTATGCCCGCTAACACAACTCTTACCTAAAGTTTAATAGGCCTAGGCCTACAGTTTATTTTAGTCTAGGTTAATGGAGAGCCCAAAAAACTTTTGTCCCACAATTTGTATGAGGAACTTACCCCGTTTTGGTTATCAACAAAAATATATATATAATATATAGGCCTATAGATAGGCCACTTCGTTTGTGCGGCATAGGCAAATAAACGTTGGGGCGACTTGTTTTCGGGGAGAGTCTTTCAGTAATAATCAGCATTCGCAATGTTGCACCATTCTGGAGGAGGTACACCAGATCACAGAGGTGCAAGGAGGTGATTCATTCGTGGCCACCCCTTTGGGGATGGCAATAGAAATAGAATAGATAGGTCTACTTTAGATAGATTAAGTAATTTAATAGAAAGTAGACTAGCCTAGGCCTATATTCATTATGATGCTCAGAATATATGCTTCAGATCAGAATGAAATAAAATTGTATTGTACATTTATATGATACTTTCAAAATTAACACTCTAGCCTATTTGACACTAATAAAATGAGTCAGTGATTAGGCCTAGGCCTAGCCTATATAGGCCTAGGCCTATATGCAATATTAAGCCTACATGCTTTGAGGCATTTTGATGGGATTAGGGTAACCTAATAAACTTAGTTTAGGTTAAGAAAACAATATAAATCAAATTAACTAACTAGGCCTAGCCTAACTGAAGTGAAGCGCCGCTATAGCCTAGCCTATTTCTCAAGTGAGACCATGAAATCGCGCACTAATAAAAATCGCACTAAATAGAAGTATCAATTCAAATGGAAATAAATAAATCGAGACAGTAGGATATAATTACTCACCCATACGATTGAAATCAAACCGTAGGCCTATAGGCTAGGCTATGGAAATTTGTTAACTTGGCCACGAATATTAGGCCTGGCCTAGCGTAGGCCTATAGCCTAACCGCTTCATTTTATATATATAGTGTGAGAAATAAATTGACTACACCGGTATCTGGGGAATGTTGGCAACAACCTTCCGATAGGGTAACCTCACTAGAGTGAACAATTTCCTACCAGAACCCGGTGATTGTATATTTTGTAGAGATTAATTAATGTTAGGTAATTTAGTACTGTACAGTATAAGATTACTTTGATCAAGTTAATTTAGTTATAAAACCTTGTAGAAATAAGTTTAGAAGAACTGTAAAGAGGATCAGTTTAAATATTCCCGCGACCGCATACGCGATCCACCGTTTGCTTTAGGGTCGTTAATATCTTGATATTATTGTTCACTAAATCGTTGTGAAACGATGTTCACCTTTATAATTATATAATTTAAATGCTGATAATTATTTATATGATTTCGTGAAGAGGGAATGAACCCATGGTAACGAATTAATATATAGTTTATTTAAGAGTCGGAAATTGAAGTTCCGATCAGACGCTAGTAAACATCTGAACGGTAGAGAAGTGTCCCGTGATCTCCTCCACCACAATCCCCGCACCAGGCCCGGAGTCCTGACCCTTTAACCCTGGTCTACCGAAGCCGGAATCCTCGAAACTACACCAGGACCCTAGTATAGCTAAGTCATTGATATACATGGCCATTGATACAATGTTTAGTTAGGGCATCCTGAGAGATAGGCTACCATAGTTGTTGTTGTTGTTGTTGTTGTTCCCCAAGCTGCCTGGCCGAACAGCCCCAAGGCCCCGAGCAATTCCAAGGCCATAACCGATTGCCCCCACAGAACCCTCCCCGCCGACCACAATAAAGCCTGGGTGACCGAAGCCACTCCATGGCGGGGGGGCTGAGGAGGGTGCGGAAACGCCCGGGAAACCAAAGCCCCACCCAGGGCCCTGTGCCCCTCAGCAATTATGAAGAGAAAGTTGAGGGGCAAGGGAAAAATGTGACGCTTTGGCTTCAAATCTTGGTAGATTGGGAGGTCAATCCACGGAAGAGACGCCGTCACTTGAGATCTAGAAAATATATAAGTTAAAGAAAAAGTCAGAGTAAGCTACCATAGTTCATACCATAAGGTAGGCAATCTCAGACTTTATTTTTATTTATGTTTATTAATTTTATATTTCGATTGGTGTGGTAAGAGATAACTTTTGGCCATATTATCCCCCCACTATTCGTCTATAGGCTATTCGTCTATAAAAGGTAAGACTAATGTACTATTCACTTCAAATATACCATAAGCTTTTCAAATTGCCTATGTAATCATAAATAAAGACGACGCCTATCATGTGATGACGAACACGTGACTTGTGATAAACAATAACAATACAATATAGGCTATCTCAATTAAAGGGTTTCACATATTTCTTCTAATATTCGTCTTTATCGAAACTCGGCTCTCTACATCTCAGTATTAATGATATTTTGACAATATCCATATCCAAAAATAAATAATCTAGACTATTGATAATTAAAATATATTGGCTCAAGAGTGCAATAGTGGATTCGATTATGATTTGTGAGAGTTGCGCAGTCGAATGGTTGAATCTCTCCAGGGTCTTCAAATATTTGTGTTTAGCCTACATTTAAGCAATATTTATTAAGTAATCTTTATTATCATGTCTTCCTTAGCATTTTCACACATCAAATCACATACGAAAAATCACGAAATATAGAAGGTGCACTAGATTCCCGCATAACAAGAAGTAATTGGCTTGGTTTTTGGCGGGCGCTGGAAGTGTAGGGGCCGCGGGACTGTGTTTATCACAGGTGGTGGGAACCAAATTTTGCGGACTCAAGGTTAGCAGCATGGAGGTAACTTTCAGACCTACAAATGCGCAGATAGGCAGCCATTTTGCCGCCAACACAAGTGCGCCACCAAAATGACACTTTCGCCATGGCGAAATTGGCGTTTTGCGTAAGTGTATGCGGAAGTGCCCAGCTCTGTCAGGATGTACCGTCCACGGTACACTACCAGTACCGTACAGTACACTTTATTATTACTGTGCAGTATTTACAATGTTTTTATTTTAACCCTTCCTACCCGGTCTGCCTTAGGTAAGGACAGCACAAAAGAAGGGCCGCTACCCGGTATGCCTTATCTAAGGCATGAGCTTAATAGCCTAATTAAGCTTGGTCTGAACGCCGTGCGTACGACGTATGTCAACAAACCCAAGCGTTCGTCGCCGCACCTCCAAAAACAAGAAGGAGAAGACTCCTCAATGTTATTGTTCTGACGTCATGACGAAATTAGTGTCAGAAAATCCCCCATATTGGCAACATCTCTGCAATATTGGCTCCACTGAAATCGTCATCACAACTGAACCAGTTGACTTACAGAGCTCTACTCAATGCCAAAATACAGATTGAAAACCGCACTACGATTATAGATGAGTGGGAAAGTTCTAGCAGTGAAAATAAACATAAATACAGTAGTCTAGGCCTAGACGTTTTTCAGCCATTTCGCCCGGGTAGGGGCGACCGTCATTGGGTAAGACAGCCCGGGGAGGAAGGGTTAAGGAATTTTATTTTTTTAAGGTTAGGTCTTTTATTTCGCCATGTCTGCTTTATTATTATTATATAATGCATAAGATTTAATTTGTGTACAATAAAACATGTTTTCATAGGCAAAAAATAGAAAAAGGGGCAAATTTGGAATGAGCACGGAACCAATTAGAATTTTCCCCATAAGAACAGTGCCCTGATCTTGGCTGTTTCAATCTTAGCTCTATTTCTGCGGAACCGATTAGGAGCTAAGATGGGGGCTCCACTGTAATCTAAACGAGAGGATTCAGTTCTTTGCCGGCGCCACAGACGCTCTGCCTGTCTCCTCTTGCGCAAAGCCACTACACTTGAATCATACCATGGAGCGTCATACTTTATCCTTACCTCCTTGTCAATCTCAGGGCAATCACGGTCTTGAATATAACGGAAGAAGGTGTTATAAGTGTGGACTAACTGATTTGCTGTTGATGTAATATCGACCGTGTTAAGTGAAAGTTCAATATCACGACTTATATTTTCTTGATCCAAATTACATATTTATTAGTCGCCCTTCCATCATTGACGATATGCCTATTAATATAATAGCTCTCTTTCAAGACCCGCGGTCTGCCTGTTTGAAACACCCGCCGCAGGGGAAAGAGTACTAACATCATAAGTGCAACGCTAATTCTCTTATGGAATCGTCTTTATGATAGGGTATTCACTACAAAAAAACTTTGTAAAAAAGAAAAAAGAAAAATTAACTTAATAATAGTTATATTAAGGCTTTCCAACTCGTGGATGTCTTTTGTGGATTCTACCTGAGACGCTGAACCAAGCGTCGCCATTCCTCCTTCCTTCCCCTGCGGTCATAATGAACGGTGGTGCCTCGCCAGTGCTTCGCTTTATTCTTCATTCGTTCAACTCTAGTGAGTCTTTTGCTCATTTGTATATATCTGAGTTGTTATAGAATAGGTTTAGACTAGCTAGGACTGACAGCCCCATTGGTATGTCCGCAGGGAAGTGTTAAAATAGGGTACTTAAGTGTAGGCGCCATGTCGGTTCGCTTCGGGCCCGCGTGTCATGTGTATTTGTTCCTGCGCCTTAGTTTTGTTATACACTCCCATAACCGAACTATATGGGCCATGGCCAGTTCGGTCACAGGGAGTATTCGGATACACAGAGTTAATTAATTATTTGTCATTATTATTAGGTTATTAGTCCTTTAACTATTTATTTGTCTCTATTATTATATTGGCAACATACCTTCATACCAGGGGTCATAAATATATCCAAATAAGTCCTGTTGAACTATGAAATAGCTAATATTGAACAAGAAAAATATTCTGTTCATCCCTCTACTATAACATCAACATCAACGTGTCGCCGTCGACAGTGTGCAGTACTGCCAATACTTATAGCGACTTCCGCTAGATCTAGAGACCTTTACTTCGATCTAGCAGCAATGATTTACATTAGCGGTTTGTATTTATTAGTGGCCCCTCCATCATTGACGAACATGCCTATTACATAAGGCACCCTCTTCAAACACTCATCCGCCGTAGTTTGAATCTACCGCGCAGCGCATACAAAATTTGAGGAGCCTTCATCATGAGCGCACGCGACCTCACTCATGGCTTCAGTCATTATGAATTGGGTTCTCACTACGAAAAAACTTCGTAAAAAATAAAAACAAAAAGAAAATAAGAATAACTATTCAATAAGCTTTCCATCATATCGTGGATGTACTTGTGTGGATCTTTGACCAGACGCTAATTCAGGCGTCATTCTTCCTTCTCTGCTCTGCGCTCAGCCTGCCCGGACGTGTCTCCCCACGCTCCGCTGGTTCCGCATTTGTTGCGTCCCTAGTGAGTTTTTTCTCATTTGTTTACTCCGGGATGTATCGAGTAAGGTTAGGATATGCGTAGCAGGAGTGTCCTGGGCTAGTTGCCCGCAGTGCAGTGTATTTTGGGTCGTGTGTTTGGGGCATCTATTTCGGATGTACCCTCGTGGTCCTGTTGTGGACATGTGAACTTTTTCACAGTTAGCTAGCTTTGTGTTGCAGGCGGCTTTCATTACGCGTTATTATTGCTTCCTTTTATCTTTCTGATGAGGTAGCTTATTTTTGCTGACGTTCCCAGCGTATTTTTCTTCACTTAGTGAAGTTTTTTCTGGGTCCCGAGTCAGTTCTTCCCTTTGCCGGAAGTGTTTGCTACAGTGGTGTGTTGGCAGTGGTTCCTGTTGTGATATAATTCAGTGCTTTTTGTTTATATTCCGACATGTTACTTTTATCCGTCTGCCTAGGCCTAGCCAGCCTCTCGTAGCTTTACCACATGTACAAGTGTTATTGATTTATTTTCTAAATTATAGGTTTGACTCCTGTAAGGAGATAAAGAAAACCTAATATTTAGTAGTGGCCCCGTAATCATTGACGAACATGCCTATTACATAAGGCACCCTCTTCAAACACTCATCCGCCGTAGTTTGAATCTACCGCGCAGAGCATTTAAAAAACTGAGGAGCCTTCATCATGAGCGCACGCGACCTCACTCATGGCTTCAGTCATAATGAATTGGGTTCTCACTACGAAAAAACTTCGTAAAAAATAAAAACAAAAAGAAAATAAGAATAACTATTCAATAAGCTTTCCATCATATCATGGATGTACTTGTGTGGATCTTTTGACCAGACGCTACTGCAGGCGTCATTCTTCCTTCACTGACATATCAAGTAAACCAAAATCCTGAATACATCAACGAATGGGAAGGGGATGGTCGGGAGGGCCCCAGTCGTCAATGATTACGGGGCCACTACTAAATATTAGGTTTTCTTTATCTCCTTACAGGAGTCAAACCTATAATTTATTAGTGGCCCCTCCATCATTGACGAACATGCCTGATTTCTAAGACTGGAGGGGGACATTCGTAATCATATCATAACTCTAGAAAAGCAGATAATCAAACAACCACATAGTATTCTTACTCTTGTAAAAAAGAGATATTCGGGTGCATAAACTTTATACAGCCTAAATCTTCAAAAAGGGGTACAAGCAGGAGCGTGCTTCAAAGAAGCCTGCTTGAAAAAGGGTTAACTCTGAGACTCTGTACACAGATCTGCTAGTTAAGAAGGCACCCCACTTAAAGTAAGTGGTGAAAACTAAAAACTTATAAGTTTACATGTGCACATATAAACCCCATTAACTAGTGGATATATTCCTAAAAATATAACCAAACATAAATGAATTCTTGTACATTCGTAGAAGTACTGAACTCGTGTACTTAAGGAGAAGTAATTACTTCAAAAGTAAAAGTCGTAGTTGCAACTACCGAGATTTCTCAAAAATCTATTGCTTCACAGCCAAAGCTACTTACAACAAGAATTGTTGTAACACTACTATTGGCCTTTAGCACAATTTCCTGCAATGAATACTACAGAGAAATTTTATAATACAATGCCTACAAACAGTATCACAGCTCGTATGTTCCGAACACATACTCCGGAGGGGTCTAGGGTGTCCTATGTCACACTGACTGCACCCTCCCCCCCCTTTTTCTTGAAATTAAACAAAACGTGACTAAAAGGGCCACCTAGACCCTCTGCCGTAAAGCTATACATGGCAAGGAAGGTTTGTCCAGAGCTACTGAAAGGTATCGAGTCAAAAACTCCTGATTAGAGGCCCACAACTGTGTGGACTTAATAACTTCCACTGAAAGATTATTAAGGAAAGGTAAAGAGGCTGTCCCCTTGCGTAAATCGTGGGTCTTACCCACAACGCCGGGATTCTTCTCTTTAAAGTCCTCGACCAAGAGAGAAGCCAGTGTACTCACCTAATTGTAGTATACAGGATTTGAGCCTAAGCTCGTGTTGTCCTGTCTCTCTCTCTACATTTATCCAATTTTGCTTTAAAAGTTTGGATATTTCTTGCTCCCACCACCTCCCCATCCAACTTATTCCAACACTCAATGCTTCTATACGGGAAGCTGAACTTTCTTACATCAGACTTACATATAACTTTCCTCAACTTACAATCATGTCCCCTGGTTCTTCCCTCGTCCCTCACCACAAAATCTCCCTTGTCGATCTTCTCAAAACCTTTCACACACTTAAACATCATGATCATGTCACCTCTCTCTCTCCTCTCCCTCAGCGTTGGCAGCTCCATCAAGCGTTCACCCGGACTTGCGACCCATAAAGCACCCTGGTGATTTAGAGGTGCCACTCTTAAATATTTGGTTAGAGCTTGCACTGGGCAAAAAAAAAAAAAAAAAGATGGTGCACCTTTCCCCTTTTTAACGCCGGCACCGTGAACTCTGAAAACACGTGGTCACTGTGCTCATTCTTGGCTCTGAATCCTGGGGAAGGTGCAATGTGAATACACTCATGAAGCCTATCAAACCTGAGGCAATTAGGTGTGTTGCTCATCGCCGCCAGCTCAGATACTCTGTTCCCGGTAGCCAAAGCCATAAGGAATACTGCCCTTTTGTAAAATCTGCAGTCTTTGGTACATACGGGAACGAGAATAACTACGATGCTTTGTCCAGAGACCATGTAGGCCTGAGCTGACGGGGAGGTGGGCGGAGTTTAAAACCTGCCCTCATAAATCAATTTCAGATAAATGTTTCTGCATGAACAGATACATTAAATAATTAACAACCAACGCCACCGAGGGCACAGTTTGGATTGTTCTAAGAATCCAAGACATAAAAGCTTGCCAATGCGATTGAAACTGTCGCTTTGTAGACTGGGTATATTGATTCGTGAATATCTTGGTCACGTCGCTACCATATGGTGCTAGCCACTTGGCCTCCTGAATGTCCATAATGAACAAGTCTGCGAGGTTTCTAGGTTGCCAATTGTGTTCTAAGTGGAACAACCCGACCGGGAGTGACACTGGGTGCGGGCACCACGTGTACAAATGCTGGTACCACACTGCACCGGCCACAGGGGCGCGATTAGCGAGACTACGCCTCGCTAATCCTGTAGTTTGTTGACTACGTGGCACATAAGAGACGCGTCTGGCGGCTGAAAATAGATAAATGGAACTCAACCTGTTCTCGTCCGTCATCAGAGCGTCAGGTCCGCCCGCCGGCGTTATCGTCCGGCGGGTGAGGTACACTGGGAGTTTGCAAGTCTTCTCAGACGCAAACAAATCCACTTGTGGATGGTAATGCTCCGCACACGCAAGAGCGCCCATTCTACTGATGTGCTTTGTCTCTGAGACAGAGCGTCTGCCCAGACGTTTGCTACGCCTGGGAGATAAGATGCGTGAAGATGAATGTTCAGCCTGTTGGCTAGTATAAAAAAAAATTCTGACACGTTTAGCCACTTCCGAGATCTTATTGACCCTTGTTTCTGAATACAGTGAACCACATTCAGATTGTCCATTCTGAAGGCCACCGACTTGCCCCGTAAAGCAGAGCCGTGAGCCTGAAGGACAGATAAGGGGACTAGTAAGTCTTTGACATTGATGTGGAAGATTTCTAAATGGGACCAAAACCTTTGACCCTGATGCCCGAGGTTTGACTAAAAGCCCCAACCTATCGTGCCTGACGCATCCATGTCCACCCATACCGACGGCGGAGGAGAGGTTCATGACATGACTGCGTGCAACATTTCTCTCGTCGCCCAAACCGCTAGTAAGTTGTGTAATAACGTTGGGATAGGCCATACTATCCCCGCCGGTAATAGTGGGAAAAATTTGTTGCCCTCCAAGATTAAACGTTAGACTTACAACCGGCCCAACTTCACAGTTAGCTGAACCCCGTTAAGAGAACCGACTAGAGATTCCCAAAGTCTCTGTGTCGTAGTCAGACTGTGGAGAAACATAAACAGTTTTTGCGAAATCTGTTTCGAGTGTCCACACTCTGACTCAGAGTGAGAGAAGCTGTGTCCTCGACCAGCCCTATCCCCTGAAATACTCGTGGGGGAACAAGGGTTTGACTTTTACTAAGTTGACCTTGAATCCTAGAGATATGAGATGGTTTAACGTAACGTAGACATGACTGATGCGTAACTTTTCTGTTTCTGCCACCACCAGTTAGTCGCCCAGATACCACCAGACCCTGATCCCTTGTTCTAACAAGGGCATCAGGGCTTGCGGGGACCTTGCTTGAATGCTTGTGCCAAATTGAAAACAGTCTTCCAAACTGCTGGTGAAATCAAAGAAGGAATTAGAACTGGAGACAGAACTACTTGGCTTGCAATACGGTCAAGAAGTTTCTTCACTAAGAACGTCCTCAGATCCTGCCTTGCTCGAACTGCCTCTAATAAGGCCGTCCGAATATCTCCTAAAGACTTGGAAGGAAGTCTGGAGAAGCAAGCGCCGGGAAAGTTCAATGGCTTTCCTGACTTCTGCGGCTTCTATTGCCTGAGAAGAGCGTAACAGAGACTTTGTTACTTGCTGGGAACCATATATTGCGAAAACAGTTTAAACGCTTTTCCTCTTAACCTAAACTCGCGGTCTAGGTAAGCTGGGGAAGGCGTGCTAAAGGGAGCTTATAATTCGCCCAAATTGATTATTTGGGGGGTGGCATCCAAGCAGAGGGGACTCCGCCGGCACCAAAAACCAGAAGAGAGAACCAAGAATGGCGTTCTGGAGGTATTTGGTGGGAAGAATAAGTCATGGTTATAATAACTTGGAATGTCCTTAATATGAACATCCAAAACATTTCCGTAACATTGCTACCCCTGACTCATCAGGCCCGTATAAAAGAGGCATAGCTCCTGTTTTTTGACTGGCGCCTTGTCTAAAGGAGGGGGAGATATGTCTGATATGACTCGCACAGTGGAAGTAGTGAGAACTGCTGTGCCTGGCACATTGGAAATTGGGTCTGGTACAAGCGGATGGTTAGGTATTTTAGCTAAAGCAAAGGATGTAGCCAGAGATCGCACATTCGTCGACATCGCGGGATCTCCCGTATCAGAAGGAGTTTCCGGCGTAGGGCCAAAGAACCTATTAAGTGCATTCAATAGTAGTCCATCAATCTCTTCCGCCGGTACATACCTAGCCGATGACGAACTCCGTGGAGATTCGACAGTACCCTGAGAGTCGCCTAGAAGGTGACTGGACTCTTCAACCTCCATCTCTGAGACCAGAGATCGTTGTTCTTCATCCGTTAAGTCTGGCTTATCATGGGAAGATCCCGCCGAAGCCGGGACCTCCACATGTTGCCATGTTAAAACTGGGATAGAAGATGGTACATCGGCATCCCGGTGGACGTCAGCACTAGTTGAGTCACAAAGGGATGTGTTCTGTCCTGCCAGGACTGTGAGTATCGCCATACACCTTGGCTGTGGCTGTCCCTCGCTTGCGAGCTCGGTATACTCTCTGAAAGAGAGCCCTGTAAAGGTTTATGATAATTAAAAGCTCTCATAGCTCATTAACACATTGAAAGCAGAGCTGGTGAGCAAAATCATAAAGTATACTAATTAATTTAATTTATATTTAATTGTATTAAAATAAATTACTATAAATAAACACAATATTATCATAATATAATCATAGAAAATATATATGGTTATTATTATTCAGTGATTAAATTATTTCATTAACAAATAAAAATAATAATATAGGGATACCTGATCTTAACGGCGTTGAACATACAGCAATGAGAGGTTCAAGTGCCGACATGACAGAGACTGGGGGAAAACTACCCCGCCCCTGGGAACTACCTGGTCACCTGGTGCAACACCGGTACTCCGCCCTGGAAAGAGAAATTTCCGGGGATTAATGCTCATAGGGTTACACCCAAAAAATGGTACAAAATATGTGCCACAAAACCGCCGGTCAACGAACCGTAGCACTCCACCACTACTTTTCGTTTTCCTTTAGTTTCATATTAAAGATTTCAGGATATATTTACCTGTCCAGAAGATTTAAGCATATCTTCTGAATCCTCATAAAGATGAAGCATATCTTTATTAAAGATGAAGTCTTTCAAGTATCCCTTTACACTTGAAACACTAGTAAGATTCCGGCATCTTTTTATCCCATAAAAAGTCTAAGCCTATCGTAATCTCTAATCCGGCTTCTCCCAGAAGTCCTCATAGATCGCCGTCTTGAAGGCCGTGATACCCTATTGTATCAATCAATTGTTTGGCAAATTATCGCGAATTGCAAATCAGTTAATATAACCACCCGAAGGTACAACCGCCGGGTTTTATATGCAATGTCAAACCAATTGTACCTGCCCCAGACCTTTTTTGTAAAAAGGTCGCCGGGAGGGAAAGACTAAACAAACAAACAACATTGTTTCAATTGTTTATTAAAGATTTCAGCATATCTTTTACCTGTTCAAAAGAATTAAGCATAACTTCTGAATCCTCATAAAGATGAAGCATATCTTTATTAAAGATGAAGTCTTTCAAGTATCCCTTTACACTTGAAACACTAGTAAGATTCAGGCATCTTTTTATCCCATAAAAAGTCTAAGCCTATCTTAATCTCTAATCCGGCTTCTCCCAGAAGCCCTCATAGATCGCCGTCTTGAAGGCCGTGATACCCTATTGTATCAATCAATTGTTTGGCAAATTATCGCGAATCGCAAATCCGTTAATATAACCACCCGAAGGTACAACCGCCGGGTTTTATATGCAATGTCAAACCAATTATACCTGCCCCAGACCTCTTTGTAAAAAAGGTCGCCGGGAGGGAAAGACCAAACAAAATAACTGTGTGGAGCCCCCCTCACCGGGAATAACACAGGAAGCCTGATCCCAGGCTCGACCACAGAACACGCAGTTTCTGATGAGCCCTCAAGCGACCAAACTCGTCGGGGTAATTTACCTATTTTAGCCATCCTGACTAAAACTCGGTTGTTGTTGTTGTTGTTCCCTAAGCTGCCTGGCCGAACAGCCCCGAGTCCCTGAGAAAGGCCATGGCCACGATCGGGCTTTCCCACAGAGCTCTCATTGAGTGTAGATTGTGTTGTTGGCGTAAGTGGTTGTGTGAAATGCAGTCTTCTATGATGTGTTTAATGGTATGGGGTGCTGTGTTACATCCCGGGCAGGTGTCGACAACGGAGTCATCCAGTCTCTTCTGATAGCTCAGGAGAGCTGGATGGTGTCCGCATCTCAGCCTGGCCAGGTGGACTCTGTCCTCGCGAGGAAGGGAGGATTCGGAAGGATGGATTTCGGGAGGTCGTGCATGCAGCTGCGTGTTGTCTGTGAGTGAGTGGATGGATCGGTGAGAGATATGAGTATGGATGTGCTTCTGGAAGTTGGTTCGGGGTGGGCAGGGAGGGAGAGAGGACAATAATTGTGTGTGATACCGTGTGCTGGGTGTTGTTTTGATATTTCTTGGTGTCTGTGGGTGTGTTGCCATGTAGTTTAGTGGGTGGTCTTGGTTCGTGGAGGCTGCTGCCAGGAATTGAGTGCCTCTCATGTCCAGATGGTCTTTGACTTTGAGGATTTTGGTTTCTTGATGTAGGTGATCTGTGGGTGCAGTAGCTGTGCAGCCTGTAATGATCTTCAGGGCTTTGTTTTGAATAGTCTGTAAGGTCTTATGATGTGTTTCAGCTAGGTTAGAAGCCCAGGCTGGGCTTGCGTATTCCATCACTGATCTTATGACTAAAACTCGGTAAACAAAAACGGTGTTCTCGGAGCAACGAGAAAAACGCCGGAAAGGTAACCCACACCAAACGAGACATTACAGGAGGGCGTAATGCATAAAGCAATGAATAACACAGGAAGCCTGATCCCAGGCTCGACCACAGAAAACGCAGTTTCTGATGAGCCCTCAAGCGACCAAACTCGTCGGGGTAACTTACCTATTTTAGCCATCCTGACTAAAACTCAGTAAACAAAAACGGTGTTCTCGGAGCAACGAGAAAAACGCCGGAAAGGTAACCCCCACCAAACGAGACATTTTTACACATTTTATACAAAGGGTGTGCGCAAAAATAGGGATACCTGAACAGGAGGGCGTAATGCATAAAGCAAAAACCGGGGCAAAGGTAGCCATGACAGAGACTGGTGGGAAACTTACTCCAGGTTCTGCATAGACCCGCCGGGACCCAGCTCTGGAAAAAAATAAAATTTCCAGGAAGTAATGCTCATAAGGTTAACCCAATCATGTTCGCACACAAGTGTTAAATAACCCGCCGGGTAACGAGAGTAATACTCAACGACCACAGCTCGCTACGCGGTGGGGTTTTCTAAGTAAAAGATTTCAGAATATCTTAATTTGTCCAAAAGATTTATGAATACCCTCTGACATAATATAAAGACCAGCATGGCGTTTATAAGTGATTAAGTCTTTCCGGTGGTGTTTGTTTCAAGATTACATTTTGGAAAAAAAATAAATAAAAAAGACGCCGGCCCCCGAATTATCTCGTAGATCAAAAACTGGGAAGCCTGACAAATATACGAGATCTAACTTCTGCCGAAGTATCTTTTTAGATCGCCGTATGTTGAAGGCGGCGATACAAAACGTATCCCTCAATTGTCTGGTTAACTAACTGAATTGTAAATTCGTTATTCCCATCCGTCCAAGGAGCACCCGCCGGGTGTGAATAATAGTTTAAAAAACGTTAACCCCAATTGTGCCCTAAAGCGCCGTATGTTGAAGGAGGCGATACACAATGCATCCCTCAATTGTTTGGTCAACTAAACTGAATTTTGCAAATTCGGTCATCCCACCCTTCCAGGTTGCACCCACCGGGTGATTTAAAGTTTAAAAGTTAACCCCAATTGTTCCTATCCCCACTTCTTTGTAACAGATCGCCGGGGAGGAAATACAACTACAGCATAGTTTTATATTGGCTTTGCAAAACCGAAAAAACTACAAACAACACGTGTCCGTATGAACACTGTTAGATGGGTACAGCCAACCCGCCGGGAATCAGAAGGAGCCTGAAACAGGCACCCCAGAGACGCAGTCCTGGGGAGCCACAGACACCCACTCGCCGGGGAAACAAGCCTGTTTTAAACCACGCGTTACCAAAACTTGGCAACCAGCCGGGGTTATCAAGGTGAAACCGAGAAAAACCCGCCGGAAATAACCCACCCCGTCCAGATACCATCTGAACGCAACACCGGACCGAGGCGTAGCTAAAACACAACTAACGCCGGGCCCAACATAGTCCGTGGAATTAGCCAATACACAACTAACCCAGGACACATAAATAGTCCGTGGAATTAGCCAATACACAACTAAACCAGGACACACATGACACAGTAGTACATATTTAGAAAATAAATCAATAACACTTGTATGTGGTAAAGCTACGAGAGGCTGGCTAGGCCTAGGCAGACGGATAACAGTAACAAGTCGGAATAAAAACAAAAAGCACTGAATTATATCACAACAGGAACCACCGCCAACACACCACTGTAGCAAACACTTCCGGCAAAGGGAAGAACTGACTCGGGACCCAGAAAAAACTTCACTAAGTGAAGAAAAATACGCTGGGAACGACAGCAAAAATACGCTACCTCATCAGAAAGATAAAAGGAAGCAATAACGTGTAATGAAAGCCGCCTGCATCACAAAGCTAGCTAACTGTGAAAAAGTTCACCTGTCCACAACAGGACCACGAGGGTACATCCGAAATAGATGCCCCAAACACACGACCCAAAATACACTGCACTGCGGGCAACTAGCCCAGGACACTCCTGCTACGCATATCCTAACCTTACTCGATACATCCCGGAGTAAACAAATGAGAAAAAACTCACTAGGGACGCAACAAATGCCGAACCCGCGGGAAGCGTGGGGAGACACGTCCGGGCAGGCTGAGCGCAGAGCAGAGAAGGAAGAATGACGCCTGCAGTAGCGTCTGGTCAAAAGATCCACACAAGTACATCCACGATATGATGGAAAGCTTATTGAATAGTTATTCTTATTTTCTTTTTGTTTTTATTTTTTACGAAGTTTTTTCGTAGTGAGAACCCAATTCATTATGACTGAAGGCATGAGTGAGGTCGCGTGCGCTCATGATGAAGGCTCCTCAGTTTTTTAAATGCTCTGCACGGTAGATTCAAACTACGGCGGATGAGTGTTTGAAGAGGGTGCCTTATGTAATAGGCATGTTCGTCAATGATGGAGGGGCCACTAATAAATATGTACTACTGTGTCATGTGTGTCCTGGTTTAGTTGTGTATTGGCTAATTCCACGGACTATTTATGTGTCCTGGGTTAGTCGTGTATTGGCTAATTCCACGGACTATGTTGGGCCCGGCGTTAGTTGTGTTTTGGCTACGCCTCGATCCTGTGTTGCGTTCAGATGGTATCTGGACGGGGTGGGTTTTTTCCGGCGGGTTTTTCTCGGTTTCACCATGAAAAACCCGGCTGGTTGCCGAGTTTTGGCCACGCGTGGTTTAAAAAACAGGCTTGTTTCCCCGGCGAGTGGGGGTCTGTGGCTCCCCAGGACTGCGTCTCTGTGGTGCCTGTATCAGGCTCCTTATGAATCCCGGCGGGATGGCTGTACCCATCTAACAGTGTTCATACGGACACGTGTTGTTTGTAGTTTTTTCGGTTTTGCAAAGCCAATAAAAAACTAAGCTGTTGTTATATTTCCTCCCCGGCGATCTTTTACAAAGAAGTGGGGATAGGAACAATTGGGGTTAACTTTTAAACTTTAAATCACCCGGCGGGTGCAACCTGGAAGGGTGGGATGACCGAATTTGCAAAATTCAGTTTAGTTGACCAGACAATTGAGGGATGCATTGTGTATCGCCTCCTTCAACATACGGCGATTTAGGGCACAATTGGGGTTAACGTTTTTTAAACTATTATTCACACCCGGCGGGTGCTCCTTGGAAGGGTGGGAATAACGAATTTACAATTCAGTTAGTTAACCAGACAATTGAGGGATACGTTTTGTATCGCCGCCTTCAACATACGGCGATCTAAAAAGATACTTCGGGAGAAGTTAGATCTCGTATATTTGTCAGGCTTCCCATTTTTTGATCTACGAGATAATTCGGGGGCCGGCGTCTTTTTAGTTTTTTTTTTCCAAAATTGAATCTTGAAACAAACACCACCGGAAAGACTAAATCAGTTATAAACGCCATGCTGGTCTTTATACTATGTCAGAGGGTATTCATAAATCTTTTGGACAAGTTAAGATATTCTGAAATCTTTTACTTAGGAACCCCACCGCGTAGCGAGCTGTAGTCGTTGAGTATTGCGTCTCGTTACCCGGCGGGTTATTTAACACTTGTATGCGAACATGTTGGGTTAACCTTATGAGCATTAATTCCTGGAAATTTTATTTTTTTCCAGAGCTGGGTCCCAGCGGGTCTATACAGAACCTGGAGTAAGTTTCCCACCAGTCTCTGTCATGACTACCTTTGCCCCGGTTTTTGCTTTATGCATTACGCCCTCCTGTTCAGGTATCCCTATTTTTGCGCACACCCTTTGTATAAAATGTGTTAAATGTCTCGACCGCTCAAGGGGTCTGTGGGTGATGCGAAACTGTACCTTTTGCTCTCAACTCAGTGTTAATTTCACGTTTGCAAGTGTTTTCATTGTTTATTATAATAAAAATGGATTCATGAGCCATGTGTGTCCTGGATTAGTTGTGATTGGCTGATCCAGGAGCTTCGGACTGTGGGTCTGATTATGTTTATCAGACTGCGTTCTGTTTGGTGTGGGTTACCTTTCCGGCGTTTTTCTCGTTGCTCCGAGAAAGCCGTTTTTATTTACCGAGTTTTAGTCAGGATGGCTAAAATAGGTAAGTTACCCCGGCGAGTTTGGTAGCTTGAGGGCTCATCAGAAACTGCATTTTCTGTGGTCGAGCCTGGGATCAGGCTTCCTGTGTTATTCCCGACGAAGGGGGCTCCACACAGTTATCTAGGTGATCATGCTGACTCCTGTTGGATAGGGTTTCTCAGTTTTTCAAGGCCATTGAAACCATGCTGTCTGTTTGTTTGGTCTTTCCCTCCCGGCGACCTTTTTACGAAGAGGTCTGGGGCAGGTACAATTGGTTTTGACATTGCATATAAAACCCGGCGGTTGTACCTTCGGGTGGTTATATTAACGGATTTGCAAATTCGCGATAATTTGCCAAACGATTGATTGATACAATAGGGTATCACGGCCTTCAAGACGGCGATCTATGTGGGCTTCTGGGAGAAGCCGGATTAGAGATTAAGATAGGCTTAGACTTTTTATGGGATAAAAAGATGCCTGAATCTTACTAGTGTTTCAAGTGTAAAGGGATACTTGAAAGATTTCATCTTTAATAAAGATATGCTTCATCTTTATAAGGTTTCAGAAGATATGCTTAAATCTTTTGGACAGGTAAAGATATGCTGAAATCTTTAAATAAGCCATTGAAACAATGCTGTTTGTGTGTTTGGTCTTTCCCTCCCGGCGACCTTTTTACAAAGAGGTCTGGGGCAGGTACAATTGGTTTGACATAATATATAAAACCCGGCGGTTGTACCTTCGGGTGGTTATGTTAACGAATGTGCAATTCGCGATAATTTGCCAATCAATTGATTGATACACTAGGGTATCACGGCTTTCTAATAAAGATATACTTCATCTTTATGAGGATTCAGAAGATCGGCTTAAATCTTTTGGACAGGTAAAGATATGCTGAAATCTTTACTATGAAACTAAAGGAAAACGAAAAGTAGTGGTGCAGTGCTACGGTTCGTTGACCGGCGGTGTTGTGGCACATGTTTTGTACCATTTTTTTGGGGTAACCTTATGAGCATTAATCCCTGGAAATTTCTCTTTCCAGGGCGGAGTACCGGCGTTGCACCAGGTGACCAGGTAGTTCCCGGGGGCGGGGTAGTTTTCCCCCAGTCTCTGTCATGTCGGCACTTGAACCTCTCATTGCTGTATGTTCAACGCCGTTAAGCTCAGGTATCCCTATTTTTGCTTACCAGCTCTGCTTTAAATGTGTTAATGAGCTATGGGAGCTTTTAATTATCATAAACCTTTACGGGGCTCGGGCGAGGGCTCCCATTCGGAGAGTATACCAAGCTCGCAAGCGAGGGACAGCCACAGCCAAGGTGTATGGCGATACTCACAGTTCTGGCAGGACAGAACACATCCCTTTGTGACTCAACTAGTGGCTGACGTCCACCGGGATGCCGATGTACCATCTTCTATCCCAGATTTAACATGGCAACATGTGGAGGTCCCGGCTTCGGCGGGATCTTCCCATGATAAGCCAGACTTAACGGATGAAGAACAACGATCTCTGGTCTCAGAGATGGAGGTTGAAGAGTCCAGTCATCTTCTAGGCGACTCTCAGGGTACTGTCGAATCTCCACGGAGTTCGTCATCGGCTAGGTATGTAACGGCGGAAGAGATTGATGGACTACTATTGAATGCACTTAATAGGTTCTTTGGCCCTACGCCGGAAACTCCTACAGTTGGTACGGGAGCTCCCGCGATGTCGACGAATGTGCGACCTCTGGCTACATCCTTTGCTTTAGCTAAAATACCTAACCCTCCTCTTGTGTCAGATCCAATTTCCAATGTGCCAGGCACAGCAGCTCTCACTACTTCCAATGTGCGAGTCATATCAGACATATCTCCCCCTCCTTTAGACAAGGCGCCAGTCAAAAAAAGGAGCTATGCCTCTTTTATACGGGCCTGATGAGTCAGGGGTAGCAATGTTACCAACTCATACAGAGGCAGCACAAGCTACTATTTCGGGGGAGTTCCCTGTACCACATGAGTGGGTAATCCAAGGCAATAAGTCTAGAAAACTCATAGCTTTGGATAAGTCAAGGAAATGTTTTGGATGTTCATATTAAGGCCATTCCAAGTTATTATAACCATGACTTTTTCGTGTATGCATCAACACCAGCCCTGCCCCCTGCCTCAGCTTCAAAGCTATTTTCTGACTGGACTAAGAATGACGGCTTCAACGACGTCAAGGCACTTTCTGCTTTGACGCCGGAGTTGGATATGTTTCCGATCACAAACTCAGCCTCTAATCCAGTCTTGCAGGTGGGGCAGTTGGGTACGGGACCTGGGGTGGCATGAGAAACAGAGGCTCACAATTTGCAACTACTTTCACGTCAAAATCTTCCCACCAAATCCCTCAAGAACACCATTCTTGGTTCTCTCTTCCGGTTTTTAGTGCCGGCGGAGTCCCCTCTGCTTTGTTTGACTTCTTGGCTGCCCCCCCCAAATAATCAATTTGTGCGAATTAAAAGATCCCTTTAGCACGCCTTCCCCAGCTTACCTAGACCGCGAGTTTAGGTTAAGAGGAAAAGCGTTTAGACTATTTTCGCAATATATGGTTACCCAGAAAGTAACAAAGTCTCTGTTACGCTCTTCTCAGGCAATAGAAGCCGCGGAAGTCAGGAAGGCCATTGAACTTTCCCGGCGCTTGCTTCTCCAGACTTCCTTCCAAGTCTTTAGGAGATATTCGGACGGCCTTATTAGAGGCAGTTCGAGCAAGGCAGGATCTGAGGATGTTCTTAGTGAAGAAACTTCCTGACCGTATTGCAAGCCAAGTAGTTCTGTCTCCAGTTCTAACTCCTTCTTTGATTTCACCAGCAGTTTGGAAGACTGTTTTCAATTTGGCACAAGCATTCAAGCAAAGTCCCGGCAAGCCCTGATGCCCATGTTAGAACAAGGGATCAGGATCTTGTGGTATCTGGACGACTAACTGGTGGTGGCAGAGACAGAAAAGTTATGCATCACTCATGTCTACATTACGTTAAACCATCTCAAATCTCTAGGATTCAAGGTCAACTTAGTAAAAGTCAAACCCTTGTTCCCTCACGGGTATTTCAGTGGATAGGGCTGGTCGAGGACACAGCTTCTCTCACTCTGAGTCAGAGTGTGGACACTCGAAACAGATTTCGCAAAAAAATGTTTATGCTTCTCCACAGTCTGACTACGACACAGAGACTTTGGGAATCTCTAGTCGGTTCTCTCAACTGGGTTCAACTAACTGTGAAGTTGGGCCGGTTGAAAGCCAAACGTTTATTCTTGGAGGGCAACAAATTTTTCCCACTATTACCGGCGGGAATATTATGGCCTATCCCAACATTATTACACAACTTACTAGCGGTTTGGGCGAAGAGAGAAATGTTGCACTCAGTCATGTCTTGAACCTCTCCTCCGCCGTCGGTATGGGTGGACACGGATGCGTCAGGAACGATAGGTTGTTGTTGTTGTTCCCCAAGCTGCCTGGCCGAACAGCCCCAAGGCCCCGAGTAAGGCCAAGGCCATAAACGAGCGCCCCCACAGAACCCTCCCTGCCGACCACAATAAAGCCTGGGTGACTGAAGCCACTCCATGGCGGGGGGCTGAGAGGGTGCGTAAACGCCCGGGAAACCAAAGCCCCACCCAGGGCCCTGTGCCCCTCAGCAATTATGAAGAGAAAGTTGAGGGGCAAAGGAATAATGTGACGCTTTAGCTTCCAATCTTGGTAGATTGGGAGGTCAATCCACGGAAGAGACGCCGTCACTCGAGATCTAGAAAATATATAAGTAAAAGGAACAGTCAGAGTAAGCTATGGGTATGGCAGAGATCGCTCAGGTCTCACTCTGATAGACCAGCCCATCAAACCTCGGGCATCAGGGTCAAGGGTTTTTGGTCCCATTTAGAATTCTTCCACATCAATGTCAAAGACTTACTAGTCCCCTTATCTGTCCTTTAGGCGCACGGCTCTGCTTTACGGGGCAAGTTGGTGGCCTTCCGAATGGACAATCTGAATGCGGTTCACTGTATTCAGAAACAAGGGTCAACGAGATCTCGGAAGTTGCTAAACGTGTCAGAAAAAGATTTTTATACTAGCCAACAGGCTGGACATTCATCTTCACGCATCTTATCTCCCAGGCGTAGAAAACGTCTGGGCAGACGCTCTGTCTCGGAGACAAAGCACAACAGTAGAATGGGCGCTCAAGCGATTGCGGAGCATTACCATCCACAAGTGGATTTGTTTGCGTCTGAGAAGACTCACAAACTCCCACTGCAGTGGCGTAGCTAAGGGGAGGGGCGGGAGGGGGCTGTTTGAAATTGCCCCCCGGGCCCCTAAGAGAAGGGGGGATTGATGGATCTGAATATAATTTCAGATGGATCTGAAAATAATATTAATTATACTAATAGTATATACTGTATAGATAAGTAATATTAATAATGAGTTAAATAAACACCACTTGTGTTTTCTGATTTAACCTCTTTCTTTTCTTCTATCCTGCGACGTCATGGGTATTTAAAATTAGAAAAATAACGATCACTTCATCAGTATTGATTTGGCGGTGCAAGGGGAAACATCGTCGCTCTCGCTCCTAGCCTCCTACCCGCCACTTGCTTAGGACGCACTGCCTATAGGTAGGACTGATGATTATACTTTATATACATTACAAAATAGCACTATTGAGTTTGGCAGTTGGTTAATATACTGTGTTTTTCGTAAGCATGTGTAAAGGAATAATAAGATATAGCCTAATTTGACAACAAGAAACATGGTGATTGTTAGTAAGTTGAGTGTATAATCGAAGATTAGGCCTACATACAATTATATATAAATATAGGAACCAAAAATTTCGGTAGTATTTTCTTTTTCGTGAACTGTAATGGTCAAATCGATAGCTATATTTCATAGATAACCTATGTACTTAACCTTGTGAGAAAGTTGAGTGGTATCGAAGATATTTGTAGAGTAGGCTAAACTTCTAAAGTGCTAAATTTTAGGCCTTGAAATTTGTAGGCCTATGTTTTGGTCTCATATTTGTTTTTCGAACTGTAGGGGCTAGGGGGCCTAACATAGCCTATACAATGTTTATGGTCTAACTTAACCTTAGCTTTATCGTGAAAAAGATGCATAGTCGTTTAATATTAGTCAGTTAAGTATGGGTGCAATACATCAGCTAAAATAGAGCATAGCGAGGCAACATTAATGGTGTAGAGTGTAGGCTACCTTGGTTAGGCTATGAGCACTATGACTCATTCTTTCAAATTTAGACTCTGGAGCACTTTTATTTATGCTACCATACGCCTTCCATATATAGGCTATGGTGGCTGTACATATCAAGCCCAGGAACTGTGAAATAAGAAGGAACACAGTTGTGAGCATTGAATACTCGTTTGTAAGTTAATCTAGCCCTTTGGCTAGAGATTTCAGAGGCCGAGAGAGCATTTGGGGCGCTTTGGATTCCTTCTTTAAACCGATCTTCTTATGAAGTCTATGGATGAGGAATCTACAAAAACATAGTGCTGACTTTGGCCTCCTTCTATGATGATGTGCAACCCATATCACTTTTTAATGATCATAGATGCACGTGTGCTTTTCTTCAACAAACTAGTACCAACAGCACCAGAAGATATTTTGAAGAAACTAGCTGCATACGGCAATGATGTCTGTCCCAGCCTTGCAACTGCAATCAGAATTTTGCTCACTCTAACAACCTCCATTGCATCCTGTGAAAGAAGCTTCTCAAAACTGAAGTTAGTGAAAAACTATCTACGGACCACAATGGAGCAAGACAGGCTCAGCAGCTTGGTTTTGATGTCAGTGGAGTCGGACCTCTTAGATAAAATAGAAATCAATGAAGTGATAGACGATTTTGCTGCAAAGAAGGCACGACGAAAGTTGTAGGTAGGATGAAAATGATCACAAAATGCTCTATATACTTCAAAGTATTAAGTCAAAGTTAAGAATTAAGATTTCCTTTTTTTTTTCTTTTCTTTTTTGTATATTATATGATTAAATTGTGATATAACCTAGCAGAGATAATAAGGCCTAAACATTCTCTGTTTAGGAAATGGCATTTGTAGGAAGAAAATTCTCAACCCCATTATTGTTTATCGAGTTTAACTAGAATGCTTTATTTATAAATGTATATTTAACCAAATGTTAAACAATATATCAATCCTTAATCGCTTATCATTTTTATAACCTTTTTATAATTTACTCACCAAAAAATATGAATAGGCTAAATAGCTAAAGTTAGTATACATACTGCATAGACAAAAATATATTTTTATTTTGTTTTTAACCTCAGGAAAGTACGTTTAGGGTTTTAGAAGATGGTTATAGCCTATATGTTTTACAGTATTGTACCATCCATTGTACATGTATTCCTAATCCATTAGATAACGGTGATATAATAATTAATTGTATATTAAATTATTACCAGTACCCCACTATTGAGTCATGGATATCGTCAAAATGCACCTAGGTAGCATTATTATTCTAAAATTTTCTCGGGGGGGCTTACAGCGCCCCCCCTGAACCCCCCAGCTGATTAGGCTCGCTTCGCTCGCCACCCCTACCCCCTTCCCCTTCTATAATAAGCAAACCATGGAGGGGGCCCCTCCAGGCACCAAGCCCCCTGGGCCTCCAAATCTCTAGCTACACCCCTGTCCCACTGTACCTCACCCGCCGGACGATTACGCCGGCGGGCGGACCAGACGCTCTGATGACGGACGGGAACAGGTGGAGTTCCATTTATCTATTTTCCGTCGCCAGACGCGTCTCTAATGTGCCACGTAGTCAACAAAACTACAGGATTAGCGGGGCGTAGTCTCGCTAATCGCGCCCCTGTGGCCGGCGCAGTGTGGTACCAGCAATTGAACACGTGGTGCCCGCACCCGGTGCCACTCCCGGTCGGGTTGTTCCACTTAGACACAATTGGCAACCTAGAAACCTCGCTGACTTGTGCATTATGGACATTCAGGAGGCCAAGTGGCTAGCACCATATGGTAGCGACGTGACCAATAAATTCACGAATCAATATACCCAGTCTACAAAGCGACAGTATCAATCGCATTGGCAAGCTTTTACGTCTTGGATTCTTAGAACAGAACAAACTGTGCCCTCGGTGGCGTTGGTTGTTAATTATTTAATTTATCTGTTCGTGCAGAAACATTTATCTGTAGTGATTTATGAGGGCAGGTTTTAAACTCCGCCCACCTCCCTGTCAGCTCATGCCTACCTGGTCTCTGGACAAAGCATTGTCGTTACTTCGTTCCCGTCTGTACCAAAAGACTGCAGATTTTACATTACTTTTATAAAAAGGGCAGTATTCCTTATGGCTTTGGCTACCGGGAACAGAGTATCTGAGCTGGCGGCGATGAGCAACACACCTAATTGCCTTAGGTTTGGTAGGCTTAATGAGTGTATTCACATTGCACCTTCCCCAGGATTCATAGCCAAGAATGAGCACAGTGAACACGTGTTTTCAGTGCAGTCAGTGTAACATAGGACACCCTAGACCCCGCCGGAGTATGTGTACGGAACATACGAGCTGTGATACTGTTTGTAGGTATTGTGATATAAAATTTCTCTGTAGTATTCATTACAGGAAATTGTGCTAAAGGCCAATAGTAGTGTTACAACAATTCTTGTTGTAAGTAGTTTTGGCTGTGAAGCAATAGATTTTTAAGAAATCTCAGTAGTTGCAACTACGACTATTATTTTGGAAGTAAATACTTCTGCATAAGTACACAAGTTCAGTACTTCTACGAAAGTACAAGAATTCATTTAGGTTTGGGTATATTTTTAGGAATATATCCACTAGTTTAATGGGGTTTATATGTGCACATGTAAACTTATAAGTTTTTAGGTTTCACCACTTACTTTAAGTGGGGTGCCTTCTTAACTAGCAGATCTGTGTACAGAGTCTCAGAGTTAACCCTTTTTTCAAGCAGGCTTCTTTGAAGCACGCTCCTGCTTGTACCGCTTTTTGAAGATTTAGGCTGTATAAAGTTTATGCACCCAATTATATCTTTTTTACAAAGTAAGAATACTATGTGGTTGTTTGATTATCTGCTTTTACTAGAGTTATGATATGATTATGAATGTCCCCCTCCAGTCTTAGATATCAGGCATGTTCGTCAATGATGGAGGGGCCACTAATAAATTATAGGTTTGACTCCTGCAAGGAGATAAAGAAAACCTAATATTTTGTAGTGGCCCCGTAATCATTGACGACTGGGGCCCTCCCGACCATCCCCTTCCCATTCGTTGATGTATTGAGGATTTTGGTTTACTTGATATGTCAGTGAAGGAAGAATGACGCCTGAATTAGCTTCTGGTCAAAGATCCACACAAGTACATCCACGATATGATGGAAAGCTTATTGAATAGTTATTCTTATTTTCTTTTTGTTTGTATTTTTTACGAAGTTTTTTCGTAGTGAGAACCCAATTCATTATGACTGAAGCCATGAGTGAGGTCGCGTGCGCTCATGATGAAGGCTCCTCAAATTTGTTATGCTCTGCGCGGTAGATTCAAACTACGGCGGATGAGTGTTTGAAGAGGGTGCCTTATGTAATAGGCATGTTCGTCAATGATTACGGGGCCACTACTAAATATTAGGTTTTCTTTATCTCCTTGCAGGAGTCAAACCTATAATTTAAACTTTTGTTTTGAAATTTCAGAACAATTTCGAAGTGATATTATATGGATTTTGCCAATTCATATTTCTAGTGGTATTTATCATGTCTTACATCTAACAATATATGCTAGCGGATTTAACTTCAATTAGTAACCCTCCCGCTCGAGTCGGCTCGAAGAAAATCGATAATGGTGGCACTTTAGTAAACCTGTGGTAAACAAAACCGCGTGCGTATCGGTTTGGCCAAGATTACTCGGTTTATATAAGTTTATTATGAAATATAATTTAGTATTGTGGTAAGTTGGCTACCTACTATTATGTTTATAAGATATAATAAGTAATGATCAGTAAATTATTGTATATCGGCAATTTCGGTAATTTTTTTTTTTTTTTTTTAAAGTGATGAACAACAACTTTACTTTATTTATTTATATATCCCATGGCCTGTTCGGTTATTGGCGAGGTTCGGATAATGACAGGTCGGATATGGGAGTGATTACTGTATACTAGTTAATGGTGATGGGCTGGTCTATCAAAGTGAGAACTGAGCGATCTCTGCCATACCCATAGCTTACTCTGACTGTTTCTTTTACTTATAAATTTTCTAGATCTCAAGTGACGGCATCTCTTCCGTGGATTGACCTTCCATTCTGCCAACCTAGAGGTTGGCAGATTGGAAGCCAAAGTGTCACTTTTTCCTTTGCCCCTCAACTTTCTCTTCATAATTGCTGAGGGGCACAGTGCCCTGGGTGGGGCTTTGGTTTCACGGGCGTTTCCGCACCCTTGTCAGCTCCCTGCCATGGAGTAGCTTCGGTCACCCAGGCTTTATTGTGGTAGGCAGGGAGGGTTCTGTGGGGGCGCTCGGTTTTGGCCTTGGCCTTGCTCGGGGCCTTGGGGCTGTTCGGCCAGGCAGCCTGGGGAACAGCAACAACAACAAAACTAGTTATTTAGGAGGCTATATACATCCACGGAACTATGCTTCTAGCCATCTTTCTGAGGTAGTTGCATTTTACTTACTATTAGCAGACATTCTGGTCTAAGACTTGCCACACATGGTGTGGAACTTTCCAGAACCCGAGTTTGCTCTTTTTCCCCTCGGGCGTGGGGTTTTCTGCGTCCGATGCTGCTGTGTCTTCTTCAAAGGTAAGGGTAACATATTCAGTGTATTTATTACCATGAGCCTCGTGGCCAGCCTCAGTAGGGGTATTCTTAGTAGGCTAGGGTATTTTTGATTGATTAATTAATACTGTGTATTAGCCCTAAGATGTGACCCTCGCTTTCATGTGGTGATATTATACATGCTAAGCAGGGTGTCAGGAGACGTTCTGACTTATTTTTTTTTTTTTTTTTGTGGGTGGCTGACTTTCTCAGATAAGTCGGTACCTTCAAAGTTTGTTTTTTTCTTCCGGCGATCTTTCTGTGTATTGATGCCGGATACTCGCCTTGCAGGCGAGAAAGGAAACTTCCAAATAACCCGGCGTGGTGTGCTGTACCACTAGACTCCCGGCGGAAATACAGATTCCTAAGGGAAGTAATCTCGGCCCTGCCGAGTGAACTCGCCCAAGCCTCACGCGACGTGAATTGACTTATGACGCCCGGCGGAAAAGTCCAGTGAGGTAATTAACTATCCCTCAGGTCCTAATAGACGATCCGTTAGTTAATTAAATGGTTAATTTGGACCGGTGACACTTTGTCACAGGTAAGCAGTACTAGAAAACGAAAAAGTCATCAAGGCTTTTTCAAAACCGAATACAGCGGAAGATTAGAGTAGCGGTTGGTATATAGTTAATTTTCCGGCGTATTTGGGGTGTTTATGATGTGTGAACCTCTCGGTTTATCCTTATGAGCATTGCTTCCTGGAAATTTTCTATTTCCAGATCACAGCACATCAGTAAGCGGCACAGGTCTACAGGGGAAGGGACCGATCCCGGCGGGGGATGGTCTTAATTAGCTCCATCATGTCTCTAGTTACTCTTTGTGCTACACCCACTTGCTCTCTAATTCCAGTCTTTGCACATAAACTCTGCGTGAAGTGCGTTAAGTGCCTAAATAGGTCACGGGGCCTCTGGGTTACTAAGAGGTGTCCCATTTGCTTTGACCTACGTTCTGAATTGTTTAATAAGAGAGACCAATCGTGTCTAGTGGCATTAAAAGAAATTAAGAACATTTTTAATGCCTATTCAAAAGACATTGCCCATAAGGCATTACATTGTGATGATGAGGCTCTCTGGGAGCATCTACTGTAGTTATATAGTCACCAGTTCTTAAATCCCCACCTTCTAAGTCAACTCCAAAATCTAAAGCTAAACCCAAAATTCTTTCGAAAGAGTTAGTGAGTAGCAGTGATAGTGACTCAAGCAAGGCAACCCCCCCCGCCACAAGAGGGCGCATTCTCCTTCACCACGGGACCAGTCCAGGTCCAGGTCAAGGTCGCCCCTCAAGCGGTCCAAGCAGTCTTCAGCGGAGACTTCTAGGTCCCACTAGAGACATAAGGATGACGCAGAGGCGTCAAGCCACAGGAAATCTGATAAGGGTCATAAAAGTTCCCGCACTGAGGAGATGCAGTCGCGGCACCGGCTAACGCCGGTGTCACGACCACCGCCCTCCGCCTCTACCTCCGCAATGCCTAACATCCAATCTGGTAGTTCCGAGGTAGGGACGGAGGGGGCTGAGTCAACTCCCAGAGATGGGTCTGAGGAGTCTTTGGTGGTACAAAGGGACGTACATTTTGCCATTCCAAAATTAAACTTTAACTTGCCAGTAAGTAGGCCTCCCGTAGTTTCTCAGAGAGTGTTAGCTGACCAATACCGTGGCTACACGGCTAGTGAACACCAAGACTATGAAGGTTCTCAAGTACAGTAAGTCAAGTTATACCAGATTCCCAGAATCCTATTGAACAAGGGCGTAGCGTGTGGAGGCACTCTGAACCCTTAAGTGTAGAGACCAATGTTCAGTTTCAGGGAGATACTAGGGAAAGTGCTAATGTAGATAACCTCCTATCATCAGTACCAGATTTAGTGTGGCCAGATAATGTCTAGTTGTCTGAGCTCTGGCAACAACCGGAAGTAATGGAAGTGCCTGAAGAGCCGGAGGACGTAGAACTGTCCTCAGCTCAGGAAGGACACATTGAGGAAGGGTCAGAAGTGGAATCTGAATCATCCAAAGGGTCACACAGTAAGTGTATAACAACCGATGATCTTGATTACATATTACACAGGTTAATGAGGCAATACAATGTTCCTAAGAAATCTCAGGAGACTCCCACAGCTACGCCGGGAGCTCCCCCGATTGGTTCAGTTGTGCGGCCACTAGAGCCTGCCAGAGTTGTTGTGCCACCTAATATGTCACTTCCCCCTATTAACGTAACTCATGCGACTACCTCGGCGAGTGGCACTGCAGTGCCCGCCTTCTTAACGACTACCAATGTTCGTGTCATCACAGACATTACTCCCCCTCCTCTAGATAAACTTCCCCATAGGAGAGGCCCGATGCCTCTCTTGTATGGACCCGACTGCTCTTGGGTTGAAGTCATGGCAAAAAACCCTGGTATAGCACAAACAACCATATCGAGGGAGGTCCCAGTTCCTAGTGAGTGGGTAATTGAGATGAGTAAAAGCAAGATGTTAAGAGCCAAAGATAAACAGGACCAACTTTTAGATGTGACAATCAAGGCTATCCCTAATGTTTATTTTTATGAGTTTTTCGTATGGATGGAGTCATGAAAGAAATACCAGGAAGAGCAGTGGATGTTGGTGTATCGCTGAAAAGGGAGGGAAATGAGTGGAAGCTGCCTATACTGCTGTTTGCGGATGATACAGTTCTGATGAGCGATAATGAATGGGAGTTGCAGGGTTTGGTAAATGAGTTTGGAACAGTGTGTGAAAAACAGAATTTGAAGGTAAATGTGGGGAAGAGCAAGGTTATGGTCTTCGAAAGAGGTGAAGTCACAGAGTGTGAGGTGAAGTTGAACGGTCAGGCTATGGAGATTGTAAACTCTTTTAAGTATCTGGGCAGTGTGTTGAGTAAAGATGGGACTATGGATGAGGAAGTGCGGGAGAGGGTACAACAGGGGAAGAGGGTTGTAGGAACGTTGAAAGCAGTAACAAGAAATAGGGTGGTCAGTATGAAAGTGAAGAAGTCCTTGCATGACAGTGTGGTAATCCCGACACTAACTTACGGAAGCGAAGCATGGACGTTCGGGAAGAGACTCGGACCAAGAGTGAGAGCGGTGGAAATGAGTTACTTGAGAAGTGCGTGCGGGATGGAGGGATAGACAGACGAATGAGGAAGTAAGAAGGAGGTGTGGTGTGGAGGTAGATGTGCTGGAAAGTGTGAAAAGGAACAACTTGAGATGGTTCGGCCATATGGAACGTATGGAAAGCGAGAGATTGACTAAGAGGGTGTACGAGAGCGAGGTGGAAGGACAAACAGGGAGAGGTGCACCGAAGGAGAGGTGGAAGGATGGAGTGAGGAAGTACTGTATATGAATGAAGGCAGTGCTGGTTGGGAGGAGGGGCGTCGACTGACTAGGGACAGAGGTGCATGGGGGCGGTTCGTTCATGGCCACCCCTTCGGGGATCACGGCGTCAGGCAATAGGTAGATAGATAGATCGTATATTCACCTACCCCGGCATTACCTCCTTCCTCATCTGCACGACTCTTTGCGGATTGGACTAAGTCTGACGGCGTAAACGATATAAAATCTCTCGATGCGCTAACGCCAGAGTTCGATACAACTCCAGTGCTGGATCAGTCTAGCATTCCAGTCCTGCAGGTGGGGCAGGTAGGTCTAGGTCCGTGGGAGGACTGGGAGGTTGAGGCGCAACAGTTCGCAGCAACAATAATGTCAAAATCCTCCCATCAAATTCCTCAAGACAACCATCTTTGGTTTTCTTTGCCAATAAATCAAGCCGGAGGGGTTCCGCCTGCAATTTTTGAAGCCCTTTTCTACCCCCTCCCCCCCCCCCCCCCCCCCCCCTTTGGCACATCTGGATAGAGACTTTAAATTGAGGAATAAAGCTTACAGACTCTATTCACAATTTTTGCTAAGTCACCAAATAGCCCAGTCCCTCACAAGGACTATAGCCGCTATTTCTGATCAGGATGTTAGGAAGGCCACAGATTTATCCCGGCGGCTTCTGTTACAAAATTCTATCCAGTCTTTGGGGGACATACGGATAGCCTTGTTGGAGGCTGTTCGTGCACGTCAGGACCTGAGAGTGTATATGGTGAAAAAGTTATCTGACGACATTAGTCGCCGGGTAACCCTTTCACCGGTGTTAACTTCATCTTTGCTTAGCCCTGAGACTTGGAAGGCAGTGTACAATATGGTTGACAGCTTACAGCCAAGTACTTCCCAGGCTAGGAAGGAGCACTTTAAGAAACCGTACTCCAAGCCTAAGAGCAGTGGTAAGTCCCAGCCTCGTGGGTCTAAGCCCTTTCTGGGTCCCATGTCTCCCCCGGCGCAAGGAAGTACTCAGCTGTACTGTAAGAAACTGTAAACAGGGAAAACAAACAGGGAAGTGGTATAAGAATAAGTCACAACAAAAATCAGGTCAGGGATCGACATCTGCCAAAGCCAGTCAGCCGTCTAACCCTACCCCTCCACCATAAAAAAACTAGTCACAATTCAAACTCTCTCTCTCCCGGGGCCTATTGAAGGCGAGTTGGATCCGAGGTTAGTTCCACCGGACAGACCCAGTCAAGCAACTGATTCATTTCGGGCGTGTCACTGGGCCTGGCCCCGGCGAACTTGGGCAAGGACAGTGGTACGCAAGGGCATCACCTGGCGGTGGCTCCGGCGACCTCGTTTACGTCAAACTCTAGAAGTCAACCATGTTTCTTTAGAGGTGGAGTCACTAGTCCAGGAAATTATCACCAAGCATATCATTGTCCCGGTCAATCCAACTTGCCATGTTTTCACGTCCAGACTTTTTCTCGTACCAAAGAGGGACAGTGTTCAGATGAGACCAGTCGTAGACCTATCTTGTTTGAACACACACATTCACAACACATCCTTCAGGATGCTCACTGTGAATCACATCAGGCTAACACTTCCGCCGCAAAGTTGGATGTGCTCGTTAGACCTGACAGACGCCTATTGGCATGTCCCTGTAAACAAAAGGTTCCAAAAATTCCTCGCCTTGAGGATCAAGCAAGAGACTTATGTCTTTCAGAGAATGCTTTTTGGGTTGAACCTTGCACCGAGAATATTCACGAAATTAGTCCGGCAGGCCCTCATGCCAATGTTAAATCAGGGAATCAAGGTGTTGTGGTACCTAGACGACTGGCTGGTAGTGGCGGAGTCAGAGAGTCTATGCCAAATCCATGTCAAACACATTATAAACCATGTACAATCACTAGGGTTCAAGGTCAACTTGGCAAAGTCTCATCTTGTTCCCACACGGGTAATTCAGTGGATAGGGCTGGTCTGGGACACAGCCCATCTTACTCTCAGTCAGAGTGTGGACAACCGCAACAGATTTCGAAAGTAATTGTTTGTTTCTCCACAGTCTGAACACCACGAGAAGGACATGGGAATCCCTGGTCGGCTCTCTCAATTGGATGCAACTAACTGTAAAGTTGGGCCGATTGAAAGTAAAGAGATTAATCTTGGAAGGAAACAAATATTTCCCGCTATTGCCGGAGGGAAAATTGTAGAAAATTCCTCCATTAATTCACAACTTACTGTCGGTCTGGGCGAGGTGAGAAATGTTGCACTCAATAATGACGTGGACTTCTCCTCCACCTACGGTATGGGTAGACACAGATGCTTCAGGGACAAAAGGCTGGGGTTATCAGTCGAGCCTAGGCCATCAGGGTCAGGGTCTTTGGTCCCAAACCGAGAATTTTCATATCAACGAGCAAGAGCTCTTAGTCCCTTTATTTTTCCTTCAAACTCACGGCTCCTCCTTGCGGGGGAAATCAGTAGCGTTTCGAATGGACAATTTGAATGTGGTGTCCTGCATTCAAAAGTAAGGGTCAACGAGGTCTCGGAAGTTGCTAGAGTTGTCAGAAGATATTTTTGTTCTGGCCGAATAGCTGAACATTCATCTCCATGCATCATACCTCCCAGGCGTAGCGAACGTCTGGGCAGATGCTCTGTCCCGGCGTCAGAGCACCAAAGTAGAATGGGTAATCAAGCAAAACATCTTCAACCAGATGATTGCAGAGCCATACCGTCCACAAGTGGATCTATTCGCATCCGAGGAAAACCACTGCTAAAGAATTAAAACTTGGTGATAGCATTGCTGAAGTGGTAGCAGTTGAAATTGAGGATAATGATAGGTCAAAATTGGACATTGTATCAATGTATTTACCTCCTAAGACTAAATCTTGGAGCAACGATGAATATAATGAATTAATTTTGGAAACCTTGCGTATGTTAGAAATTATTTGTAAAAGGAAAAATAGGCTTATTCTTGCAGGGGACTTTAATTGCGGGGAGGTGGATTGGGAATGTTTGGATGCGGGTTCAAATGAAAATACTTGGGGTAGCAAATTTCTTGAACTAACAATGGGGTATCTATTAACACAACACGTTACGGAAAATACAAGATTTAGAGGAGGTGATGAACCATCAAGACTTGACTTATTATTCACCAAAGACCCCCAAGAAATAAAGAACCTAACATATTTGAGTCCCGTGGGAAAAAGCGATCATGCTGTGATTGAATTTGAATTGACAGTGGAATTTCTGGAAGGCAGAGAGGAGGAACATAGGGAATATAGACTAAATTATAGTAAGGCGGATTATGAATCATTACGAGGATACTTTGCAAATATAGATTGGTCATTTATTGAGCAAGAACAGAATATTCAGGTAAAATACACCATGTTACTAGACATTTACAGGGAGGGGGTAGATAAATATGTACCAACATTTAAGGATAGAAAGCTGGCTAAGGAGAAAGAGTGGTTTAACATGCGATGTCACATTGCCCAGAACAAAAAGGACTCTGCATGGAATAAAGTGAGAAGGAGACACACTGAGGAAAAATGGGATGATTATAAGAATGCTAGAAACAACTATGTCAAGACTATAAGAGAGGAGAAAAAGAACTTTGAAAAAGATATAGTAAACAAATGTAATAAAGAACCCAAACTGTTCTATAGTTATATCAACGGTAAAACTAAAATAAAGGACAAAATAACAAAGCTTAGGGTAGAGGGTCAATTATATGAAGACACAGTGGGTATGTGTGAAATTATGAATGATACATTAACATCCGTGTTTGTGGAGGAGGATGACTATGTAGAACCTGTGGTGGAATTGAATGAGATACAGGGACTAGAGTCGATAGAAGTCAACAAGGATGAACTAAAATAATTGTTGGAAGAATTGGACGTGAGAAAATCTATGGGCCCAGATAACATTGCTGGATGGGTATTAAGAGAATGTTCTGAACAACTAGTGAGACCTATTTTTAATATTGTTCAATACTCATTAAACAAGGGGGAACTTCCCTTAGAATGGAAACAAGCAAATATAACTCCAATATATAAAAGTGGAAATAAAGAAGACCCATTAAATTATCGACCGGTATCCTTAACGAGTGTTATATGCAAGCTTTGTGAAAAGATTATTAGAAAAAGATGGGTGGGTATGTTGGAGGAGAGGGAAATAATTTCAAGCAAGCAGTTCGGGTTCAGAAAAGGTCATTCGTGTACCACAAATTTGTTGAGTTACTATGATAGGGTAATTGACATTGTACAAGGGAGGGAGGGGTGGGTAGATTGTATCTACTTAGATTTCAAGAAGGCATTTGATAAGGTGCCTCATAAGAGATTGTTGTGGAAGCTCAGGACTGTGGGGCGGGTTGAGGGAGTATTATTAAAGTGGATGGAAAACTATTTAATTGGGAGGGAAATGCGAACAGTAATAAAAGGAAAGTTCTCCTCGTGGAAAAGGGTAAAAAGCGGAGTGCCTCAAGGATCGGTGTTGGCCCCAATCATGTTTTTGGTTTTCATCAACGACCTTCAAATGGGAATAGGCTCATATATATCTATGTTTGCTGATGATGCAAAATTAATGAAGCATATTACAAGTAGGAGTAGTTGTGAAGAATTACAGAGAGATCTAGATAAGTTATATGAGTGGAGTCAAACTTGGAAAATGGAATTCAACACGAGTAAGTGTCAGGTTCTTGAGATGGGAAAAAAGTAAATATAGACCTTCTTGGGGATATAAAATAGGAGATGAAATAATTAGTAAAGCTGTGAAAGCAAAAGACCTAGGGGTAGTTGTGGCAGACAGCTTGTCACCTGAACAGCATATAAATAAAATAACTGGTGAAACCTATGCAGTGTTGACTAACATGAGAATAGCTCTGAATTATTTAGATGAAGAGATGTTAGCAAAAATAATAGGGACAATAATACGACCAAGACTGGAGTATGCAGCAGTGGTGTGGTCTCCACACCTTATAAAACATAATAAAAAACTGGAAAGAGTTCAGAGAGTTGCCACTAAGATGATAGCTAGCCTTAGAGACCTACCTTATGAGGAGAGATTGGAGAGGCTAAAGCTGCCAACGCTGAGGGAGAGGAGAGAGAGAGGTGACATGATCATGATGTTTAAGTGTGTGAAAGGTTTTGAGAAGATCGACAAGGGAGATTTTGTGGTGAGGGACGAGGGAAGAACCAGGGGTCATGATTGTAAGTTGAGGAAAGTTATATGTAAGTCTGATGTAAGAAAGTTCAGCTTCCCGTATAGAAGCATTGAGTGTTGGAATAAGTTGGATGGGGAGGTGGTGGGAGCAAGAAATATCCAAACTTTTAAAGCAAAATTGGATAAATGTAGAGAGAGAGACAGGACAACACGAGCTTAGGCTCAAATCCTGTATACTACAATTAGGTGAGTACAGGCTTCCTCTCTACCTAACCCGCCGGGAAATGACTTCGGCGGGGGGTCCAGACGCATTGTTGGAGGACTGGAACAAGTGGAATTCCATCTATCTTTTTCTGCCTCCAGACGCTTCACTCATGTGTCAAGTAGTTCACAAACTACGGGGTTACCGGGGCATAGTCTCGATGATCGCGCCTCTGTGGCCGGCTCAGGTGTGGTACCACCAGTTGAAAATGTGGTGCGAGAACCCGGTGTCACTCCCGATCTCGTACTTCCACTTGGAGACAATTGGCAACCTAAAGACCTCGCTGACTTTTGCCTTTTGGACATTCAAAATGCCAATTGGTTAACTCCGTATGGAGAGAGCGTTACTAATAAATTCTTTAATCAGTATACTATGTCTACCAGAAGACAATATCAATCGCATTGGAAGTCTTTCACAACCTGGATAGTAGAAACGGCGCAAACTGACGCATCAGTAGCTTTGGTTTTCAAGTACTTGGACTATTTGTTTGAACAAAAACGCCTTTCTGTAGTTACACTGAAGAATCATTTGTCTGCTACTAGAACTCCCTTTTTTGACCTAACAGGGCTATCTATACGGCAGGCGGAGGAGAAAGGGTTCATGAGGGCATGTTTCAAGTTTCGCCCACCACCCCGTTAGCTCATGCCTACCTAGTCACTTGACAAAGCTTTGTCTTTGCTTCATTCGCGCATGTATAATCATGCGCCGGATTTTGACTCACTGTTAAAGAAGGCTGTGTTCCTTATGGCTTTGGCCACAGGTAACAGGGTGTCTGAGCTGGCGGCGATGAGCAACGAACCTAATTGCCTCAGGTTTGGGAGATTCAATGAGAATGTACAAATTCCTCCATCTCCCACGTTTGTTGCTAAGAACGAACATAGTGATCATGTTTTTTCTGAGTTTACAGTCCCGGCGCTTAAACGCGGGACTACACACCATGTCTTATGCCCTGTTCAGGCTTTAATAAAGTATCTGAGGGTTTCCCAGCCCCAACAGCAGGGAGCCTTATGGGTCAATAGTACAGGTACTCGCGTCACAAGAAGAAAATTGTCTTCTTTACTCGTAGATGTAATTCGTGAAAGTAATCCTGGTGTAGTGGGAAGGGCCCACGACATCAAGAAGTGGGCAGTCTCTTTGCGTTTTTTGCATAATTATCCAATTGATGACAGCAAACACTAAGTTGTGGGCTTCCAATCATACTTTCATGACGCGATACCTATCGGTGGCTTTGAATAAACCAAAATTTACCTGTGTGGCCTTGCGCCAGCGGGTCTAGTTGGTCTGTGTGCTACTAAAGTTAAGTTTAATCTTAATGGTGAAAAGGAGGGGGTGGGGGGGGGGGGGGGGTGCTGGAGAGCTCAAGACCCCTAGACCCTCTGCCGGACTATGTGATAAGTTCACGAGCTGTGATACTTGATAAGTCGAGCTGGTTATACAGCTCAAAGTTTTATATTTTGTAAGATATCTGTAATAGTTGCAACTATAGGATATTAAGTGTAAATTGTACAAAATATATAGTATGTACAAATTAATTTTAAGGACATAAAGATATAATCAAATTATTTATTTGTGCCTTTACAATGTTGGACAGGAATAAAAGAATTTTCACAATTTTTATTAAATCTCATTGTGATATTCTTTAACATATGTACCTGTATGGTTACTTATAAGCAGATCTTCTTCGAAGTAATGCACTGATTTTCATTCCATTTTTTCTATATTACAGTATTGTATGTAAACAATAAAGACTTAAGATTGTTATATGGTTCTTTTTCTCTACCTATGGTAGTTTGTTAGTGGTTTAGATATTGTCACGAATGTCCCCCTCCAGACTTGAGATATCAGGCATATCGTCAATGATGGAGGGGCCACTAATAAATTATAGGTTTGAGTCCCGGAGGGAAGAATGAAAACCCAATATTTAGTAGTGGCCCCGAAATCATTGACGATTTAGGGCCCTCCCTTCCATCCCCTTCCCATTCATTGATGTCTTGAGTTTAATCTTGATATATCATTGAAGGAGGAATGGCGACTCTTGGTTCAGCGTCTCGGGTAGAATCCACAAAAGACATCCACAAGTTGGAAAGCCTTAATATAACTATTATTAAGTTAATTTTTATTTTTTATGAAGTTTTTTGGTAGTGAGTACCCAATCATAAAGACGATTCCATAAGAGAATTAGCGTTGCACTTATGATGTTAGTACTCTTTCCCCTGCGGCGGGTGTTTCAAACAGGCTGACCGCGGGTGCTTCAAAGAGAGCTATTATATTAATAGGCATATCGTCAATGATTTCGGGGCCACTACTAAATATTAGGTTTTCATTCTTCCCTCCGGGACTCAAACCTATAATTTACGAAAGGTTATTTTCTTGGTAGGCCCTATAAGATAAGGGTTGTGGTGCATTCACTTTAAAGGAGATGATGTCATGGTCAGACACGCTACGGCCGATAGGAAAAACTTCAATATTATTTACAAGGTTGGATTCACTCTGGGAGAGGACCAGATCAAGGGTATGCCCTGAAGCATGTATTTACCTATTTGTAGTTTACAGGAATTGAGCAGTGCTCGTGTTGTCCTGTCTTAGTTACTTTATAATCAATCCAATTTACTTAGACAAGTATCGTAATGGATATTCCCAGTTCCCAGTATTTTGGACTAACATATCATAACTTATGTTGCCCTATTTCCATATTTACTTTTATCCAACCTAGATTTGAACATGTTAATGTTCCTCGCTCTCACCACCTCCTCCTCCAAGTTGTTCCAAGTCTCTATTATAGGTTTGACTCCTGCAAGGAGATAAAGAAAACCTAATATTTAGTAGTGGCCCCTTAATCATTGACGATTATGCCTATTACATAAGGCACCCTCTTCAAACACTCATCCGCCGTAGTTTGAATCTACCGCGCAGAGCATAAAAAATTGAGGAACCTTCATCATGAGTGCACGCAACCTCACTCATGGTTCAGTCATTATGAAATTGGGTTCTCACTACGAAAAAACTTTGTAACAAATAAAAAACAAAAAGAAAATAAGAATAACTAGTCATAAGCTTTCCATATAATCGTGGATGTACTTGTGTGGATCTTTGACCAGACGCTGACTCAGGCGTCATTCTTCCTTCACTGACATATCAAGTAAACCAAAATCCTTAATACATCAACGAATGGGAAGGGGATGGTCGGGAGGGCCCCAGTCGTCAATGATTACGGGGCCACTACTAAATATTAGGTTTTCTTTATCTCCTTGCAGGAGTCAAACCTATAATTTATTAGTGGCCCCTCCATCATTGACGATTATGCCTGATATCTAAGACTGGAGGGGGACATTCATAATCATATCATAACTCTAGCAAAAGCAGATAATCAAACAACCACATAGTATTCTTACTTCGAAAAGATATATATTTTTGGCGCAGCACATATATACAAAAAGGGGTACAAGCAGGAGCGTGCTTCAAAGAAGCCTGCTTGATAAAAAAGGGTTAACTCTGAGATTCTGAGAACAGATCCGCCAGTTAAAAAGGCACCCCACTTAAATTAAGTGGTGAAAAAATAAAACTTATAAGTTTACATGTGCACATATAAACCCCATAAAACTAGTGGATATATCTTGCAAATATATACCCAATGCTTAAAATTAGATTGCTTCAGAGCCAAAAACTACTTACAACAACACTGTTGTTTGTACTACAATTGTACTAGCACAATTTCCTGTAATGAATAGTACAGAGAAATGTACATATCACAACACCCATAAACAGTATCACAGCTCACATACTCCGGCGGGGTCTAGGGTGTCCTATGTTACACTGACTGCACCCCCCCCCCCCCTTTCTTGAAATTAAACAATAAGTGACTTAGGGGCCACCTAGACCCTCTGCCTTAAAGCTATACATGGCAAGGAAGGTTTGTCTAGAGCTACTGAAAAGTATCGAGTCAAAAACGTATGATTAGAGGCCCACAACTGTGTGGACTTAATATCTTCAACAGAAAAATTCTTAAGGAAACGCAAAGAGGCTGCCCACTTGCGTAAATCGTGGCCCCTACCCACAACGCCGGATTACTCTCTTTAATGACCTCGACCAAGAGAGAAGCCAGTTTACGTTTCATCAAGCGTTTACCCGTACTTGCTACCCATAAAGCACCCTGGTGATTTAGAGGTGCCGCTCTCAAATATTTGGTTAGAGCTTGCACTGGACATAAATTATGGTGCACCTTTCCCCTTTTCAACGCCGGCACCGTGAACTCTGAAAACACGTGTTCACTGTGTTCATTCTTGGCTATGAACCCTGGGGAAGGTGCAATCTGAATACACTCATTAAGCCTACCAAACCTGAGGCAATTATGTGTGTTGCTCATCGCCGCCAGCTCAGATACTCTGTTCCCGGTAGCCAAAGCCATAAGGAATACTGCCTTTTTTAAAAGTAATGTAAAATCTGCAGTATGTTGGTACAGACGGGAATGAAGTAACGACAATGCTTTGTCCAGAGACCAGGTAGGCATGAGCTGATGGGGAGGTGGGCGGAGTTTAAAACATGCCCTCATAAAACCTGTTTCCTCCGCGACTGGTGTGGTGAGACCGGTAAGGTCCAAAAATGGCATCCTAATCGCTGTTAAGTGATTTTTTAATGTTACTACAGATAAACGTTCCTGCTCGAACAGATAATTTAAATAATTAAAAACCAAAGCCACCGAGGGCACAGTTTGTTCTGTTCTAAGAATCCAAGAAGTAAAGGCTTGCCAATGCGATTGATACTGTCGCTTTGTAGACTGGGTATATTGATTCATGAATTTATTGGTCACGTCTCTACCATATGGTGCTAGCCACTTGGCCTCCTGAATGTCCATAATGCAAAAGTCAGCGAGGTCTCTAGGTTGCCAATTGTGTCTTAAGTGGAAAATCCCGACCGGGAGTGACACCGGGTGCGGGCACCACGTTTTCAATTGCTGGTACCACAACTGCGCCGGCCACAGGGGCGCGATTAGCGAGACTACGCCCCGATAATCCTGTAGTTTGTTTACTACGTGGCACATTAGAGACGCGTCTGGCGGCGGAAACAGATAAATGGAACTCCACCTGTTCCAGTCTGTCACCAGTGCGTCTTGCCCGCCCGCCGGCGTTATCGTCCGGCGGGTGAGGTACAGTGGGAGTTTGTGAGTCTCCTCTGACGCAAACAAATCCACTTGTGGATGGTAAGGCTCCGCAATCATTTGGTCGAAAATGGTTTGCTTGAGCGCCCATTCTACTGTTGTGCTCTGTCTCCGAGACAGAGCGTCTGCCCAGACGTTTGCTACGCCTGGGAGATAAGATGCGTGAAGATGAATGTCCAGCCTGTTGGCTAGAATAAAAATCTTTTCTGACACGTTTAGCAACTTCCGAGATCTCGTTGACCCCTGTTTCTGAATACAGTGAACCGCATTCAGATTGTCCATTCTGAAGGCCACCGACTTGCCCCGTAAAGTAGAGCCGTGAGCCTGAAGGAAATATAAGGGGACTAGTAATTCTTTGACATTGATGTGGGAGATTTCTAAATGGGACCAAAGCCCTTGGTTTGACTGAAAGCCCCAACCTATCGTTCCTGACGCATCCGTGTCTACCCATACCGTCGGTGGAGGAGAGGTCCATGACATTACTGAGTGTAACGTTTCCCTCTTCGCCCAAACCGCTAGTAAGTTGTGGATTAATTTTGGTATGGGCCATAATTTTTCCGCCGGCAATAGTGGAAAACATTTGTTGCCCTCCAATATTAATCATTACATTGAGCGTATTTATCAATACCAATATTAATTCGCTAAAAGCAGTAACAAAAAATAGGGTGGTCAGTATGGAAGTGAAGAAGTCCTTGCATGACAGTGTGGTAATCCCGACACTGACTTACGGAAGCGAAGCATGGACGTTGGTTGAGAGACTCAGACCAAGAGTGAGAGCAGTGGAAATGAATTACTTAAGGAGTGCGTGCGGAGTTACATGGAGGGATAGACAGACTAATGAGGAAGTAAGAAGGAGGTGTGGTGTGGAGGTAGATGTGCTGGAAAGTGTGAAAAGGAACAACTTGAGATGGTTCGGCCATATGGAACGTATGGAAAGCGAGAGAATGACTAAGAGGGTGTATGAGAGCGAGGTGGAGGGACAGAGGGGGAGAGGTAGACCGAATATGAGGTGGAAGGATGGAGTGAGGAAGTACATGAACGAAGGTGGTGCTGGTTGGGGGGAGGGGCGTCGACTGACTGGGGACAGAGGTGCATGGGGGCGGTTCGTTCGTGGCCACCCCTTCGGGGATCACGGCGTCAGGCAATAGATAGATAGATAGATAGACTTTCAACTGGCCCAACTTTACAGTTAGTTGAATCCAGTTGAGAGAGCCGACCAGAGACTCCCAGATTCTCCGTGTCGTAGTTAGACTGTGAAGAAACAGGAACAATTTCCTGCGAAATCTGTTTCGATTGTCCACACTCTGACTCAGAGTGAGAGTAGCTGTGTCCCAAACCAGCCCTATCCACTGAACTACTCGTGAGGGAACAAGGTTTGACTTTACCAGGTTTACCTTGAATCCTAGAGATTTGACATGATTTAATGTTATGTTGACATGATTTATGCATACTTGTTCCGTCTCTGCCACCACTAGCCAGTCGTCTAGATACCACAAAATCCTGATCCCTTGCTCTAACAAGGGCATCAGGGCTTGCCGGACTAATTTCGTGAATAAGCGAGGTGCTAGGTTCAATCCAAACGGCATCCTCTGAAAGACATAAGTCTGATGCATTATACGTAAGGCCAGAAACCGTTGAAATCTTTTGTTTACCGAGACGTGCCAATACGCATCTGTCAGGTCTAAAGAACACATCCATCCTCCCGGCGGAAGTGTTAGCCTGATTTGATTCACTGTCAGCATCCTGAATGACACGTTGTGAATATGGAGGTTCAGATAAGACAGGTCTACGACGGGTCTCATCTGAACACTGTCCCTTTTGGGCACTAGAAATAGTTTGGATGTAAAGACTGGGTAATTTTGAGGAACCGGGATGATGACATTCTTGGCGATCATTTCTCGGATCAGTGACTCCACCTCTAATGAAACTAAATTTGCCTTTGTCGGCTGACGTAAACGAGGTCGCCGGAGCCACTGCCAAGTGATGCCTTTGCGTGCCACCATCCTCGCCCAAGTATTTAATGGCCATGCGTAGTGACACGTCCGGAACGACCCAGTTAGCAGACAAGGGTTCGCCGGCTGTACTACCCTCTGATCCACCCGCCGTGAGACCGGCCCTGGGAGTGAGAGAGACTTTAGTTTTTTTATTTTGGTGGTGGTGGTGGTGGTGGATGCTTAGCCGACTGGCCGGCGATGGCAGAAGACTGGCCCTGGCCCGGTCTGTTATAGTTTTGTCCTTTATGGCCTGCAAACTTTCCTTGTTTATACCTGTACTGACCTTGGGGGGAAGAGGACTTAGGTAGATGAAAGGGCTTTGACCCACCCGGCTGAGCTTTGGCGACTGGCTTGGGTTTGGGAAAGTTAAAAGCAGGTTTCTTAGAAGGGGTGGGACTGTGCTTAAAGGCCTGAGCCATGTTAAATACAGTTCTCCACACATCAGGGGACATTAAAGAGGGAGTTAGCACCGGCGACATGACCACCTGGTTCGCAATTCTATCAGGAAGTTTCCTCACCAGGGACATCCTAAGATCCTGTCTTGCCCGCACTGCCTCGAGCAAGGCTGTACGGATATCCCCCAATGACTGAATAGAAGTCTGAAGGACTCCGCCGGCCGAGAAGACTGGCAGAGAGAACCAAGAATGGCTGTCCTGAGGAATTTGGTGCGAAGATTTTGAGGTGAAGGTGGTCGCAAAGTTCTGAGCCTCTACCTCCCATTCCACCCAAGGTCCTGGACCCAACTGCCCAACCTTCAAAACTGGATTAGCGGCTGTGTCTGTGACCGTTTGTAAATCTAATTCTGGAGTGAGAGCTGACAGTGCTTTTATATCATTAAAACCGTCATGCTTGGTCCAGTCAGAAAACAGTTTTGAAGCTGACGCAGGGGGTAGTACAGGCATAGCTGTATACACAAAATAGTCATGGTGATAATAGTTAGGAATGGCCTTAATATTAACATCAAGTACATTACCCAGAATATCTAAAGCTCGTAACTTTCTAGATTTATTTCCTTGGATTACCCACTCTCGTGGCACTGGAAGTTCCCCTGACAAAGTGGGCTGTGCTACCTCTGGCTTAGTTGGGACCATTTGTACCCATGAATCATCTGGACCGTATAAAAGGGGCATAGCTACCTTTCTTAACGGTGCTTTATCTAAAGGGGGAGGATTCACATCCGCTACTACCCTTACACTAGAAGTAGTCAGTGCCGCCGAAGCAGGCCTAGTGACCATAGTAAGTGATACAGAAGGAGGGTGCGGAATCTTAGTTAAAGCAATGGAAGTAGTCAGAGGCCGAACACTTGAAATTGTCATGGGAGCTCCCAGATCCACTGTAGGAGTCTCCGGCTGTTGGCCAATTTTTTTTGTTAGAGCAGTAACTAATAACCCATCTATTTCCTCTGCCGTGACAAATTTAGCAGATGAAGAACTAAGAGGTGAATCATTCCTATCCTGTGAGTCGTCTAAAACTGAACCCGACTCCTGCACCTCCATGTCAGAGATTATAGACACCTCATCCTTGTCATCTGGCTCATCATGAGAGGATCCGCCGAAGCCGGAATCCCGTCGTGTTGCCATGTTAAGTCTGGTATGGATGAAGGGATCGCAGCGTCCCGGTGGACGTCCGCCATTACCTGTGTTTCCTGAACCAGACGTGGGCCTTCATTCCCTGGTTGGGAATATCGCCACACACCCAGGCCTTGGCCCGAACTCCCTTGGGAGTCAGTTACCCCATCAACCACTGATCCCCCAGTAGACCCTTCTAGAGGGCGATCACTGCCCACAGAACTCTCTAATTCTAAGTTTATAATATCCATTGGTAACCTGTCCGCCGGTAACACCCCCACCACAGTCTCTGACTCCACTCCCGCCCCATCAGATTGGACACTAGATGCGCCGGGAGTAGAGGCAGAAAGTGAGGCACGAGGCTCCGGCGAACGCCGGGAGGCATTTCGTTCATGAGAATCTTTCCTGGAAGATTTGTGGCTTCGGTGTGACTTAGATCTATCACTAGAACTGCTCTTGGACTTCTCAGATTTATCACTAGAGCTGCTCTTGGACTTCTCCTCTTTGCTCTTCTTACTCGCCGGTGAAGAAGAGTGACTAAGCGGCTGTTGTCTGAGGGGCGACCTGGACCTGGACCGCGACTGTGACGTGGAGGCTGACACCGGGGGCGTAGGTTCACGAGGTCTCTTTGATGTGCCGGGGGCTGGAGTAAGTGCTAAACCCTGCCCAGTCTCTGCCGACTTTCGTACAATTACTCTAGAGGTACGTTTAATAGGGGGGTGCTCAATAAGTAATTTATCCCATAGAATTACGTTATCACATTGAAGGGCCTTATGAGCCACTGTGGTAGCATAAGTGGACAACAGCTGCCTGACCTCCCGTAAAGCGACCGCCGCGGGTCTATCATTGTCTCACAATACTTTATGACTCAATTGAGTACAGAAGGTACAGTTCTGCGTAACCCGCAAACCCCTTGAGCAATCTAAACATTTAACACGTCTAATGCAAAGAGTGTGTGCAAAGAGAGGGATACCTGAACAGGAGGGTGAAACACACAAAGCAAAAACAGGGTCTAGGGCAACCATGACAGAGACTGGTGGAAAACTAACCCACCCCCGGGTTTACTCCAGGTTCTCTAAAGACCCGCCGGAACTCCACCCTGGAAAAAAGAAAATTTCCAGGAATTAATGCTCATAAGGTTACCCCAACATGTTCGAACACAAGTGTTAAATAACCCGCCGGGTAACGAGACGTAATACACAACCATTACAGCTCGCTACGCGGGAGGTTCAAAAGTAAAGATTTCAGAATATCTTAACCTGTCCAAAAGATTTACGAATATACTCTGACATGATATAAAGACCAGCATGGCTTTCATAAATGACGCAGTCTTCCCAGTGGTGTTTGTTAAGTTTTACTGGAAAACCCATAAAAAGATGCCGGCCCCCGTATTATCTCGCAGATCAAAAGCTGGGAAGCCTGTCTTAAATGCTAGATCTGACTTCTCCCGAAGCGTCCTAGATCGCCGTATGTCGAAGGCGGCGATACATAACGTATCCCTCAATTGTCTGGTCAATTATACTGAATTGCAAATCCGTTAATCCCACCCTCCCAAGGTGCAACCGCCGGGTGTGAATTTAAGTTTATAACGTTAACCCCAATTGTTCCTATCCCCACTTCTTTGCAAAAGATCGCCGGGAAGGAAAGACCAATCAACAAACAGCCTAGTTTTACTGGCTTTGCAAAACTGGGAAAAACTAAACTCAACAAGTGTTCGCATGAACACTTAGTTAAATGGGTAAAGCCATCCCGCCGGGAATCACAGTAAGCCTGAACACAGGCTCCACCACAGAGACGCAGTCCTGGAGAGCCTCAAGCCACCACTCGCCGGGGAAAACAAGCCTTTTTTAACCACGCGTGATTAAAACTCGGCAACCAGCCGGGTTTTCACGGTGTAACCGAGAAAACCCGCCGGAAAAGGCAACCCACCCCGCCCAGATTCAATCTGAACGCACCAAATAGACCATGGAATTAGCCAAAGCACAACTAACCCAGGACACAATTAGTCCGTGGAAATAGCCAATACACAACTAATCCAGGACACACAAATAGTCCGTGGAATTAGCCAATACACAACTAACCCAGGACACACATGACACAGTAGTACATATTTATAACATAAATCAAATTGGTGATGGGCTGGTCTATCAGAGTGAGACCTGAGCGATCTCTGCCATACCCATAGCTTACTCTGACTGTTCCTTTTACTTATATATTTTCTAGATCTCAAGTGACGGCGTCTCTTCCGTGGATTGACCTCCCAATCTACCAAGATTGGAAGCCAAAGCGTCACATTTTTCCTTTAACCCTCAACTTTCTCTTCATAATTGCTGAGGGGCACAGGGCCCTGGGTGGGTCTTTGGTTTCCCGGGCGTTTCCGCACCCTCCTCAGCTCCCCGCCATGGAGTGGCTTCGGTCACCCAGGCTTTATTGTGGTCGGCAGGGAGGGTTCTGTGGGGGCGCTCGGTTATGGCCTTGGCCTTGCTCGGGGCCTTGGGGCTGTTCGGCCAGGCAGCTTGGGGAACAACAACAACAACAACAACAACATAAATCAATAACACTTGTACATGTGGCAAAGCTACGAGAGGCTGGCTAGGCCTAAGCAGAAGGAAATAATATGTAATCATGTCGTAATAAAAACAAAAAGCACTGAATCATATCACAACAGGAACCACCGTCAACACACCACTGTAGCACAAAATTCCCGGAAAAGGGAAGAACTGACTCAGGACCCAGAAAAAACTTCACTAAGTGAAGACAAATATGCTGGGAACGTCAGAGAAAAGAAAAAACTACTTCATCAGAAAGATAAGAAGAAGCCTAATAACGCGTAATGAAAGCCGCCTACATCACGAAGCTAGCTAACCGCGCAAACGTTTCACGCGTCCACCACGGGACCACGAGGGTACACCAGAAATAGATGTCCCAAACACACGACCCAAAATACACTGCACTGCGGGCAATCCGCCCAGGACACTCCTGCTACGCATATCCTAACCTTACTCGATACATCCCGGAGTAAACAAATGAGAAAAAACTCACTAGGGACGCAGCAAATGCGGAACCAGCAGAGCGTGGGGAGGCACGTCCGGGTAGGTTGAGCGCAGAGCAGAGAAGGAAGAATGACGCCTGAGTCAGCGTCTGGTCAAAGATCCACGCAAGTACATCCACGATTATATGGAAAGCTTATGAATAGTTATTTTTATTTTATTTTTGTTTTTTATTTGTTACAAAGTTTTTTCGTAGTGAGAACCCAATTTCATAATGACTGAACCATGAGTGAGGTTGCGTGCACTCATGATGAAGGCTCCTCAATTTTTTATGCTCTGCGTGGTAGATTCAAACTACGGCGGATGAGTGTTTGAAGAGGGTGCCTTATGTAATAGGCATAATCGTCAATGATGGAGGGGCCACTAATAAATACTCCTATATGGGAAGCTGAATTTCTTTGTGTCCTTACGACATCTGCCCTTCCTCAGCTTAAACTCGTGCCCTCTTGTCCTTCCATTATTCCTCACGAATAGATCTTCCCTATCTACTCGTTCCAAAGTTTTTACTCCCTTGAACATCGTTATTAAGTCGCCTCGTTCCCTTCTCTCTTTCAAGGTAGGCAGTTGTAGTGTCTTAAGTCTTTCCTCATATGTCAACTCCTTCAATCTTGGGATCATCTTCGTTGCTATCCTTTGGACTTTCTCTAATTTGTTTATATGTTTTTTCAAATGTGGTGACCATATCACTGCTGCATATTCTAATCTTGGTCTTATCATAGTCATTATCAGTTTTCTTAACATTTCTTCATCCAAATAGTTAAATGCCACTCTCATATTGGTTATTATTCCATATGCTCCTCCAATGATCATGTTAATATGCTTCTCCGGGGATAGATCATCTTGTATTATCACTCCAAGGTCCTTCTCATGCCGTGTTTTGCCGATTATTTCAATTCCTAATTTGTACTCCCAGCTTGGCCTTATCTCACTTGTTCCCACTTCCAAAACATGACACTTTTCTGCATTGAAACTCATTTTCCAGGTTTGGCTCCATCTGTGCAACTCATCTAGGTCCTTTTGAAGATCCTGACAACTTTCTATACAGGTGACATTCTTCATGATCTTAGCGTCATCCGCAAACATATTCATATGACTATTCAAGTTTTCTGGCATGTCGTTTACATAAAGTAGGAACATTATCGGACCCAACACTGATCCCTGTGGTACTCCGCTCTTCACACTTCTCCACTGTGAATATTCGTCTCGTATCGTGGTCCTCATTTCTCTTCCTATTAAAAAGTTTTCAATTCATTTTAACATCCTACCATGTACACCTCCAACAACCTGCAATTTCCACAATAACCTTTTGTGAGGCACCCTGTCAAAGGCCTTTTTCAGGTCCAGGTAAACACAGTCAACCCATCCCTCTCTCTCCTGTGTAACATCTACAACTCTGCTATAAAAGCTTAATAAATTAGATACACAAGATCTCCCTTCCCTGAATCCAAACTGGTTCTCGCTAAGCACCCCCTGTCCCTCAATGAAGTGTGTCCACTTTTTTCTTATAATTTTCTCACAAATTTTGCAAACAATGCTGGTGAGGGACACCGGTCTGTAGTTAAGCAGATTTTCTCTGTCTCCTCCTTTGTAAATTGGTACTATGTTAGCTCTCTTCCATTCCACTGGCAGGTCTCCCTCATTCAGTGAAGATTTGATGATTTCATAGATTGGTTCCACTAACTCTTCCGCACATTCTTTGAGGATCCATCCAGCCACTCCATCTGGTCCCATTGATTTCCTCACATCCAAATCCTGCATCAATTTCAGCACCACTTTTTGTCACTTTCATTTCAGGCATCTGTGGTGTTCTCATTTCTCTATCAGGTTCTATAAACTCCTCTTCTTTTACAAACACTGACTGAAGCTTTTCATTCATAACTTCACACAATTCTTTATCTTTCTCATAGCTGTTTTATCCAACTCTTAGTCTGACAATACCTTCTTTTGTTTTTCCATTTACAAATCTATAAAATAGTTTTGGCTCATTTTTGCACTTCTCTACAATATTCCTTTCATATTTATATTGTTCCTCGCGTCGTATCTTTACGTATTCATTTCTTTTCTCCTTGTACTTATTCCAGTTATTTTCACTATGTCTCTTCTGTGCTATATTCCAGGCTCAGTTTCTTCTATCCTGTGCCTTACTACATCTTATATTGAACCATTCTTTTTCCTTCTTTACCCCTGATTGGAACCTTGGGACATATTTATGTATCCCTTCTTCATATACTTTCAAGAAAAGTCTATATTTGTCTTGAACCATTTCCAGGCTTTCTAGTTCCTTCCAATTTATACTTTGGAAATAATGTTTCAATGATTTAAAATCAGTTTTAGCATAGTTGTATCTATTTATTTTATGTCCTTCATTTCTCTCCTCATTTTTTCCCAAATCCATCTCCATTTCTAAAATCTTGTGATCACTTTTTCCCAAGGGACAACGATAATTTATCTTTCTAACGTCATGCGGATCACTGGTGAAGACTAGGTCTAGCCTGAATGGTTCATCCATCCCTCTGATTCGTGTGTTTTCTCTAACATGTTGTGTTAACATGTTTTCTGTTACTAGATTATAGGTTTGACTCCTGTAAGGAGATAAAGAAAACCTAATATTTAGTAGTGGCCCCGTAATCATTGACGATTATGCCTATTACATAAGTCACCCTCTTCAAACACTCATTTACCGTAGTTTGAATCTACCGCGCAGAGCATAAAAAATTGAGGAGCCTTCATCATGAGCGCACGCAACCTCACTCATGGTTCGTCATTATGAAATTGGGTACTCACTACGAAAAAACTTCGTAAAAAATAACATATAAAAAGAAAATAAGAATAACTATTCATAAGCTTTCCATAACTTCGTGGATGTACTTGTGTGGATCTTTAACCAGACGCTGACTTCAGGCGTCATTCTTCCTTCACTGACATATCAAGTAAACCAAAATCCTTAATACATCAACGAATGGGAAGGGGATGGTCGGGAGGGCCCCAGTCGTCAATGATTACGGGGCCACTACTAAATATTAGGTTTTCTTTATCTCCTTGCAGGAGTCAAACCTATAATTTATTAGTGGCCCCTCCATCATTGACGATTATGCCTGATATCTAAGACTGGAGGGGGACATTCGTAATCATATCATAACTCTAGCAAAAGCAGATAATCAAACAACCACATAGTATTCATACAATAAACCCTCGCTATCTCGGACTAATTGGGGGAAGACCCAGTCCGAGATGACCGAAAATCCGAGATGTCCGAAGTCCGACTTATGTCCGACTTAAGAGAGGGAAAATTCCGAATTAGAAGAGGAAAGTCCGCGTCCCCTGAGATTTTTTTTTTTTTTTTTTTTTTTTTTAATAATATATCTATTTAATGCATCTATCTCCCTTATACATATATATAACTATGTCTTATTTGGTCTTTTTTTAATCTATGAATCAATTCTAATACGATGGAATTGAAAACAATATTACCCTTCTAACACACAAATAATAAAATGAAAAAGAGAGTAAATAAAAATGTCTCCTTTGTCTTTCAGAAACATAAGTCCGTCTCGTATATGTTAGTATTTTATCGCTCGCTCGCCCCTAGCCACTCTCTCTCTATCTATTTATCTCTCTAATGCATCTAACTAACTCCCTTATACATTAACCCTCTCACGACCATAGGACGCAGAGGTTGCCAGATTAGCAATAAGAAATAGATTACTCTCACTGTTATAATTACCTCTCCAAAATTAGTTTTCTGCCCACAGCTAACTCAAAGACAACTGCAGAGGTTGAAGTAAACAAACTAAAGGTTTATAGATACCCCTGACGGTAACAAAGGCTTTAAAGTATCCCTAATAGGCTCAAAAATCGCGTCAGGATGTGAGAGGGTTAACATAACTATGTCTTATTTGGACTTTTTGTAATCTATAAATAATTTCTAATGCGATGGAATTGAAAACAATATTATCCTTCTAGCACACAAATAATAACATGAAAAAGAGTCAATAAAAATGTCTCCTTTGTCTTTTCAGAACCAATTAAGTCCGTCTCATAATAGTTTGTGTTTATCGCTCACTTCCCCTTCTGCAACTCTCTTTCTATCTATCTTGTCTTTTCAGAACCAATTAAGTCCGTCTCATAATAGTTCGTGTTTATCGCTCACTCCCCCTCTGTAACTCTCTCTTTCTATCTATCTATCTCTCTAATGCATCTACGTAACTCCCTTATACATTAACATAACTATGTCTTATTTGGACTTTTGTAATCTTTGAATCATTTCTAATGCAATGGAATTGAAAAAAATATTATCCTTCTAGCACACAAATAATAATATGAAAAAGAGTCAATATAAAAGTCTCCTTTGTCTTTTCAGAACCAATTAAGTCCGTCTCATAATAGTTCGTGTTTATCGCTCACTCCCCCTCTGTAACTCTCTCTTTCTATCTATCTATCTCTCTAATGCATCTACGTAACTCCCTTATACATTAACATAACTACAGTATGTCTTATTTGGACTTCTTGTAATCTTTGAATCATTTCTAATGCAATGGAATTGAAAAATATAATATCGGACATTTTCCGAATACAGTCAGGACCCCCAATACACGATTCCACAATGCGCGAAAACCCTAATACACGAGTTACCCCTCGAAAATAACATTAATTAATTAAACATTAATTACACGAGGTGGTACCACAATACACGAATCGAGAGCTAAGAAGGGGCCAAATCCGCTATTCCCGCTTGATACGCGATCACGTCTACGTTTCGCGAGGCCCAGGAGTAGCTCCGAAAAGAGAAGAAGGCGGGCATACGCCTGCCTTCCCTCCCGCTTACCCTCCCTCCCACAGTCCCGCTCAAGCGCTCATAGCCGTGCGGAGTGACCAAACGTTTGTAGTGCCTGCCACTTTTTTCGCCATGCCACGCCAATATAAGAAGATAACACACAAAATGAAGGTGGAAGTGTTGGATCGCAAGAAAAAAGGAGAAGGAAACTGTGCAATAGGCTTGTCAGAGTAAACTGTTCGTACGATTTGGTCAGGGAGGGAGAAGTTGGAGAAAATCGTGAAGTCCTACGGTCCTAGTCCTAGCCTATCTACTACTAATTTTAAGGTAAGGTTTCATATTTGTATTCATTGTTCTTCTTATATATAAGATATAGACTGTACTGTAGAGCCAAAAATGTCGAAAATAGGGCCAAAAATGTAAAAAATAGGCCATAATTGAGAGATGTCACCCAATCTAATTATTCCCATTTAAAGTTAGTTCCACAATACACGAATTCACAATACGCGATGCCTCCTGTCACCCCTATTCTCGCGAATTGGGGGTCCTGACTGTACTTATATAAAGTCCGACAACGTCAGAGACTGTCGGAACGATGACGGAAATGTCCGAAATACCGAAGTGCATGTCAGAGAGGCCGTAGCCAGTCCGACTAGTACGGGTTTCCGACTTCTAGAGGTCCGAGATGGCGAGGGTTTACTGTACTTTGTAAAAAAGATATATTTGTGTGCATTATAGGTTTGACTCCTGTAAGGAGATAAAGAAAACCTAATATTTAGTAGTGGCCCCTCCATCATTGACGAACATGCCTATTACATAAGGCACCCTCTTCAAACACTCATCCGCCGTAGTTTGAATCTACCACGCAGAGCATATAACATTTGAGGAGCCTTCATCATGAGCGCACGCGACCTCACTCATGGCTTCAGTCATTATGAATTGGGTTCTCACTACGAAAAAACTTCGTAAAAAATATAAACAAAAAGAAAATAAGAATAACTATTCAATAAGCTTTCCATCATATCGTGGATGTACTTGTGTGGATCTTTGACCAGACGCTGACTCAGGCGTCATTCTTCCTTCACTGACATATCAAGTAAACCAAAATCCTTAATACATCAACGAATGGGAAGGGGATGGTCGGGAGGGCCCCAGTCGTCAATGATTACGGGGCCACTACTAAATATTAGGTTTTCTTTATCTCCTTACAGGAGTCAAACCTATAATTTATTAGTGGCCCCTCCATCATTGACGAACATGCCTGATTTCTAAGACTGGAGGGGGACATTCATAATCATATCATAACTCTAGAAAAGCAGATAATCAAACAACCACATAGTATTCTTACTTTGAAAAATATATTTAATGGCGCAGCACATATATACAAAAGGGGGTCAAGCAGGGGCGTGCTTCAAAGAAGCCTGCTTGATACAATAGGTTAACTCTTGAGACTCTGCGAACAGATCTGTAAGTTAAAAAGGCACCCCACTCAACATAAGTGGTGAAAAATAAACACTTATAAGTTTACATGTGCACATATAACCCCATAATACTCGTGGAAATATCTTGCAAAATATATCCAATGCTTAAACTAAATCGCTTTCACAGCTAAACTACTATAACAACACTGTTGTTTGTACTATCATTGTACTAGCACAATTTCCTGCACTGAATAGTACAGAGAAATTTTCATATCAACAATACCCATAAATAGTATCACAGCTCTTATACTCCGGCGGGGTCTAGGGTGTCCTATGTAACACTGACTGCACCCCCCCCCCCCCTTTTCCTTGAAATTAAAACAAAAAGTGACTTAAGGGCCACCTAGACCCTCTGCCTTAAAGCTATACATGGCAAGGAAGGTTTGTCTAGAGCTACTGACAGGTATCGAGTCAAAAATGTATGATTAGAGGCACACAAATGCGTGGACGTAATATCTTCCACAGAAAAATTCTTAAGGAAACGCAAAGAGGCTGCCCATTTGCGTAAATCGTGGGCCCTACCCACAACGCCGGGATTACTCTCCTTAATGACTTCGACCAAAAGAGAAGCCAATCTACGTTTGAGCAAGCGCTTACCCGTACTTGCTACCCATAAAGCACCCTGGGGGTTTAGAGGAGCTACCCTCAAATATTTGGTTAGAGCCTGCACTGGACATAAATTATGGGGCACCTTTCCCCTTTTCAACGCCGGCACAGTGAACTCAGAAAACACGTGTGCACTGTGCTCATTCTTGGCTACAAACCCTGGGGAAGGTGCAATGTGAATACATTCATTAAGCCTACCAAACCTGAGGCAATTAGGTGTGTTGCTCATCGCCGCCAGCTCAGACACTCTGTTCCCGGTGGCCAAAGCCAAAAGGAAAACAGAAAACTTTTTTAAGAGTAATGTAAAATCTGCAGTATTTTGGTACAGACGGGAGTGAAGTAATGACAATGCTTTGTCCAGAGACCAAGTAGGCATGAGCTGACGGGGAGGTGGGCGGAGTTTAAAACATGCCCTCATAAAACCTGTTTCCTCCGCAACTGGTATGGAGAGACCGGTAAGGTCCCAAAATGGTATTCTAATCGCTGTTAAGTGATTTTTTAACGTTACCACAGATAAACGTTTCTGTTCAAATAGATAATTTAAATAATTAAAAACTAACGCCACCGAGGGCACAGTTTGTTCTGTTCTAAGGATTCAAGAAGTAAAGGCTTGCCAATGTGATTGATACTGTCGTTTTGTAGACTGAGTATATTGATTCAATAATTTATTGGTCACATCTCTACCATATGGTGCTAGCCACATTCAGGAGGCCATCCTGAATGTCCATAATGCAAAAGTCAGCGAGGTCGCTAGGTTGCCAATCGTGTCTAAGTGGAAAAACCCGACCGGGAGCGACACCGGGTGCGGGCACCACGTTTTCAATTGCTGGTACCACAACTGCGCCGGCCACAGGGGCGCGATTATCGAGACTAAGCCCCGATAATCTCGTAGTTTGTTTACTACATGGCACATTAGAGACGCGTCTGGCGGTGGAAACAGATAGATGGAACTCCACCTGTTCCAGTCTGTCACCAGGGCGTCTGGCCCCCCTGCCAGCGTTATCGTCCGGCGGGTGAGGTACAGTGGGACTTTGCGAGTCTCCTCGGACGTGAACAGATCCACTTGTGGATGGTAAGACTCTGCAATCATTTGGTTGAAAATGGGTTGCTTGAGCGCCCATTCTACTGTTGTGCTCTGTCTCCGAGACAGAGCGTCTGCCCAGACGTTTTCTACGCCTGGGAGATAAGATGGGTGAAGATGAATGTCCAGCCTGTTGGCTAGAATAAAAATCTCTTCTGACACGTTTAGCAACGTCCGAGACCTCGTTGACCCTTGTTTCTGAATACAGTGAACTGCATTCAGATTGTCCATTCTGAAGGCCACCGACTTGCCCCGTAAAGTAGAGCCGTGAGCCTGAAGGAAATATAAGGGGACTAGTAATTCTTTGACATTGATGTGGGAGATTTCTAAATGGGACCAAAGCCCTTGACCCTGGTGCCCTTGGTTTGATTGAAAACCCCAACCTATCGTATCCGTGTCTACCCATACCGTCGGCGGAGGAGAGGTTCATGACATGACTGCGTGCAACCTTTCTCTCGTCGCCCAAACCGCTAGTAAGTTGTGTAATAACGTTGGGATAGGCCATACTATCCCCGCCGGTAATAGTGGGAAAAATTTGTTGCCCTCCAAGATTAAACGTTAGACTTTCAACCGGCCCAACTTCACAGTTAGCTGAACCCCGTTGAGAGAACCGACTAGAGATTCCCAAAGTTTCTGTGTCGTATTCAGACTGTGGAGAAACATAAACAGTTTTTGCGAAATCTGTTTCGAGTGTCCACACTCTGACTCAGAGTGAGAGAAGCTGTGTCCTCGACCAGCCCTATCCCCTGAAATACTCGTGGGGGAACAAGGGTTTGACTTTTTACTAAGTTGACCTTGAATCCTAGAGATATGAGATGGTTTAACGTAACGTAGACATGACTGATGCGTAACTTTTCTGTTTCTGCCACCACCAGTTAGTCGCCCAGATACCACCAGACCCTGATCCCTTGTTCTAACAAGGGCCTCAGGGCTTGCGGGGACCTTGCTTGAATGCTTGTGCCAAATTGAAAACAGTCTTCCAAACTGCTGGTGAAATCAAAGAAGGAATTAGAACTGGAGACAGAACTACTTGGCTTGCAATACGGTCAAGAAGTTTCTTCACTAAGAACATCCTCAGATCCTGCCTTGCTCGAACTGCCTCTAATAAGGCCGTCCGAATATCTCCTAAAGACTTGGATGGAAGTCTGGAGAAGCAAGCGCCGGGAAAGTTCAATGGCTTTCCTGACTTCCGCGGCTTCTATTGCCTGAGAAGAGCGTAACAGAGACTTTGTTACTTGCTGGGAACCATATATTGCGAAAACAGTTTAAACGCTTTTCCTCTTAACCTAAACTCGCGGTCTAGGTAAGCTGGGGAAGGCGTGCTAATGGCAGCCAAGCAGAGGGGACTCCGCCGGCACCAAAAACCGGAAGAGAGCACCAAGAATGGCGTTCTGGAGGGATTTGGTGGTAAGAATAATTCATGGTTATAATAACTTGGAATGTCCTTAATATGAACATCCAAAACATTTCCGTAACATTGCTACCCCTGACTCATCAGGCCCGTAAAAAGAGGCATAGCTCCTGTTTTTTTGACTGGCGCCTTGTCTAAAGGAGGGGGAGATATGTCTGATATGACTCGCACAGTGGAAGTAGTGAGAGCTGCTGTGCCTGGCACATTGGAAATTGGGTCTGACACAAGCGGATGGCTAGGTATTTTAGCTAAAGCAAAGGATGTAGCCAGAGGTCGCACATTCGTCGACATCGCGGGATCTCCCGTATCAGAAGGAGTTTCCGGCGTAGGGCCAAAGAACCTATTAAGTGCATTCAATAGTAGTCCATCAATCTCTTCCGCCGGTACATACCTAGCCGATGACGAACTCCGTGGAGATTCGACAGTACCCTGAGAGTCGCCTAGAAGGTGACTGGACTCTTCAACCTCCATCTCTGAGACCAGAGATCGTTGTTCTTCATCCGTTAAGTCTGGCTTATCATGGGAAGATCCCGCCGAAGCCGGGACCTCCACATGTTGCCATGTTAAAACTGGGGTAGAAGATGGTACATCGGCATCCCGTGGACGTCAGCACTAGTTGAGTCACAAAGGGATGTGTTCTGTCCTGCCAGGACTGTGAGTATCGCCATACACCTTGGCTGTGGCTGTCCCTCGCTTGCGAGCTCGGTATACTCTCTGATCTTAACGGCGTTGAACATACAGCAATGAGAGGTTCAAGGGCCGACATGACAGAGACTGGGGGAAAACTACCCCGCCCCCGGGAACTACCTGGTCACCTGGTGCAACACCGGTACTCCGCCCTGGAAAGAGAATTTTCCGGGGATTAATGCTCATAGGGTTACACCCAAAAAATGGTACAAAATATGTGTCACAAGACCGCCGGTCAACGAACCGTAGCACTCCACCACTACTTTTCGTTTTCCTTTAGTTTCATATTAAAGATTTCAGGATATATTTACCTGTCCAGAAGATTTTAAGCATATCTTCTGAATCCTCATAAAGATGAAGTATATCTTTATTAAAGATGAAGTCTTTCAAGTATCCCTTTACACTTGAAACATTAGTAAGATTCCGGCATCTTTTTATCCCATAAAAAGTCTAAGCCTATCCTAATCTCTAATCCGGCTTCTCCCAGAAGCCCTCATAGATCGCCGTCTTGAAGGCCGTGATACCCTATTGTATCAATCAATTGTTTGGCAAATGATCGCGAATTGCTAATCAGTTAATATAACCACCCGAAGGTATAACCGCCGGGTTTTATATGCAATGTCAAACCAATTGTACCTGCCCCAGACCTTTTTTGTAAAAAGGTCGCCGGGAGGGAAAGACTAAACAAACAACCAACATTGTTTCAATTGTTTATTAAGGATTTCAGCATATCTTTTACCTGTTCGAAAGAATTAAGCATAACTTCTGAATCCTCATAAAGATGAAACATATCTTTATTAAAGATGAAGTCCTTCAAGTATCCCTTTACACTTGAAACACTAGTAAGATTCAGGCATCTTTTTATCCCATAAAAAGTCTAAGCCTATCTTTATCTCTAATCCGGCTTCTGCCAGAAGCCCTCATAGATCGCCGTCTTGAAGGCCGTGATACCCTATTGTATCAATCAATTGTTTGGCAAATTATCGCGAATCGCAAATCCGTTAATATAACCACCCGAAGGTACAACCGCCGGGTTTTATATGCAATGTCAAACCAATTATACCTGCCCCAGACCTCTTTGTAAAAAGGTCGCCGGGAGGGAAAGACCAAACAAAATAACTGTGTGGAGCCCCCTCGCCGGGAATAACACAGGAAGCCTGATCCCAGGCTTGACCACAGAAAACGCAGTTTCTGATGAGCCCTCAAGCGACCAAACTCGTCGGGGTAACTTACCTATTTTAGCCATCCTGACTAAAACTCGGTAAACAAAAACGGTGTTCTCGGAGCAACGGGAAAAAACGCCGGAAAGGTAACCCACACCAAACGAGACATAACAGGAGGGCGTAATGCATAAAGCAATGAATAACACAGGAAGCCTGATCCCAGGCTCGACCACAGAAAACGCAGTTTCTGATGAGCCCTCAAGCGACCAAACTCGTCGGGGTAACTTACCTATTTTAGCCATCCTGACTAAAACTCGGTAAACAAAAACGGTGTTCTCGGAGCAACGAGAAAAACGCCGGAAAGGTAACCCCCACCAAACGAGACATTTTAACACATTTTATACAAAGGGTGTGCGCAAAATTAGGGATACCTGAACAGGAGGGCGTAATGCATAAAGCAAAAACCGGGGCAAAGGTAGCCATGACAGAGACTGGAGGGAAACTACTCCAGGTTCTGCATAGACCCGCCGGGACCCAGCTCTGGAAAAATAAAATTTCCTGGAATTAATGCTCATAAGGTTAACCCACTCATGTTCGCACACAGGTGTTAAATAACCCGCCGGGTAACGAGACGTAATACTCAACGACCACAGCTCGCTACGCGGTGGGGTTTCCTAAGTAAAGGATTTCAGAATATCTTAATTTGTCCAAAAGATTTATGAATACCCTCTGACATAATATATAAAGACCATCATGGCGTTTATAAGTGATTAAGTCTTTCCGGTGGTGTTTGTTTCCAGATTAGATTTTGGAAAAAAAAAACTAAAAAAGACGCCGGCCCCCGAATTATCTCGTAGATCAAAAACTGGGAAGCCTGACAAATATACGAGATCTAACTTCTGCCGAAGTATCTTTTTAGATCGCCGTATGTTGAAGGCGGCGATACAAAACGTATCCCTCAAATGTCTGGTTAACTAACTGAATTGTAAATTCGTTATTCTCATCCGTGCAAGAAGCACCCGCCGGGTGTGAATAATAGTTTAAAAAACGTTAACCCCAATTGTGCCCTAAAGCGCCGTATGTTGAAGGAGGCGATACACAATGCATCCCTCAATTGTCTGGTCAACTAAACTGAATTTTGCAAATTCGGTCATCCCACCCTTCCAGGTTGCACCCACCGGGTGATTTAAAGTTTAAAAGTTAACCCCAATTGTTCCTATCCCCACTTCTTTGAAACAGATCGCCGGGGAGGAAATACAACTACAGCATAGTTTTATATTGGCTTTGCAAAACCGAAAAAACTACAAACAACACGTGTCCGTATGAACACTGTTAGATGGGTACAGCCCAACCCGCCGGGAATCAGAAGGAGCCTGAAACAGGCACCCCAGAGACGCAGACCTGGGGAGCCACAGACACCCACTCGCCGGTGAAACAAGCCTGTTTTAAACCACGCGTGGCCAAAACTTGGCAACCAGCCGGGGTTATCAAGGTGAAACCGAGAAAAACCCGCCGGAAAAAACCCACCCCGTCCAGATACCATCTGAACGCAACACCGGACCGAGGCGTAGCTAAAACACAACTAACGCCGGGCCCAACATAGTCCGTGGAATTAGCCAATACACAACTAACCCAGGACACATAAATAGTCCATGGAATTAGCCAATACACAACTAAACCAGGATACACATGACACAGTAGTACATATTTAGAAAATAAATCAATAACACTTGTATATGTGATAAAGCTACGAGAGGCTGGCTAGGCCTAGGCAGACGGATAACAGTAACATGTCGGAATATAAACAAAAAGCACTGAATTATATCACAACAGGAACCACCGCCAACACACCACTGTAGCAAACACTTCCGGCAAAGGGAAGAACTGACTCGGGACCCAGAAAAAACTTCACTAAGTGAAGAAAAATACGCTGGGAACGACAGCAAAAATACGCTACCTCATCAGAAAGATAAAAGGAAGCAATAACGTGTAATGAAAGCCGCCTGCATCACAAAGCTAGCTAACTGTGAAAAAGTTCACCTGTCCACAACAGGACCACGAGGGTACATCCGAAATAGATGCCCCAAACACACGACCCAAAATACACTGCACTGCGGGCAACCAGCCCAGGACACTCCTGCTACGCATATCCTAACCTTACTCGATACATCCCGGAGTAAACAAATGAGAAAAAACTCACTAGGGACGCAACAAATGCGGAACCCGCGGAGCGTGGGGAGACAGGTCCGGGCAGGCTGAGCGCAGAGCAGAGAAGGAAGAATGACGCCTGCAGTAGCGTCTGGTCAAAGATCCACACAAGTACATCCACGATATGATGGAAAGCTTATTAGATAGTTATTCTTATTTTGTTTTTGTTTTTATTTTTTACGAAGTTTTTTCGTAGTGAGAACCCAATTCATAATGACTGAAGCCATGAGTGAGGTCGCGTGCGCTCATGATGAAGGCTCCTCAGTTTTTAAATGCTCCGCGCGGTAGATTCAAACTACGGCGGATTAGTGTTTGAAGAGGATGCCTTATGTAATAGGCATGTTCGTCAATGATGGAGGGGCCACTAATAAATAAACCCCATTAACTCTTGGATATAATTTGAAAATTATACCTTAAAGAGGTACAGTAAAAGTCCGTTAATCCGACGACCGATGATTCGAATCTCCCAATAGTCCGAATTTTTCAATTTGAGGCCAAATCCGAATTCACCCGATGGTCCGAATTTCAAGAAGTCCCAAAGTCCCCTTTTTGAGGCATTAGGCCACTCAAATGACACATAATGGAGCACACACATATCATATGTTCATGAATTCACTTTAAAAGTTTACCATTGTCATTGTAGCCTATTATCTACTTCAAAACATTCAGATTAATGGTCAAAGGAAGCTACTGATATAATCGTAAACACCTTCGTCTTCTTCTTCTTCCACATCGTCTGCTAGAGAGTTTGTTTTGCTCTTGAATGCATCCTTGGGACGCTCCGATGCGCTACTGGCTTGCACCGCATTTTCTGCAAGCGCATTCAGTCTTGAGCTTGAAAACGCACCTTTCAAGAAGTCCCAAAGTCCCCTTTTTGAGGCATTAGGCCACTCAAATGACACATAATGGAGCACACACATATCATATGTTCATGAATTCACTTTAAAAGTTTACCATTGTCATTGTAGCCTATTATCTACTTCAAAACATTCAGATTAATGGTCAAAGGAAGCTACTGATATAATCGTAAACACCTTCGTCTTCTTCTTCTTCCACATCGTCTGCTAGAGAGTTTGTTTTGCTCTTGAACGCATCCTTGGGACGCTCCGATGCGCTACTGGCTTGCACCGCATTTTCTGCAAGCGCATTCAGTCTTGAGCTTGAAAACGCACCTTTGGACGTATTAGTCTTGAGCTTGAAAACGCACCTTTGGATGTTCCGATACGCTACTATTTATAGTTCAGTGATCGGAGCATCCCAAGGGTGCTTTCAAGACAACAAGACAAGGGTGCTTTCAATACAATATAATATAACAGAGCACGTCACAAAAGGAAAATTACAAGAACCTCTCAGGGAAGTGCCGTTGTTAAGGCATTACTTCCCGAACCACATCTGATCTTCAAGAGCAAGACAAACTCGCTAGTAGACGGAAGAAGAAGAAGACGTTTATATCAGCAGATTCCTTTGACCATTAATCTGAATGTTTTGAAGTAGTTAATAGGCTACAATGACAATGGTAAACTTTTGAAGTGATTTCATGAACATATGATATGTGTGTGTGCACCATTGTGTCATTTGGGTGGCCTAATGTCTCAATGTTTTCGTCATACACAGGTTCATAAGGGTAAAGTCCGATAATCCGAAAAATCCACTAATCCGAACGAGAGCCGGTCCGCTGCCCTTCGGATTAACGGAAGTTTACTGTACTTACATTACACATACCAGCTGCGGCCGCAACTACTAAGATTTACTTAAAATTATATTGCTTCACAGCCAAAACTATTTACAACAAGCATTGTCTTTGAACTATGATTGGACGTTAGCACAATTTCCTGTAATGAATACTACAGAAAATTCTTTAAAATTACAGCACCTACACCCTGTATCACAGCTCATAAGCTTCGCACACGTCCTCCGGCGGGGTCTAGGGTGTCCTATGTTACACTGACTGCACCCCCCCCCCCCCCCACTCTTTTCCTCATCTAAACATTAAGTGACCCAGAGGCCACCTAGACCCTCTGCCGTAAAGCTATACATGGCATGGAAGGCCTGTCCAAAGCTACTGAAAGGTATCGAGTCAAAAAAGTATGATTAGAGGACCAGAGGTGCGTGGCTGCTATGTCCTCAACAGAAAAATTCTTAAGGAAACGTAAAGAGGTCGCCTATTTGCGTAAATTGTGAGCTCTACCCACAACGCCGGGATTACTTTCCTGAATGACGTTAACTAAGAGAGAAGCCAGTTTACGCTTCATAACCCGTTTACCTGTACTAGATACCCATAAAGCACCTTGTTGATTCCTAGGTGCGACCTTTAAATATTTGGTAAGCGCTTGCACTGGACATAAATTATGGTGCACCTTTCCCCTTTTCAATGCCGGCACCGTGAACTCTGAAAACATGTGATCACTGTGTTCATTCTTGGCGATGAACCCTGGGGAAGGAGCAATATGAATACAATCATTGAGCCTACCAAACCTGATGCAATTAGGTGTGTTGCTCATCGCCGCCAGCTCAGACACCCTGTTCCCGGTAGCTAAAGCCATAAGGAATATTGCCCTTTTTAAAAGTAAGTCAAAATCTGCAATATTTTGGTACCGCCGGGAATGAAGTAATGACAACGCTTTGTCCAGTGACCAGGTAGGCATGAACTGACGGGGAGGTGGGCGGAGTTTAAAACATGCTCTCATGAAGCCTGTTTCCTCCGCTAGTGGTATGGTTAGACCCGTAAGGTCCAGGAATGGCACCCTAATTACTGTTAAGTGATTCTTTAACGTTACTACTGATAGCCATTTCTGCTCAAACAGATAGTTTAAATAATTAAAAACCAAAGCCACCGAAGGCACGGATTGTTCTGTTCTGAGTATCCAAGAAGTAAAAGACTGCCAATGCGAATGATACTGTCTCTTAGTAGATTGGGAGGTTTAACGACCCTCCCAACACCAAATGAGGTAAACCTCCTATTTGGTCGTAGCCTCGGAGTATCCAACGTAGAGCTATATACTTATCGTATAATTTTGCTCCGCTCTAGAGCGGGCAATTATCGAAATCACTAGCGCGATAAAACGATAACATCTAGAGTAGCACCTTACTCTCTCTACTAGGTACGTTGTACATACTTTGGAGGCCACTATTTGAAAAGGAAAATAAGAAAATATTGATGAGAAAGAAGAGAAAATTACAGGATTTTAGGCCATCCTATCTGGCTCCTTCAGCCGTCTTGACGGATCCACCCCACTACCCGACAGGGTTCATTGGGCATTCCCGGTATCAAGTTACAAGAGACAGGATTGGATGGGCAGGGGTACGGCGCGAGGGCGGGATACTATGACGTTGGATACTCCGAGGCTACGACCAAATAGGAGGTTTACCTCATTTGGTATTGGGAGGGTCGTTAAACCTCCCAATTTAGTAGTAGCCTCTACGTTCCAACGTAGAGCTAGAGTACCAAATTGGAGGCGGACATACAAGCTGAAAACACAAACTTTAGCCCTTAGGAAATATCAGGACCATGGAAAGACCGACTTAAACAAGAGAGTTTATAGAAAGAGTGTACGGACAGGTGCATATCAAGAGTGGTCAAGTACAGTCAAGTCTGATGCCATGGGATAACTAACCTAAGACAAAGAATGCTGTATTTCATCATAAAATATGAAGTCCAGGATGCTTTCCCCCCCCCCCCCCTCCCCCCCCCCTTCTTCCGGACGAAGGCAGGAAGACCCAGAATGTAATGAGTAAAGACTGACATACGTCGAAGAGGAGGACCGTACAGGGGGTGACGAGAAAAGACATGAGCAGACACAGTGACCAGCACTGAAAGCCATGAGAAAAGTTCAGTGGTATGAGGCCAAGACCTACCAACAGAACGTAGTATACTTTAAGACGAGAAATTATATCAAAATCTTAACCTAGGTATTTATCCTTTAACTTAGGTGCAAGTAATATACAAGTGCAATACCCCCCCCCCCCACCCTTCCCCCAAGAAAAGAAGAACAAGAAGGGAGAAGGATAAGAGACAGAAGGAACGCTGCAGGTAGACCCTGAGTGAACCCGCTGGCCCAACGCACTACAAGGACGTCCCGGCCTGCCTGTGGACATGGCCAGAGAGGAGGAGACAAACGTGGTGGGGGAAGACCAAAGCCCCGTGTCGGCAACGTTCGGGCGAGAAAGATTATGTAAAATCTGAACGTAGCAGCGTACGAACGGACAACATGAGCTGCGTCCAGAACGTAAGGGTTACTGGCCCGAAACTACCAACACAGGCGAAGTCCCACAGCACGTCGACCTAGTCTCCTACAGGTCGGAGGCGCCACCCGTAAAGGCAACCCCGACACTGGCCTGGTCGAGTACACATACGGACGCAGGGTTTGAACCGGGCATAACGGATGATGAACCCTACCATGTTTGAAAGCCGGTACAGGAAAAGCATAAAAACGGGAGCGTCGCGTACGGTCGTAGCAACCAAACGAACAGACGGAGCCAAAGTAACTGACTCAAGGACGGGAGAACGATGTAAGGAAAGTCGGACCCTAGACCTGGCAGTCATCTCCGGGGACTCCTTCACCTGTCGCCAAAGCCATAAAGAACAATGTCACGTCACGGAAGTGTGCAGGCGTGGGGTAATGAGCGTAAGAAGCAGACGAGAGCAGTTCGAGAGCAGTTCGAGAGCCTCCGCCAAAAACCACTGAGGAGGAAGCGGACGCGGCGCCGGACGAAACATAAAGCAGGACCGCAAAAAGAACCCAAGTCCTAGGGAGGAACGACCAACCCCGTGAAAGTCTCAAACGGTACCCGAATGGCCGACAGGCTGTTCGTAAGAGTGGTGCAGATGTTGGGACGCTTCTCAAGATTAACCAATGGAGGTAGTGAAACACGAACGCCACCGATGGGCGCATCCGTGATGGGTAGGAAACCAAGAAGGAAAACTGTGTCAGTGAGAACCGTAAGTCTGCCATGTAAAATGAATCCAGGGGAGAGGATTTGACACTCAAAGAACGACGAAACTTAGGCATCCACCCTGCCTCACAACATCCATGATGTGAAGGCTAGCGAGGGCCCTAGGACACCAATCGATACCAAGTGGAAATCGGAGATCGCTAGGGGAACTGGACGCGGGTACCACCGCTTCAGCCGAGCGGACCAGGCTTGGGCCGGCCGGATGGGCGCGACAACCAAACGAAGCACTGGTACCCTCTCAGCCTGTGGAGGACTTTTCACATCAAAAAGGGCGGCGGTTGGTGGAACACACATAAACCGACCGCCACTTGCGCCAGTCCTTGCTGAACGCGACCGGTACCTCCGCCGGAGGAGTAATCCAGCGGTACAGGAACACAGGCAACCCGGTCGCCTCGCAGGAGGCGAACCAGGCCACCTGTGGAACACCCCAGGAGGCCGCTAGGTCGTCGAACATGGTGTGTTGGGAAGACCATACTACCCGGGCGCCCTGTCCACTCGACAGAGCATCCGTCCATAGGGCGGCAGGCCTGGGCAGGGAGGTTGCATGCAGTGTGACGGGCTCCCGAGCCTCGTCCAGAGCCACATGTATGGCATGAACCGGACGTAGGAGGCGGGAATCGTCGGCGATATGGGGAAGGAGAGCGACGTCACACCGTCGTTTCGGCGTCCTCGGTAACCGCGAGGACGCCCGAACGAGGCACAGGAGGAAAGGCGGCCTGGCGCCACGGAGACAGCAGAGGTAAGAGGACGCATGGCGCGTACCCCTCCGTCTTACGAAGTGTGGAATCCAATGGAAGTGGTCCTTGACATAGAGAGCAATTCCCGACTACATAGTGCAGAGGCGACCTCGCCTCATCCGTGTCCGGGGAAGGAGGACGAGACACAAAGGACAATATCCACGAGCCACGATCTATATCTCCGAGGGTGAAATCCATCGCGGCTGTAGCATGAGATAAGGGGAGGACACTCTCTACGTCCAACGGGCATGGCAGGACGGACACACCCATGGTGTGCACAGGAAGGAAGTGATATCCTCCTTGCAAACGGAAAGGAAAAAGATACTGCCGTCCCATGTAGGAAGCCCAGGAAGTGTGTGTAAGCACAATAATGTGAAAAACGGTAAATCCGTGACAGGAGAGTACCCCCTACCCTTGTGTAGGAAGGAAAAGGCGAAAAGGAGGACCCTTCGAACGGAGGGCGAGACAGGAGGATAAGGCATGGGTGCACAAATACTGGAATAAAAACTCCTGAAAAGGAACAGGCACAAGGGCCGAAGGATGCACAAAAGTGCTCACTACACCTCGAAAAAGGAGCACCTTTCATGAAAGTGAGTAACCCCCCCCCCCCCTGTGCGAGGCGAGGGGTGAAGAGTGACCCCCCACGCGGAGGGTCAGGGAGTGACCAGGCGAACCAGCAAGAGCAAGAACCCCGAAAAACCCCGGTCAGAAAAGACCAAGGGGCAGGTGCAAATCCCCAGCAGGAAGGCATGAAAGCCGTATAATTGAAGAGGATAATAAGAATACCCAAAGGGTGAAGGCACTGAAGAGGAGAAGACGCCTCTTCTCCACCCTACCATCAGAGTAGAGTGGGAGCACAGTCTGATAAAAAAGAGAAGTCCGTGAACCACTGCAACTGAGTCCCTATCCAGAGGTAAAGCAAAGCACCCTAGCACCGACCCAGAGCGGAGTGGTCCAGAATGGTCCCCTCCGCTCAGGAGCGGAATGTAGGAGGAAGGGCCCTCGCCGCCCTGGAGCGGAAATGGAAGCTGCGCACCAGAGCGGAGAGCGTTGCACGCTGCAGGAGTGGCCCAGGAGGCCGAGGGAGGCAATGGAGCGAGATGGTGCCAGTAGGAAGATGAATGACCTAGCCTAGGGAGGCAAGGGAGCGAGACGGAGCCAGTAGTAAGATGAATGACTGCAACAGTAGGAAGATGAATGACGGCAACGGAGGGCCCATCCAGAGGCAAGGCAAAGTCCACCGAGAACCGACCCAGAGAGGAGGGGGCCCCGAACGGCCCGCTCCGCGCTGGGGCGGAAATCCCGCTCTGGAGAAGAAAGTAAGCTCCGCTCCAGAGCGGAGAGCGGCATAGGACAGGTGAGGAACCGGGATGGTGTCAGGAGAAGTACGGAAGAGAACTGGCCAAGAGCGGGAATTTCCGCTCGAGGGCGGGGCAGATGTAGTGCAGTCGGATGGGAGAGGCTTGAGGCATCAGGAAGGGTGAAAGGGAAAACACCCAAGAGTTCCGTCAGAATAGACTAGCAGGACAGCTGACGTGGATGCATCCACGGAAATAAAAAGACAGTCACCGCTCCAGAGCGGAGGCGCCGCACCAGGGAGGAGCGGGCGTAGGGTAGCCAAACATCAGAGGCCCGTAGGTACCAGTAAAGGTGAAAGGCCAGGAACATCCAAGAGTCCCAAAAGAATCGTCTAGCACGATAGCCGACGTGGGAGCCTCCCTGGGTAAAAACATCAGCGATGTACATCCAAGCGTCCCAACTGAATGGTCTAGCATCACAGTTGACGTGGGAGCGTCCGCGGGTAAAGAACAGAGGCAAAGCATAGGCCCGACCGAGAGGAGGAGACAGCCCACCCTAGGGCGGAACGGGCCCCGTGAGGCCCTAGCCCAAACGCCAGAGGCCCGTAAGAAAAACATGCCCAACTGAAGTGGAGAGGCCGAAAGGGTCCCGCGCAGCAAAGCCAAAGACACCGTTGAAGGACGTCAGGCAGATTGCAGTAATAAAGGGAGCGGTCTTATAAGAGAATGTGTCGAGTCATAGGACCGACCAGGAGCGGGAGTCATCCACGCACCAGGGCGGAGCGAGCCGAGTACAGCCCGTCCGAGAGACCTGCGGCACCGGGGATGGAAGGAAAAAGACATCCCAAGGGATTGGTGAGCACAATGGAGGTTAAGACAGTGTCTCAGGAACCTCAAGGCATTGGGGAGCCCAATGTAGGGAAGACTGTGCCTGAGGAACCGCAAGGTATGAGCGAGGTCAAAGTAGGTGAAGACGGTGTCTCAGGAACTCAAGGCATTGGGGAGCGCAAAGTAGGTTAAGACCGTGTCGCAGGAACCCCAAGGTATAGGGGAGCGCAATGTAGGTGAAGACCGCGCCTCAGGAACCTCAAGGTATTGGAGAGGTCAAGATAGGTGAAGACTGCGGCTCAGGAACTCAAGGTATAGGGGAGCTCAATGTAGGTTAAGACCGCGCCACAGGAACCTCAAGGTATTGGGGAGGTCAATATAGGTGAAGACTGCGGCACAGGAACTCAAGGTATTGGTGAGTTCAATGGAGGGTAAGACTGTGTCGCAGGAGCTGGAAGCAGACGAAAACTGGGGCCCTGCAAGAAGGTTTAGTAAAGCCGGAGACAGGCAAGCAAGAGCAAGCCTAGGAGGCAATAGTGTCGAACAACCAAAACGCAAGGTTGAAGCACAGGAGGAATGGGAGGAGGACGCTCCCAGCCCCCCGCCACCAGTGCAAGCATCCCGTGCAGGGAGGCAAACCGTGCAGCGTTAGCCTCCTCAGCCCTAACCTGGGCCTCCTGGACGGCCCGAAGAGGAAGGACCCATCCAGGGTCTGCGGTCGGCGATGAGGAAGATGAAGAGATGGGCCGGCGACGGGTCCGACGGCTGGGCGACCGACGAGGCGACGGAGTATAGGAGAAAGACCCCCGGGGCGAGTCCTCAACCACTACGACATCGGACACTTCATCGCTCCCACCACTCAGTCCCACGAGGTCACAGGCAGCCCCCACCTGACCAGACCCTAAAACCGCCACACTGGCGCCGTGCACTGCCAGAGGTACGGGTCCACTCTTCCGAGCAGGAGAAGGCAGGCCACACGGAATGTCAGACCCGACAAAGCCAGGAGAATCCGGGAGACCATCGCGGACAAGAAGAGGAGAGGCCGAAGCAAACAGAGCCCCCGCAGGAGGGGGAGTAGGCGGTAACGGTGGTAGCAGAGCCAACGGCAACGATGCCAGAGGAGCCGACGGTAGACGTCCGGTGGCCTGCAACGCCCCAATCACCCAGAGCAGCCCATGGGTGGGATGACGACCAGGTGAGAAGGCCGAAACACCAGCAGGAACACGGACCGGGGGAAGCATCGCCATCGTAGGGCGAAAAGTCGGCGAGCCCAGAGACGTGTGGTCGGAAGCTGCAGGGCGGCGGGACGTCGAAGACTTCCGGCGACGTGGAGAAGCTGAGTGGTGCCGCATCGACCCCGCTGTGTCCGGTGATAACGGAGACACACCAGACTGAGGGACCTACGAAGCGGCGACCACAGGGCGCGGAGACACCAGAGGCGTCAGCAAGGCGCGAACCCCTTTGTCCATGAAGCAGGGGACCCGGTGTAAATGGGCCTTAACAGACCGAGCCACGCCCGACCATGCAGCGGGGAGGCCGACCCGTGCCGTCTCAGCATTTTTTTTTTTTTTTTTTTTTTTTTTTTTAAGAGACAATGAACGGAGGAAGGAAAAACACAGATAAAACAAAAAGGTCCATGTGCCTAAAGGCATCCTCCATTCATAAAATGTTTGTAACAACTGGATTTAAACATTTGTTGATTGTAAGTTTGTGGAAAGCAATTCGAGGGAAGTGAATTCCAAAGAGTAGTAGCTCTGGGGATAAATGAATTCTGATAAGCAGAAGTTCTGCATTGTGGAGGAGAAAGTGTAAATTCATGGGCGCTCTCAGCTGCCCTAGTTCTACGGGGAAAGATGTGGAGAGGCGGCACAATTGAAGCAAGTTCCTCGGAACAATTGCTGTGAAAATATCTGTAGAATAATGCAAGGGATGCAACGTTTCTTCGTATGGCTAATGTAGGAAGGTCCTGTGTGATTGCAGGGTTATTGATTAATCTAATAGCTTTATTTTGAATTTTGTCCAACTGCCTCAATGCAACCACTCCACTTCCACCCCACAGAGGTGAACAGTAATCCATCTGAGAGCGCACATGACTTTTATATATTACGGCCAACTGCTCGTCAGTGAAGAATTCTCGAACTCTGTACAGGAGTCCCAGTTTTTTAGAGGCATTCTTAGCAATGCTTCTAACATAATGTGTCCAGCTCAAGTTAGTAGTTAATGTTACACCGAGAATGTCAATACTAGGGGAAGTGGGAATATTTACATCATTAAAAATATATGGGAGTCAGTGAGATTCTGTCGGTTAGAAAATTGAATGTACTTGGTTTTCTGTGCATTAAAGGAAACTAGATTCTCTTGTCCCCATTCACTAATTCTAGAAAGGTCCCGGTTCAGAGAAATTGCAGTGTTTATTTTTGAATTTATAAGATCGGGTTGGGTGAAAGAATTGGTAAATGTGAAGGAACTGTGGAGTGTTGAGTCATCTGCGTAGGAATGTATTGGATTATGAGTGGTAGATATGAGATCATTGATATGAATGAGGAACAGAGTTGGGGCCAAAACTGATCCCTGGGGAACACCAGCATTTATTGAGTGAAATTGAGAATAAAGGCCATCTACCATTACACGTATTTTTCTGTTATGAAGATAAGAAGAAATTAGTGGAACTAATGATGCAAGGCCGTAGTGTGACATCTTCGACAATAAGGATTGATGCCAGACTCTATCAAATGCCTTTGATATATCCAGTGCTATTGTATGTGTTTCACCATGTTGGTCTGTAGCTTGGTTGATTTGATGCGTAAGAAGGCAAAGAATGTCTGCAGTTGATCGACATCGTCTAAAACCATATTGCCTATCACTGATTAATTTATTATTCTCCAGATGCTTAATTATGTGATTATTTAATATAATTTCAAAAACTTTGCCAAGAGTGGAAGTTATAGCTATTGGTCTGTAGTTTGATGGATCTGAAGAGGCACCTTTTTTAGGAACTGGATGGATGTTTGCTTCTTTCCAGGGTACTGGGAAGCATGAGGTATGAGTACACAGACGGAAAAATTTTGCCAATACAGGAGCGAGCACCAAGGAGCAATTCTTAAGTACTATTGGAGGAATTTCATCTGGACCAGGAGCCTTATCTACTGAGAGATTCTGCAAAATAGTTTTGACATGTCTGGTGTGGATCTTAAGTGAGGGAATTTCAGGTGAATTAAAATTAAGTACAGGGACATCTTGATTTATGTCATCTAAGGTTGAGTTGGTGGAGAAAATATCTGCAAGAAGGTTAGCTTTACCTCGTGGGTCACTTACAAGATTGCCAGTCGGAGATTTTAATGGTGGAATGGATGAAGCATCCGGTGAAGTAGGGCGAGACTCAAACGTCATAAAGTTGACGAGACACAGGCCACCCCGTCTGGGGGTGAAGCTATCACGGCAGTAGCACGTAGCATGGGCGGGGCACCCAGTATGCCCAGCTCCCATAGCCGGACGGGCACACCCATGGCGCGCGCAGGCAAGGAGCGACATCCGCACAGTAAGCGAAGGGAGAAATGAAAGATGTCCCAGACGAAGCTCAGAGAAAGAGGATGCATAAATTGAAGGAAGGTATGACAGTATGCGCAAAAAACACACAAAAGATACCAGCCATTATGATAGGTACATAAAAGTAATAACACCCCCCCCCCCCATATGGAGAAGGACGGAGACGGACCCCCCCATGTGGGAGGGCCAAGCATACATCATAAGCAGCAACAGTCCGAAGAACCCCAAAAACCCAGGTCAGAAAAGACCAAGGTGCAGGTTCAAACACCCTGAAATAAAGCATGACAGCCATATAAGAACCGAAAAGGGTACCTGAGGGTGAAGGGATCGAAGAGGAGATGGCAGGCCAAGGGACCCAGCAGTGCAGAGCGGGAACACAACCTGATGGAAAGGAGAAGGTTATGAGACACAGTAACCGACAAACCCCAAGTACAAACAAGGCAATATTGGCCAAAAAATAGTGCCAGGGCCGAGAGGGCAAGTCCGCTCTAGAGCGGGAAAGTCCGCTCCAGAGCGGAGCAGACAGACCCGCTCCAGAGCGGACTACACCCACCCGCTCCAGAGCGGACTACACCCACCCGCTCCAGAGCGGGGCATGCATGCATGACAATGGCAGTCTAGGCAAAGGAGAAAGGCAAGCGCACAGCGAACAAGAGAGCCAGGGCATCAGAAGGCAAGGCCTAGGACCGACCTGGAGCAGGACTGGCGCCCGCTCCAGAGCGGAACAATCGTAGAGGAGACCCAGGTGAAAACAGGAGGGCTAGGGCAGCAGGAGGGAAGGCCTAGGACCGACCAGGAGCGGGACTGACGTCCGCTCCAGAGCGGAACAGGTGGAGGAGAGACCCAGTATTGAAGCCAAAGTGAAGAAGGAGCGGAGCAGAGCGGAGATGCATGCACCAGAGTGGAGATGTCCGCTCCAGAGCGGATTTGTCCGCCCTCGAGCGGAAAGGGAGATGGAGGTAAATACCAACCAAAAGGCTCGACCCAAGTGCACAGCAGGACAGCTGGCAGGGGAGCTTGCATGAGCAAAAATAAAACAGTGCGATGCAGAGGACCGACCTAGAGACGGATAGTACCATCCTAGGGCGGAGCGGGTCCAGAGTGACCCGACCACAGCAGCCAAAAAAGAGAACATGTCGGAAGCAAAGGACCGACCTGGAGCGGGATTTGTCTACGCTGCAGGGCGGAGCGGGCGCGGAGCCCTTCCCAGAGACCCGCGTCACCAAAAAGGGTGGAAGGGACGACAGTTCAAGGCATCGTAGAGCTCAAAGGAGGTGAAGACCGTGCCGCGGGGACCTCAATGTATGAGGGAGTTCAATTAAGGGGAAGACTGTGTCTCATGAACTCAAGGCCTAGGGGAGTGCCAACAAAATAAGGGAGAGACAGCGCGGGAGCGAGCGTCAGACGAAAAAAGGGTGCCCCACAGAAGGTTTAGTAAAACCAAAGCGTCATACCCCTGCGAGCCTAAGGTGGTTTAGTAAAACCAGAGAACGGCAAGCAAGAGCGACGAGGCAACATTGACGGTCCACCAAAAGTCCCTCCTCCCCCTTCCAAAAAGTTAGGGTAGGAACATGAGGCCTAGCCCTGGTGCCCCCCTCCAACTAAAAGTTAGGCTATTAACAGGGGGCCTAGCCTTGGTTGAGTGGCAGATAAAAACAAAAAACACAGGGCACACTCCAATGCGAAACATTCATGGGAAGGTAAGCAAAACATAAGGCCAAAATAACCTGTCAAGTGCAAATGAAAGTGCACAAGTTAGCCTAACTTTGCCCAAAAACCACGCAATGAAAGCAGAAAATAAGCACAAAGCATAATAGAACCTACCAGGTAAACAAAACTAAGCCACCGCAAGTGAAAATGATGATAATAACACTCGCCGAAGGGCGACGCATGCGCAGAAGCGTGACCAACCAGTTTCGACGCCATACTCAAAGTAACACACCTAAGAGCCCATTTGAAGCGTGCCTACATCACAGATCATCTGTCTAATAACCTTAGGTACCATAAATAAGGCCCACAACTCACCCAAAGGGTAGGCGACAGGAGTAGAAGCACAAAAATCGTGCGCATAGAAAACAGCGTGTGTGGAGGCTTGAGTACCGCGAAAAGGAATGCCCAATGAACCCTGTCGGGTAGTGGGGTGGATCCGTCAAGACGGCTGAAGGAGCCAGATAGGATAGCCTAAAATCCTGTAATTTTCTCTTCTTTCTCATCAATATTTTCTTATTTTCCTTTTCAAATAGTGGCCTCCAAAGTATGTACAACGTACCTAGTAGAGAGAGTAAGGTGCTACTCTAGATGTTATCGTTTTATCGCGCTAGTGATTTCGATAATTGCCCGCTCTAGAGCGGAGCAAAATTATACGATAAGTATATAGCTCTACGTTGGAACGTAGAGGCTACTACTAAATTGTGTGTATTGATTCATGAATTTATCGGTCACGGCTCTATCATACGGAGCTAGCCATTTGGCATCCTGAATGTCCATAATGCAAAAGTCAGCGAGGTCTCTAGGTTGCCAATCGTGTCTAAGTGGAAATACCCGACCGGGAGCGACACCGGGTTCGGGCACCACGTCTTTAATTGCTGGTACCACGCCTGCGCCGGCCACAGGGGCGCGATTAATGAGACGACGCCCCGATAATCCTGTAGTTTGTTTACTACTTGGCACATTAGAGAAGCGTCTGGCGGCGGAAACAGATAAATGGAACTCCACATGTTCCAGTTCGTCACCAGTGCGTCGGGTCCTCCCGCCGGCGTGGTTGTCCGGCGGGTTAGGTACAGCGGGAGTTTGTGAGTCTCCTCGGACGCAAATAGATCCACTTGTGGACGGTAAGGCTTCGCAATCATTAGGTCGAAAATATTTTGCTTGAGCGCCCATTCTACTGTTGTGCTCTGTCTCCGAGATAGAGCGTCTGCCCAGACGTTCGCTACGCCGGGGAGATAAGAAGCGCGAAGCTGAATGTCCAGCTTGTCGGCGAGTACAAAAATCTTTTCTGATACGTTTAGCAACCTCCGAGATCGCGTTGACCCCTGTTTCTGAACGCAGTGAACCGCATTCAGATTGTCCATCCTGAAGGCCACCGATTTGCCCCGCAAAGAAAAGCCGTGAGCCTGAAAGAAATACAAGGGGACTAGTAACTCTTTGACATTTATGTGGGAGGATTCTGAATGGGACCAGAGCCCTTGACCCTGGTGCCCTTGGTTTGACTGAAAGCCCCAACCTATCGTGCCTGACGCATCCGTGTCCACCCATACCGTCGGCGGAGGAGATGTCCAAGACATGACTGAGTGCAATGTTTCCCTCTTCGCCCAGACCGCTAGTAAGGTGTGTATTAATTTTGGGATGGGCCATAATGTTTCCGCCGGCAATAGTGGAAAAAATTTGTTGCCCTCCAAAATTAAACGTTTGACTTTCAACCGGCCCAACTTTACAGTTAGTTGAATCCAGTTGAGAGAGCCGACCAGAGATTCCCAGACTCTCTGTGTCGTAGTCAGACTGTGAAGAAACAGAAACAGTTTCTTGCGAAACCTGTTCCGATTGTCCACACTCCGACTCAGAGTGAGAGCAGCTGTGTCCCAGACCAGCCCTATCCACTGAACTACTTGTGATGGAACAAGGTTTGACTTTACCAGGTTTACCTTGAATCCTAGAGTTTTTACATGAGTTAATGTTATGTTGACATGACTTATGCATAATTGTTCCGTCTCCGCCACCACCAGCCAGTCGTCTAGATACCACAAAATCCTGATCCCTTGTTGCAACAAGGGCATCAGGGCTTGCCGGACTAATTTCCTTTAGCGACTGGTTTGGGCTTGGTAAAAGTGAAAGCAGGTTTCTGAGACGGGGCAGGACTGTGCTTCAAGGCCTGAGCCATGTTAAACACCGTCCTCCACACCTCTGGGGACATTAAAGAGGCAGTTAGAACTGGGCACATTACTACTTGATTAGCAATCCTATCCGGGAGCTTTCGGACTAGAGACATCCTTAGATCTTGTCTTGCCCGCACCGCCTCTAACAAGGCCGTGCATACATCTCCTAGTGACTGAATAGAAGTTTGGAGAAGTAAGCGTCTAGATAGTTCGATTGCCTTTCGAACTTCTGTGTCCGCGATAGCCTGAGCAGATCTTGGCATTGATTTTGCTACTTGTTGCGTAACAATACACTGAGAAAATAGTCTGTACGCCTTACCCCGTAGCCTAAACTCCCGGTCTAGGTGAGCAGTGGAAGGTGTAGAGGACGGATCTTTAAGCTCGCATAGATTAATTTTAGGGGCAGCTAAAAAGGCAAAGAGAGTAGAGGGAACTCCGCCGGCAGAGTATACTGGGAGAGAGAACCAAGAATGGCTCTCTTGTGGAATTTGGTGTGAAGCTTTAGAAGTGAATGTGGTTGCAAAGTTTTGCACCTCGACTTCCCAGTCCACCCAAGGTCCCGGACCCAATTGCTCCACCTTCAAAACTGGATTCGCGGCTGAGTCAGTAAACGTCTTTAATCCCAACTCAGGGGTTAGAGCTGACAGCGCTTTGATATCATTGAACCCATCATGTTTTGTCCAGTCCGAAAACAGTTTTGAAGCTGACGCAGGGGGTAGGGCAGGTGTAGAAGAATATACAAAATAGTCATGAGTATAATAGTTGGGGATGGCCTTAATACTAACATCAAGTACATTTCCCAGCATATCAAGAGCCCTTAACTTCCTAGATTTATTTCCTTGGATTACCCACTCTCGTGGCACCGGAAGCTCCCCTGACATAGTGGACTGTGCCGCCTCCGGCTTTGTTGGTACCAGTGATACCCACGAATCGTCTGGCCCGTATAAGAGAGGCATAGCCCCTTTTCTGACCGGGGCTTTGTCTAATGGGGGAAGATTTACGTCTGCTATTACTCGCACATTGGAAGTAGTTAGTGCCGCCGAAGTTGGCCTAGTAACAATAGTAGGTGATACAAGGGGAGTGAGCGGAGTTTGTGTCAAAGTAACGGAAGTAGCCAGAGGTCGGACAGTCGATGTTGGCGTGGGAGCTCCCAGACCAACCATAGGAGGCTCCGGTTGCTGGCCAAAAAACTTAGTTAAAGCACTCGCTAATAACCCATCAATCTCATCCGCTGTGACAAAATGAGCAGATGAAGAACTATTAGGTGAAATATCCCTATTCTGAGAGTTATCTTCATTACCCACCTCAGAAATAATAGACCCATCATCCCCTGCCTCCGGTCCCTCCTGAGAGGATTCTGCCGAGGCGGGGGCCCCTTGCCATGTTAAGTCAGGGATGGAAGACGGTGTCTCCGCGTCCCGGTGGACTTCAGCCTCTACCTGAGTTGCCTGAGAAGGCAGAGAGCTGTCCCGCCATGGCTGGGAGTACCTCCAAACTCCCCGGCCTTGGTCGGAACTTACTTGTGAGCCAGGCTCCACCCCAATGACTGAGCCCTCACTCGAGCCCTCTCGTGGGGTATCACTGCCGGGAGAACCCTCTAAATCTAAAGTGAGAATATCATTATTTGGGGACACTATGTCCGCCGGAATATCCCCGACCACAGTCTCTGACTCCACTTCCGACCTGTCAGATTGGACTTGAGACATGTCGGGAGTAGAGGCAGAAAGCGAGGTTCGAGGCTCCGGCGAACGCCGGGAGGACTTTCGTACATGAGACTCTTTTTTAGAAGACTTGTGACTCCGCCTCGACTTTGATGTATCACTTGAACTATCCTTGGTCTTGTCTGTCTTGCTCTTCTTCCACGAAGGTGCAGTCGAGTGACTATGTGTCTGCTTTCTGAGAGGAGACCGTGACCTGGACCTAGCTCTTGATTCCGAAGTTGTCGCCGGGGAAGACGGCTCTCGCGGTCTCTTAGATGTGCCGGGGGAGGCAAGAAGCTCTTTAACCAGCCCAGCCTCTGCCGGCTTAGTGACTTTACTTCGGGAAGGAGGACGTTTAATTGGGGGGTACTGAACCATCAAACGGTCCCACAGAATTACGTTCTCACACTGCAATGCTTTATGAGCCACTGCAGTCGCATAATTAGTAAGAAGCTGTCTGACCTCGCGTAATGCAACCGCCGCGGCCAGATTGTCATGCTGTAATACTTTAACACCCAGCTGACTACAAAAGGTACAATTCTTTGTGACCCACAAACCCCGTGATCTGTCTAAGCATTTGACACAACGAATGCACAGAGTGTGCGCAAAAATAGGGATTCCAGAACATGAGGGTGTTGAGCAAAGAGCAAAAACAGGGGCTAGAGCAGCCATTGCAGAGACTGGTTAAAAGCTAACTCCCCCCGGGCCTCACTTGGTCCTCTGAGGACCCGCCGGAACTCCGCCCTGGAAAAAAGAAAATTTCCAGGAATTAATGCTCATAAGGTTACCCCACAATGTTCTAACACAAGTGTTAATGAACCGCCGGGCAACGAGACGTAATACCCCACCATTACCTCTCGTTACCCTGTAGGTTCGTATGTAAAGATTTGTAAATAACTTTACGTGTCCAAAAGATTTAAGAATATCCTCTGACATGATATAAAGATGAGCAGTTCTTTATAAGTGACGCAGTCTTCCCTGTGATATAACGTTCACCGGGAACCCATACTAAGACGCCGGCCTCCTTATTATAACGCAGTTGGCCAGGTTAAGCCCATCTTAATCATTAGATCGCCGTGAGTTGAATGTCTTGATACCTAAATGTATCCCTCAATTGTTAGGCTAATTCTACCGAATTTGCAAATCCGTGATTCCCACCCTCCCGAGGTTCAACCGCCGGGTGAAAAATAATAGAAAAGTTAACCCCAATTGTTCCTATCCCTACTTCTTTGCAAAAGATCGCCGGGGTGGAAAGACTACTCAAAACAACACAGCCCATTCTTCAACGGCTTTGCAAAACCGGGAAAAACTATCGTCAACAGGTGTCCGCATGAACCCCTAGTTGAATCGGGTAACGCCCTTCCGCCGGGAAACTCATAGTAAGCCTGAATACAGGCCCCACTACAGATACGCAGTTCTGGAGAGCCCTCAAGCCACCACTCGCCGGGGGAAACTAGCCTATTTTAACCACGTGTGATAAAAACTCGGCAACCAGCCGGATTTTCTCGGTGCAATCGAGAAAACCCGCCGGAAAAGGCAACCCACACCCACCAGACGCAATCTGAGAACCAGCCGGGTTTTCACGGAGCAATCGAGAAAACCCGCCGGAAACGGTAACCCACACCAACCAGAAGCAATCGGAGGTACACAAATAGTGCCTGGAATAAGCCAATACACAACTTATCCAGAACACACATGACACAGTAGTACATATTTATTAGTGGCCCCTCCATCATTGACGAACATGCCTATTACATAAGGCATCCTCTTCAAACACTAATCCGCCGTAGTTTGAATCTACCGCGCAGAGCATTTAAAATCTGAGGAGCCTTCATCATGAGCGCACGCGACCTCACTCATGGCTTCAGTCATTATGAATTGGGTTCTCACTACGAAAAAACTTCGTAAAAAATAAAAACAAAAATAAAATAAGAATAACTATCCAATAAGCTTTCCATCATATCGTGGATGTACTTGTGTGGATCTTTGACCAGACGCTGATTCAGGCGTCATTCTTCCTTCTCTGCTCTGCGCTCAGCCTGCCCGGACGTGTCTCCCCACGCTCCGCTAGTTCCGCATTTGCTGCGTCCCTAGTGAGTTTTTTCTCATTTGTTTACTCCGGGATGTATCGAGTAAGGTTAGGATATGCGCAGCAGGAGTGTCCTGGGCTGGTTGCCCGCAGTGCAGTGTATTTTGGGTCGTGTGTTTGGGGCATCTATTTCGGATGTACCCTCGTGGTCCTGTTGTGGACATGTGAACTTTTCACAGTTGAGTTAGCTTGTGATGCAGGCGGCTTTCACTACGCGTTATTTTATGCTGCCTTTTATCTTTCTGATGAGGTAAGCGTTGCTTACTGACGTTCCCAGCGTATTTTTCTTCACTTAGTGAAGTTTTTTCTGGGTCCCGAGTCAGTCTTCCCTTTGTCGGAAGTTTTTGCTACAGTGGTGTGTTGGCGGTGGTTCCTGTTGTTATATTTCCAGTGTTTTTTGTTTATATTTCAACATTTCTTATGCCGTCTACTTAGGCCTAGCCAGCCGCTCGTAGCTTTGCCACATGTACAAGTGTTATTGTTTATTTTATAAATATGTCCTACTGTGTCATGTGTATCCTGGTTTAGTTGTGTATTGGCTAATTCCACGGACTATGTATGTTTCCTGGATTAGTTGTGTATTGTCTAATTCCACGGATTATTGTGTGGGCCCTAGGCTAGTCGTGCTTGGCTTGCTCTTGGGTCTTTTGTGCGTTCAGATGGTTTTTGAGCGGGGTGGGTTACTTTCCGGCGGGTTTTTCTCGGTTACACCATGAAAAACCCGGCCGAGAGCCGTGTTGGGCCACGCGTGGTTTCAACACAGGCTTGTGTCCCCGGCGATGAGGTGTCTGGGTGTCTGTGGCTCTCCAGGACTGCGTCTCTGTGTTGGTGCCTGTTTCAGGCTCCCTATGATCCCCGGCGGACTGGTTGTACCCATCTAACATTGTTCATGCGGACATATGTTATGAAGTTTTTCTACCCGGTTTTACAAACCAAAGGAAAAACCTAGCCGTTGTTGAGGGCTTTCCTCCCCGGCGATCTTTTACAAAGAAGTGGGGACAGGAACTTATGGGGTTAACGTTTTTTACATCTCACCCGGCGGGTGCACCTTGGTAGGGTGGGATGAACGTCTTGGTCATTCAGTTTAGTTAACCGATCCATTTTAGTGATACTTTATGTATCACCGCCTTCAGACTTACGGCGATCGAAGGCTCAATTGGGGTTAACATCTTTTTCACAAATTTTTCACACCCGGCGGGTGCTCCTGGGAGGAGGAAATAAGGAATTTACAATTCAATTTAGTTAACCAGTTAATTGAGAGATACGTTAATGTATCGCCGCCTTCAAACTTACGGCGATCCTTTGTGAGACAATTCGTTAGAAATCAGATGTCGTATCAGCCTGCCCTGTGTTATTCTGCTAAATATTTCAGGTGCCGGCGTCTTTGTGGGGGGTTGTTTTCCAAATTTGAATCTTGAAACAGTCACCACCGGAAAGACTATGTTTATAAACGCCATACTGGTCCTTTATATTATGTCAGAGGGTATTCTTAACTTTCTTAAGACATGTTTAGATATTCGGAAATCTTTATAGAATCCCGCCGCGTAGCGAGCTGTGATCGTTGTGACATTACGTCTCGTTACTCGGCGGGTTATTAACACGTGTGTGCGAACATGTTGGGTTAACCTTATGAGCATTAATTCCTGGAAATTTTCTTTTTTCCAGAGCTGGGCTCCGGCGGACCAATACAGACCCTGCAGTAGTTTTCCCACCAGTCTCTGTCATGGCTACCTTTGCCCCAGTTTTTGCTTTATGCATTACCCCTACCTGTGCCGGTATCCCTATTTTTGCGCACACTCTTTGCATCAAGTGTGTTAAATGTCTAGACCGTTCAAGGGGTCTGTGGGTGATGCGCAACTGTTCCTTTTGCTCCCAATTAAGTGTCAAAGTCCTCCACGATAATGATAAGACCGCAGCGGTCGCCTTACGAGAGGTTAGGCAACAGATGTCAGCGTATACTACGATTGTGGCTCATAAGTCACTTCAATGTGACAACGTCCCTCTTTGGGATAGGCTTCTTTTTGAGCACCCTCCCCCTAAACGTTCCTCTCGAGTAACTAGTCGTAAGCCGGCGGAGACTGGTCAGGGTTCTGTGTCTTCTCCTGCTGCTACTGCGAAACGTCAACGAGAGCCTATACCCCCGGCGGCAGCCTCCTCGTCTCGGGAGAGATCTCGGTCTAGGTCACCTCTCAGGCACCAGCCACCTAGTCTTGCCTCTTCACCATCGAGTAAGAAGAGTAAGACAGAAAGTTCCACCAGTGGTCACGGCGATAAATCCTCCAAATCGAAGAGTAGTTCACGGTCACACCGCAGCCATAAATCTTCAAAAAAGGATTCCCATGATAGAAAGGCCTCCCGACATTCGCCAGTTTCTAGTGCTTCTCATCGTACCTCAACCCCAGACAGAGTTTGTGTTCGGTCTCAAGGGTCCAGTATAGTGCCTGTACCTAAAGATGATTTACCCATTAACATTTTAACCCTGGAATTGGAGAGTTCAGGGGGCTCAGTGATTGAGAGTGTTTCGGACTCCCAAGGGAGTGTAGGCCAAGGCCTAGGTGTTTGGCGATATTCTTGGCCAGGGCCTGACCACCCACTTCCGGCTCAAACTATTTACACAGTGGCTGACGTCCACCGGGACGCTGCGATCCCATCCTCTATTCCTGACTTATCTTGGCAACAAGGTGGTACCCCAGCTTCGGCGGGATCTTCTCAGGAGGAACAGGATGATAAAGACGAGGTTTCAATTATATCTGATATGGAAGGGCAAGAGTCAGGTTCAGGCTTAGACGCTGCGCAAAATCTTAATGATTCACCAGTGAGTACATCATCAAGTCAATTTGTCACTGCACAGGAAATTGATGGGCTACTTAGTAATGCTTTATCTAAAAAAAAATGGCCAACAGCAGGAAACTCCCACAGTGGACTTGGGAGCTCCCACGACAAGCTCTACGGTACGGCCTCTGATGACTTCTATTGCTTTGACTCAGATACCTCACCCTCCCCCTCTGTCACCATCAGTGGTTACTAGGCCTGCTACGGCGGCATTGACCACTTCGAATGTAAGGGTTATAACGGATGTCAATCCGCCCCCTCTAGACAGAGCGCCTCTCAGAAAGGTAGCTATGCCCTTGCTTTACGGACCAGACGAGTCATGGGTCCTTTTGACCCCCACTAAACCAGAGCTCGCCCAACCTACCTTGTCAGGGGAACTCCCAGTACCGCGTGAGTGGGTCATCCAGGGCAATAAATCTAAGAAATTAAGGGCCTTGGATACTTTGGGAAATGTACTAGATGTCAACATAAAGGCTATACCTAGTTATTATCACCAGGACTATTTTGTTTATGCTGCTAAGCCGGCTTTACCCTCTGCCTCAGCTTCAAAATTGTTTTCAGATTGGTCTAAGCATGATGGGTTTAATAACATTAAGACTCTGTCAGCTCTCACTCCAGAACTCGATTTGCAAACCGTCACAGACGCAGCGGCTAATCCAGTCTTGAAGGTGGGGCAGTTGGGTCCAGGACCTTGGGTGGAATGGGAGACAAAGGCTCAAAACTTTGCGACCACATTTACTTCCAAAACTTCCCACCAGATCCCTCAAGATACTCATTCTTGGTTCTCCATGCCAGTGTGTTCTGCCGGCGGAGTCCCTTCAGCTTTGTTTGCTTTCTTAGCTGCCCCTAAAATTAATCTTTGTGAGCTAAAAGACCCTTTCACTACCCCTACCCCAACTCACCTAGACCGAGAATTTAGGCTAAGGGGGAAAGCTTTTCGCCTGTTCCCTCAATACATAGTGTCTCAACAGGTAGCAAAGTTTTTGCTCCGGTCCACTCAGGCAATCGCAGACGCGGATGCCAGACGATCGGTTGAATTGTCCCGGCGACTGCTTCTTCAGTCGTCAATCCAGTCTTTGGGTGACATCCGCACCGCCTTGCTTGAGGCGGTACGAGCGAGACAAGACCTCAGAATGTCCTTAGTCCGAAAACTGCCTGATCGCATTGCGAATCAGGTGGTCATGTCACCAGTGCTCACTCCCTCTTTAATGTCCCCTGACGTGTGGCGAACGGTGTTTAATATGGCTCAGGCTATAATAGGATATAATATATGGAGAAATGATAGAAAGGGTAAAAGGGGACGTGGAGTGGCAGTATTAGTTAAGAACCCTATGACAGCAAAGCACGTGGAGTTAAATAATGACAGGGCAGAAATAATGGCAGTTGAACTCAATGATATAGAAGGAAAAAAGCTAGACATAGCAGTAGCTTACATGCCACCAAAGACCAGAGCATGGAGGGAGTTGGAGTATGAGGAGATGGTAGAGGATATGATTCAGTCGTTGAGAAGATTGCTTTTAAGGAAGAATCGATTGATCTTGGTAGGAGATTTCAACTGCAGTGAGGTTGATTGGGAATCGGGAGATGCAGGGCCAAATCAGAGATCTTGGGGAAGTCGGTTAGTGGAGTTGGTTACGGAAAATGTACTTGCACAACATGTGAAGGAAAATACAAGAATGAGGGGTAATAACGAACCTTCTAAACTCGATCTGATTTTTACAAAAGATCCTCACGAAATTAGTGATATAAACTATCTATGTCCTGTAGGTAAAAGTGATCACCTATTACTAAAATGGAAGTTGACCTCGAGTAATGCCAATAGATTAGACAATAGCTACATAAATGACAGATTAAATTATAGTAAAGCTGATTATGTATCCTTGAAAAGATATTTAGAGGGAGTAGATTGGGATCTTATTTTGAAGGAACGGGACGTACAAGGTAAATATAGTAGATTCCTCGAAATTTATAGAGTAGGAACCAATATGTTTGTCCCAAGATATAAAACTGGAAATTTTACTAAGCAGAAAGATTGGTTTAATTTGAAATGCAAAAGAGCTTTGGGTAGGCGTGATGCAGCTTGGGCTAGATTAAGAAGAAGGAACACTGAGAGTAATCGGAATAAATATAAACAGGAGAGGAATAGATATGTTAACATAATTAGGCAAGTTAAAATGAACTATGAGAAGAACATAGTAAATAAATGTGAAAGTGACCCTAGATTATTTTATAAATATATAAACAGTAAGTTGAAGGTAAAGAAACAAATTACTAAATTAAGAGTTGATGCTAGAACGTATGAAAATGTATCGGACATGTGTGAGGTAATGAATAACAAATTGGGGTCAGTTTTTACTAGAGAGGAAGGTTTTGACGAACCACAGGCGGGAGTACTGGAGAGTGGTCTTAGTAAGATTGAAATAACTAGAGATGAGCTGTTATCTGCGATGAGAGGACTTGAAGTAAGGAAAGCTATGGGACCGGATGAAGTGTCTGCCTGGGTTTTAAAGGAGTGTGCAGAGCAATTAGTGGAGCCAGTGAGGGACATAATTCAAGCTTCCTTAGATAAAGGACAGGTTCCTGTTGAATGGAAAAGAGCTAATATCATTCCGATATTCAAGAATGGAAACCCTGAGGACCCTCTAAACTATAGACCAGTTTCACTTACTAGTATTGTATGCAAGATTTGTGAAAAGCTAATTAGGAAGAGATGGATGAAAATGTTGGAGAGAAAGAAGATAATAACCCCAAAGCAATTTGGATTCAGAGAAGGGACATCTTGTGTTACCAGTTTGCTATGTTATTACAGTAGGGTGATAGATGTACTCCAAGAAAGAGGCGGATGGGTGGACTGCGTCTACTTAGACTTTCCAAAGCATTCGATAAGGTACCACATAAGAGATTGTTATCTAAGCTTGAGACACTAGGATGTGTCAGGGGGAGTTTGCTGAAATGGATGGAGAGCTATTTAACAGATAGGGAAATGAGGACCAACATTAGAGGAACTTACTCATCGTGGCGGAAAGTTGAGAGTGGTGTGCCGCAGGGATCTGTGTTGGCACCTCTCATGTTCCTTATGTACGTGAATGACCTGCCGATAGGCATAAACTCTTACATGTCAATGTTTGCAGATGACGTAAAAATTATGAGACAAATAACAAATAAAAGTAGTTGTGAGGAGCTGCAAGGGGATTTAGATAAAATATACGAATGGAGCACCAAGTGGAAAATGAAATTTAATATAAGTAAATGCCATGTGTTAAATATGGGAAGAAGTGTGAATAGACCAAATTGGGAGTACAGGATGGGAGATAATATAATTAGCAAGGCCGAAAAAGAAAAAGATTTAGGGTTGATTATACAAGATAATTTGTCGCCAGAGAAACATATTAACAAGCTCTTTAGCGGAATGTATGCAATGGCCGGGAATATGAAAGTTGCTCTGAACTACTTGGATGAGACCATGGTAGCGAAAATTATGAAGAGTATGATTAGACCAAGATTGGAGTATGCAGCAGTGGTGTGGTCCCCGCATCTAAAGAAGCATATTCACAAGTTAGAAAGAATCCAGAGAGCAGTCACTAGATTGGTTCCAAGTCTCAGAGAACTGCCATATGAAGGGAGGCTAGACAAATTAAATCTACCGAGTCTAAAAGAGAGGAGAGAGAGGGGAGACATGATAATGATGTACAAATGTACCCGGGGGCTGGAGAGGCTGGATAGGGAGGATATATTAATTATGGATACAGGAATAACTAGAGGCCACAGCTACAAAGTAAAAAGACCTACCTGCAAGAACGATATCAGGAAGTTTAGCTTCCCCTATAGATGTATTGACAAATGGAATGGGCTGGAGGAGGAGGTGGTAGGGGCAAGGAACATCCATATTTTCAAGAAAAAATTGGATAAAAAGTAGACTGAGAGACGGGACAACACGAGCTTAGCTCAACTCCTGTAAACTACAATTAGGTAAATACAGTCCCACCCCTTCTAAGAAACCTGCCTTTAACTTCCCCAAACCCAGGCCAGTCGCTAAGGCTCAGCCGGGGGGATCTAAGCCCTTTCTTCCCCCTAAGTCCTCCTCCCCTCAAGGTCAGTACAGGCATAGACAGAGTAGGTTTTCAGGTCAGAGAGGACACGGCCATAATAAGCCAGGTCAGGGCCCGTCTTCGGCCAACGCCAGCCAGCCGGCGAAGCGTCCACCACCACCAACTCCACCACCAACATGGGCGGGTGCCCAACCCCGAAAAGGGTTGAAATAGGGGAGCTATCCCCCCGCCAAAGGCGGCTTTCTAGGGCCTTTCCTAGCTGATGCTGAGAGGATTGGGTTCTAGTCATGTGGTGATGGGCTGGTCTATTAGAGTGAGAACTGAGCAATCTCTGCCATACCCATAGCTTACTCTGACTGTTCCTTTTACTTATATATTTTCTAGATCTCAAGTGACGGCGTCTCTAACGTGGATTGACCTCCCAATCTACCAAGATTGGAAGCCAAAGCGTCACATTTTTCCCTTGCCCCTCAACTTTCTCTTCATAATTGCTGAGGGACACAGGGCCCTGGGTGGGGCTTTGGATTCCCGGGCATTTTCGCACCCTCCTCAGCTCCCCGCCATGGAGTGGCTTCGGTCACCCAGGCTTTATTGTGGTCGGCGGGGAGGGTTCTGTGGGGGCGCTCGGTTATGGCCTTGGCCTTGCTCAGGGCCTTGGGGCTGTTCGGCCAGGCAGCTTGGGGAACAACAACAACAACAACAACTCCACCACCATCAAAAAACTAAAGTCTCTCTCACTCCCGGTGCCAGTCTTAAGGCCGGCGGATCCGAGGGTAGTACAGCCGGCGAACCCTTGTCTGCTAACTGGGTCGTTCCGAACGTGTCACCAAGCATGGCCGTTAAACACTTGGGCACGGATGGTGGCACGCAAAGGCATCACTTGGCAGTGGCTCCGGCGACCTCGCTTACGTCAGCCGACAACGGCAAATTTTGTTTCTTTAGAGGTGGAGTCACTGGTCCAGGAAATGATTGCCAAGAATGTCATCATCCCGGTCCCCCTTGGACGTATTCACGTCCAAGCTATTTTTGGTTCCCAAAAGGGACAGTGTTCAGATGAGACCGGTCGTAGACCTGTCTTATCTGAACCTTCACATTCACAACGAGTCATTCCGAATGTTAACAGTACACCAAATCAGGCTAACACTTCCGCCGGGAAGTTGGATGTGTTCCCTAGACCTGACAGACGCTTATTGGCAATGTATCGGTAAACAAAAGATTTCAAAGGTTTCTGACCTTACGGATCAGGCACCAAAATTTTATTTTTCAAAGGATGCCATTCGGTTTGAACCTGGCACCTCGATTATTCACGAAATTAGTCCGGCAAGCCCTGATGCCGTTGTTAAAGCAAGGAATCAGAGTTTTGTGGTACCTAGACGACTGGCTGGTGGTGGCAGAGACAGAGCAATTATGCATCAAACATGTCAACATAATTTTAAATCATGTCAAAACTCTAGGGTTCAAGGTAAATCTGGTAAAGTCAAACCTTGTTCCCTCACGAGTAATTCAGTGGATAGGGCTGGTCTGGGACACAGCTGCTCTCACTCCGAGTCAGAGTGTGGACAATCGCAACAGGTTTCGCAGGAAACTGTTCATGTTTCTTCACAGTCTGACTACGACACGGAGGGTCTGGGAGTCTCTGGTCGGCTCTCTCAACTGGATTCAACTAACTGTAATGTTGGGCCGGTTGAAAGTAAAACGTTTAATATTGGAAGGCAACAAATATTTCCCACTCTTACCAGCGGGAAAGTTATGGCCCATCCCAAAATTAATCCACACCTTACTAGCGGTCTGGGCGAAGAGGGAAACGTTGCACTCAATAATGTCATGGACCTCTCCTCCGCCAACGGTATGGGTAGACACGGATGCGTCAGGCACAATAGGTTGGGGATTTCAGTCAAATCAGGGGCACCAGGGTCAGGGGCTTTGGTCCCACTTAGAAATCTCCCACATCAATGTCAAAGAATTACTAGTCCCCTTGTATTTCCTTCAGGCTCACGGCCCTGCTTTACGGGGCAAGTCGGTGGCCTTCAGAATGGACAATCTGAACGCAGTTCTCTGTATTCAGAAACAGGGGTCAACGAGGTCAAGGAAGTTGCTAAACGTGTCGGAAGAGATTTTTACTCTAGCCAACAGACTAGACATTTATCTTCACGCATCTTATCTCCCAGGCGTAGCAAACGTCTGGGCAGACGCTCTGTCCCGGAGACAGAGCACGACAGTAGAATGGGAGCTCAAGCAACCCATTTTCAACCAAATGATTACAGAGCTCTACCATCCACAAGTGGATCTGTTTGCATCCGAGGAGACTCACAAACTCCCTCTATACCTCACCCGCCGGACGAAAACGCCGGCAGGGGGGCCAGACGCCCTAGTGACAGACTGGAACAGATGGAGCTCCATCTATCTGTTTCCGCCGCCAGACGCGTCACTAATGTGCCACGTAGTGAACAAACTACGAGATTATCGAGGCTTAGTCTCGCTAGTCGCGCCCCTGTGGCCGGCGCAGTTGTGGTACCAGCAATTAAAGACGTGGTGCCCGCACCCGGTGTCGCTCCCTGTCGGGTATTTCCACTTAGACACGATTGGCAACCTAGCGACCTCGCTGACTTTTGCATTATGGACATTCAGGAGGCCAAGTGGCTAGCACCATACGGTAGAGATGTGACCAATAAATTATTAAATCAATATACTCAGTCTACAAAACGACAGTATCAATCACATTGGCAAGCCTTTACTTCTTGGATCATTAGAACAGAACAGACTGTGCCCTCAGTAGCATTAGTTTTCAATTATTTAAATTATCTGTTTGAGCAGAAACGTTTATCTGTGGTAACGTTAAAAAATCACTTAACTACGATTAGAGTGCCCTTTTTAGACCTTACAGGTCTCTCCATACCGGTAGCGGAGGAAACTGGTTTTATGAGGGCATGTTTTAAACTCCGCCCACCTCCCCGTCAGCTCTTGCCTACTTGGTCTCTGGACAAGGCATTGTCTTTACTTCACTCTCGTCTGTACCAAAATACTGCAGATTTTGCATTACTCTTAAAAAAGGCTGTATTCCTTTTGGCTTTGGCCACCGGGAACAGAGTGTCTGAGCTGGCGGCGATGAGCAACACACCTAATTGCCTTAGGTTTGGTAGACTTAATGAATGTATTCACATTGCACCTTCCCCGGGATTTGTAGCCAAGAATGAGCACAGTGCACACGTGTTTTCTGAGTTCACGGTGCCGGCGTTAAAAAGGGGAAAGGTGCACCATAATCTATTTCCAGTGCAAGCTCTAACCAAATATTTGAGAGTAGCTCCTCTAAACCCCCAAGGTGCTTTATGGGTAGCGAGTACGGGTAAACGCTTTCTGAAACGGAGATTAGCTTCTCTTCTGGTCGAAGTCATTAACCCCTACACCACGGAAGGGCTCTTGAACGCCCATAAAAAAGCATATAACAGGTACCCGGAAGGGCTCTTGAACGCCCAGTGGTTGAAAGCCTGTGAGCTTCGTGTGCGAGGCGTCGGTCCGACGCATGTAAACAACAGCCGGCTGGACCGACGCCCCGCATCTCCGGCCACAAGAAGGAGAGCGTCGCTTGTTCGTGTGTGCCTGTATGTTATTGTTAAGTATCGAAAAGTACTGTAATGTGGCTGTTTTTGCCATAAAGTTATCTCCAATGAAATCATCATCACAATTCAACCAGTTGACTTAGAGAGCTCTACTTAACGCCATTCTACAGGTAAATAACACAGCTATGCTTGGGGATGCGCGGGAATGCGGGAAGCAGTCAGAATAACAAATATACGGTAGCCTAGCCTAGACGTTTTTCGGCCAAAACACCCGGGTTTCGGGGAATATTTATGTAATGCGTAGCCGGGGCTGGAGGGTTAAAGAGAGTAATCCCGGCGTTGTGGGTAGGGCCCACGATTTACGCAAATGGGCAGCCTCTTTACGTTTCCTGAAGAACTTTTCAGTAGAAGATATTTCGTCCACACAGTTGTGGGCGTCTAATCATACGTTTTTGACTAGATACTTGTCAGTTGCTCTAGACAAACCTTCCTTACCATGTATAGCTTTAAGGCAGAGGGTCTAGGTGGCCCTTCAGTCACTTTTGTTTACTTTCAAGGAAAAAAGGGGGGGTGGGGTGCAGTCAGTGTAACATAGGACACTCTAGACCCCGCTGGAGTGTAAGAGCTGTGATACAATTTATGGTTAATGTGATACGAAAATTTCTCTGCGAGAAATTGTGCTAGTACAATGTTAGTACAAAACAACGGGGTTGTTATAGTAGTTTTAGCTGTGAAAGCAATTAAGTATTAAACAGTGGAGATCTTTTGCAAATTATTTCCACGAATATTATGGGGTTTATTATGTGCACATGTAAACTTATAACTTGTTATTTATTAGTGGCCCCTCCATCATTGACGAACATGCCTATTACATAAGGCATCCTCTTCAAACACTAATCCGCCGTAGTTTTGAATCTACCGCGCAGAGCATTTAAAAACTGAGGAGCCTTCATCATGAGCGCACGCGACCTCACTCATGGCTTCAGTCATTATGAATTGGGTTCTTACTACGAAAAAACTTCGTAAAAAATTAAAACAAAAGAAAATAAGCATAACTATCCAATAAGCTTTCCATCATATCGTGGATGTACTTGTGTGGATTTCTGACCAGACGCTGATTCAGGCGTCATTCTTCCTTCTCTGCTCTGCGCTCAGCCCGCCCGGACGTGCCTCCCCACGCTCCGCTGGTTCCGCATTCGTTGCGTCCCTAGTGAGTTTTTTCTCATTTGTTTACTCCAGGATGTATCGAGTAAGGTTAGGATAGGCGTAGCAGGAGTGTCCTGGGCTGGTTGCCCGCAGTGCAGTGTATTTTGGGTCGTGTGTGTGGGGCATCTATTTCGGATGTACCCTCGTGGTCCCGTTGTGGACATGTGAACTTTTTCACAGTTGAGTTAGTTTGTGATGCAGGCGGCTTTCACTACGCGTTAATTATTGCTGCCTTTTATCTTTCTGATGAGGTAAGCTTTGTTTTCTGACGTTCCCAGCGTATTTTTCTTCACTTAGTGAAGTTTTTTCTGGGTCCCGAGTCAGTCTTCCCTGGGTTGGAAGTTGTTGCTACGGTGGTGTGTTGGCGGTGGTTCCTGTTGTGATATTTCCAGTGTGTGTGTATATTTCAACTGTTATTATGCCGTCTGCCTAGGCCTAGCCAGCCGCTCGTAGCTTTGCCACATGTACTAGTGTTATTATTTATTATTTATAAATATGCCCTACTGTGTCATGTGTATCCGGGTTTTAGTTGTGTATTGGCTAATTCCTCGGACTATAATTGTTTCCTGGTTTAGTTGTGTATTGGCTAATTCCACGGATTATGGTGTGACCTTGGGTTAGTCGTGCGTGGCTCTCCTCGTGTCTTGTGTTGTTCAGATGGTGTCTGTTCAGGGTGGGTTTCCTTCCGGCGGGTTTTTTCTCGGTTTCACCATTAAAAAAATCCTGGCCGAGAGCCGTGTTGGGCCACACGTGGTTGTTAACACTGGCTTGTATCCCCGGCGTGGGGGGGTGTCTGTGGCTCTCCAGGACTGCGTCTCTGTGGGTGCCTGGTTTCAGGCCTCCTTTGATTCCCGGCGGGATGGCTGTACCCATCCATATAAAACGGCGTTCTTGTGGACATACGTTTTGGGAGTTTTTCTACCTGGTTTTACGACAACCACATGAAAAACCTAGCTGTTGTTTAGGCTTTCCTCCCCGGCGATCTTTTACAAAGAAGTGGGGACAGGAACTTATGGGGTTAACTTTTAAACTTCTCACCCGGCGGGTGCACCGGGGTAGGGTGGGATGAACGACTTATGTCTTTCAGTTAGTTAACCAATCCATTTTAGTGATACTCTGTGTATCGCTGCCTTTACTCTTACGGCGATTGAAGGTTCAATTAGGTTAAATATCGATTCTCACACCCGGCGGGTGCTCCTAGGTGGAGGAACTAAGGAATTTACAAAATTCAATTCGATTTAACCTCTTAATTTAGTGATACAATTAGGTATCGCCGCCTTCTAACTTACGGCGATCTTTTGTGACAATTCGTTAAACATCAGATCTCGTATCATCCTGCCCTGGGCTATTCTACTAAAATAATTCAAGGGCCGGCGTCTTTATGGGGGGTTGCTTTGTTACAAAATTGAATCTTGAGACAGTCACCTCCTCCAAGAGACTATAAGTGCCATGCTGGACCATTATATCAGAGGGTATTCTTCACTTTCTTTAGCAAAAGATTTGTTTAGACTTTTTACACCCCGCCGCGTAGCGAGATGTGTTAGTTGTGTCTTTGCATCTCGTTACCCGGCGGGTTATTAACACTTGTGTGCGAACATGTTGGGTTAACCTTATGAGCATTAATTCCTGGAAATTTTATTTTTTTCCAGAGCTGAGCTCCGGCGGACCAATACAGACCCGGCGGTAGTTTTCACCCACCAGTCTCTGTCATGGCTACCGTGGCCCCAGTTTTTGCCCTGTGCACTACCCCTACTTGTGCTGGTATCCCTATTTTTGCGCATACCCTTTGCATAAGGTGTGTTAAATGTCTAGACCGTTCAAGGGGTCTCTGGGTTATGCATAATTGTTCCTTTTGCTCCCAATTAGCTGTTAAAGTCCTTTGTGAGAATGATAAGACCGCGGCGGTAGCGTTGAGAGAGGTCCGACAACAGATGTCGGCCTACACTACCATTGTCGCGCATAAGTCACTTCAATGTGACAACGTCCCACTTTGGGATAGATTGCTGTCAGAACACCCTCCCCCTAAACGTTCCTCTAGAGTCACGAGTATTAAGCCGACGGAGACTAGTCAGGGTTCTGTATCGTCTGCGACTACACCTAAACGCCCGAGAGAGCCTACACCCCCGGCATCCGCCTCCTCGTCGCGGGCGAGATCTAGGTCAAGGTCACCTCTCAGACACCAGTCATCTAGTCGTGCCTCTTCACCGGCGAGTAAGAAGAGTAAGACGGAAGGTTCCACCAGTGGTCACGGCGGAGAATCCTCCAGATCTAAGACTAGTTCGCGGTCACACCGCAGCCATAAATCCTCCAAAAAGGATTCACATCGGAAGTCCTCTCGACATTCCCCAAAGTCTAGTGCATCTCATCGTACCTCTACACCTGACAGAGTTTGTGTTACGGCCTCAGAGTCCAGTGCAGCGCCTGTCCCTAAAGAGGATTTGCCAATTAATATTTTAACCCGGGAAATGGAAAGTTCAGGAGGTTCAATAATTGAGAATGTTTCAGACTCTCAAGAGAGCGTAGGCCAGGGCCTCGGTGTTTGGCGGTTTGCTCAACCAGGGTCTGACCACCCACGTCCGACTCATACGAGTCACACAGTAGCCGACGTCCACAGGGACGCGGCGATCCCATCCTCTATCCCAGACTTATCTTGGAAACAAGGTACCCCTGCCTCGGCGGGGTCTTCTCAGGAGGATCGGGAGGAAAAAGACGAAGTTTCAATAATTTCGGATATGGAAGGACAAGGGTCAGGCTCAGGCTTGGACGCCGGACGGGATAATAATGATTCACCTGTAAGTTCTTCATCAAACCAGTTTGTTACAGCACAAGAAATTGATGGGTTGCTTACTCATGCTTTATCTAAATTTTTTGGTCAACAACAGGAAAACCCCACAATGGACTTGGGGGCTCCCTCGACAAGTTCTACGGTACGGCCTCTGATGACGTCAATTGATTTATCTAAGATTCCTAACCCTCCTACTCTGTCACCTGCAAGGAGCACTAAGCCTGCTACGGCGGCATTGACAACTTCAAATGTCAGGGTCATAACGGATGTCAATCCACCCCCTCTAGACAAAGCGCCTCTTAGAAAGGTAGCTATGCCCCTGCTTTATGGGCCAGACGAGTCATGGGTTCTTTTGAACCCCTCTAAACCAGAGCTTGCCCAACCTACCTTGTCAGGGGAACTCCCGGTACCGCGTGAGTGGTTTATCCAGGGCAATAAGTCAAAGAAATTAAGGGCCATGGATGCCTTGGGTAATGTTCTGGACGTAAACATCAAGGCTATACCTAGTTATTATCACCAGGATTATTTTGTGTATGCTTCTAAGCCTGCTTTACCCCCTGCCTCAGCTTCAAAACTATTTTCAGACTGGTCTAAGCTAGATGGGTTTAATGATATTAAGACTCTGTCAGCTCTTACTCCTGAACTAGATTTACAGACCGTCACAGACGGCGCAGCTAATCCAGTTTTGAAGGTGGGACAGTTGGGTCCAGGACCTTGGGTGGATTGGGAGGTAGAGGCTCAAAACTTTGCAACCACTTTCACTTCTAAATCTTCCCACCAGATCCCTCAAGATACACATTCATGGTTCTCCATGCCGGTGGGTTCTGCCGGCGGAGTCCCGTCAGCTTTGTTTGCATTCCTAGCTGCCCCTAAGATTAATCTTTGTGAACTGAAGGACCCGTTCACTACCCCTACCCCTACTCACCTAGACAGAGAATTTAGGCTACGGGGAAAAGCTTTTCGCCTGTTTTCACAGTACATAGTATCTCAGCAGGTGGCTAAGTCTTTACTACGGTCCACTCAGGCAATCGCAGACGCGGATGCTCGAAGATCGGTTGAGTTATCCCGGCGACTGATTCTTCAGTCGTCAATCCAATCCTTAGGTGACATACGCACCGCCTTGCTTGAGGCGGTGCGAGCACGACAAGATCTTAGGATGTCGTTAGTTCGCAAGCTACCTGATCGCATTGCTAACCAGGTGGTGATGTCACCAGTACTTACTCCATCTTTAATGTCCCCTGAAGTATGGCGAACGGTGTTCAATATGGCACAGGCCGTTAAGCACAGTCCCACCCCTTCTAAGAAACCTGCATTTAACTTCCCCAAACCCAGGCCTATTACTAAAGCTCAGCCAGGGGGATCTAAACCTTTTCTTCCGCCTAAGTCCTCCCACTCCCCCCAGGGTTAGTACAGGCATAGACAGAGTAGGTTTTCAGGTCAGAGAGGACGCGGCCAAAATAAACCAGGTCAGGGCCAGTCTTCGGCCAACACCAGCCAGCCGGCGAAGCGGCCAGCACCAACCCCACCATCAAAAAACTAAAGTCTCTCTCACTCCCGGCGCCTACCTTAAGGCCGGAGGAACCGAGGGTAGTACAGCCGGCGAACCCTTGTCTGCTAACTGGGTCGTTCCGAACGTGTCACCAAGCATGGCCATTAAACACTTGGGCACGGATGGTGGCACGCAAAGGCATCACTTGGCAGTGGCTCCGGCGACCTCGATTACGTCAGCCGACAACGGCGAATTTTGTTTCTTTAGAGGTGGAGTCACTAGCCCAGGAAATGATTGCCAAGAATGTCATCATCCCGGTCCCCCCAAATTACCCTGTATTCACGTCCAAACTATTTTTGGTTCCCAAAAGGGACAGTGTTCAGATGAGGCCGGTCGTAGACCTGTCTTATCTGAATCTTCACATTCACAACGAATCTTTCAGAATGTTAACAGTACACCAAATCAGGCTAACACTTCCGCCGGGAGGTTGGATGTGTTCACTAGACCTGACAGACGCCTATTGGCACGTATCGGTCAACAAAAGATTTCAAAGGTTTTTGGCCTTACGGATCAGGCACCAAAATTTTGTTTTTCAGAGGATGCCGTTCGGCTTGAACCTGGCACCTCGATTATTCACAAAACTAGTCCGGCAAGCCCTGATGCCATTGTTAAAACAAGGGATCAGAGTGTTGTGGTATCTGGACGACTGGCTGGTGGTGGCAGAGACACAACAATTATGCATAAAACATGTCAATATCATTTTAAATCATGTCAAAACTCTAGGCTTCAAGGTAAATCTGGTAAAGTCAAACCTTGTTCCCTCACGAGTAATTCAGTGGATAGGGCTGGTCTGGGACACCGCCGCTCTCACTCTGAGTCAGAGTGTGGACAATCGCAACAGGTTTCGCAGGAAACTGTTCAGGTTTCTTCACAGTCTGACTACGACGCGAAGGGTCTGGGAGTCTCTGGTCGGCTCTCTCAACTGGATTCAACTAACTGTCAAGTTGGGCCGGTTGAAAGTAAAACGATTAATATTGGAAGGCAACAAATATTTCCCGCTCTTACCGGCGGGAAAATTATGGCCCATCCCGAAATTAATCCACCCCTTACTAGCGGTCTGGGCGAAGAGGGAAACATTGCACTCAATAATGTCATGGACCTCTCCTCCACCAACGGTATGGGTAGACACGGATGCGTCAGGCACAATAGGTTGGGGATTTCAGTCAAATCAGGGGCACCAGGGTCAGGGGCTTTGGTCCCACTTAGAAATCTCGCACATCAATGTCAAAGAATTACTAGTCCCCTTGTATTTCCTTCAGGCTCACGGCCCGGCGTTACGGGGCAAGTCGGTGGCCTTCAGAATGGACAATCTGAATGCAGTCCACTGTATTCAGAAACAAGGGTCAACGAGGTCAAGGAAGTTGCTAAACGTGTCGGAAGAGATTTTTGCTCTAGCCAACAGTCTAGATATTTATCTTCACGCATCTTATCTCCCAGGCGTAGCGAACGTCTGGGCAGACGCTCTGTCCCGGAGACAGAGCACGACAGTAGAATGGGAGCTCAAGCAACCCATTTTCAACCTAATGATTGCAGAGCTCTCCCATCCACAAGTGGATCTGTTTGCATCCGAGGAGACTCACAAACTCCCTCTATACCTCACCCGCCGGGCGAAAACGCCGGCAGGGGGGCCAGACGCCCTAGTGACAGACTGGAACAGATGGAGCTCCATCTATCTGTTTCCACCGCCAGATGCGTCACTAATGTGCCACGTAGTGAACAAACTACGAGATTATCGAGGCTTAGTCTCGCTAATCGCGCCACTGTGGCCGGCGCAGTTGTGGTACCAGCAATTGAAAATGTGGTGCCCGGACCCGGTATCGCTCCCGGTCGGGTATTTCCACTTAGACACGATTGGCAACCTAGCGACCTCGCTGACTTTTGCATTATGGACATTCAGGAGGCCAAGTGGCTAGCACCATACGGTAGAGATGTGACAAATAAATTACTTAATCAATATACTCAGTCTACAAAACGACAGTATCAATCACATTGGCAAGCCTTTACTTCTTGGATCGTTAGGACAGAACAAACTGTACCCTCAGTGGCATTAGTTTTTAATTATTTGAATTATCTGTTTGAGCAGAAACGTTTATCTGTGGTAACATTAAAAAATCACTTAACTGCGATTAGAGTGCCCTTTTTAGACCTTACGGGTCTTTCCATACCGGTAGCGGAGGAAACAGGTTTTATGAGAGCATGTTTTAAACTCCGCCCACCTCCCCGTCAGCTCATGCCTACTTGGTCTCTGGACAAAGCTTTGTCTTTGCTTCACTCTCGTCTGTACCAAAATACTGCAGACTTTGCATTACTCTTAAAAAAGGCGGTTTTCCTTTTGGCTTTGGCCACCGGAAACAGAGTGTCTGAGCTGGCGGCGATGAGCAACACACCTAATTGTCTTAGGTTTGGTAGACTTAATGAATGTATTTCCATTGCACCCTCCCCAGGTTTTGTAGCCAAGAATGAGCATAGTGCACACATGTTTTCTGAGTTCACGGTGCCGGCGTTAAAAAGGGGAAAGGTGCATCATAATTTATGTCCAGTGCAAGCTCTAACCAAATATTTGAGAGTAGCTCCTCAAAAACCCCCAAGGTGCTTTATGGGTAGCAAGTACGGGTAAACGCTTACTTAAACGGCGATTAGCCTCTTCTGGTAGAAGTCATTAAAGAAAGTAATCCCGGCGTTGTGGGTCGGGCCCACGATTTACGCAAATGGGCAGCCTCTTTACGTTTCCTGAAATTTTTTTCAGTTGAAGACATAGCGTCCACGCAGTTGTGGGCGTCTAATCATACGTTTCTGTCTAGATACTTGTCAGTTGCTCTAGACAAACCTTCCTTACCATGTATAGCTTTAAGGCAGAGGGTCTAGGTGGCCCTGCAGTCACTTTTGTTAATTTCACGGGAAGGGGGGGGTGCAGTCAGTTGACATAGGACACCCTAGACCCCGCCGGAGTATGAGAGCTGTGATACAATTTAAGGTTAAAATGTGATATGAAAATTTCTCAGTGAGAAATTGTGCTAGTACAATGTTAAGTACAAAACAACGGTGTTGTTAGAGTAGTTTAGCTGCGAAAGCAATTTAATTTTAGAATAATGGAGTTCCTTTGCAATTTATCTCCAAGTTTATGTTGGGGTTTATTTTGTGCACATATAAACTTATAACTTGTTATTTTTTGTCACCACTCGTTGAGTGGGGTGCCTTTGTAACTACAGATCTGTGTTCAGAATCTTCAGGGTTACCCATTTTTGTCAGGCAGGCTTCTTTGAAGCACGCACCTGCCTGAACCCCTTTTTCTTGTATTTTTTCGGCTACGCCGTTGTTAAAATATATTTTCAAAGTAAGAATACTATGTGGTTGTTTTTATTATCTGCTTTTCTAGAGTTATGATATGATTACGAATGTCCCCCTCCAGTCTTAGAAATCAGGCATGTTCGTCAATGATGGAGGGGCCACTAATAAATTATAGGTTTGACTCCTGTAAGGAGATAAAGAAAACCTAATATTTAGTAGTGGCCCCGTAATCATTGACGACTGGGGCCCTCCCGACCGTCCCCTTCCCATTCGTTGATGTATTGAGGATTTTGGTTTACTTGATATGTCAGTGAAGGAGGAATGACGCCTGAATCAGCGTCTGGTCAGAAATCCACACAAGTACATCCACGATATGATGGAAAGCTTATTGGATAGTTATTCTTATTTTCTCTTTGTTTTTATTTTTTACGAAGTTTTTTCGTAGTGAGAACCCAATTCATAATAACTGAAGCCATGAGTGAGGTCGCGTGCACTCATGATGAAGGCTCCTCAGTTTTTAAATGCTCTGCGCGGTAGATTCAAAACTACGGCGGATTAGTGTTTGAAGAGGATGCCTTATGTAATAGGCATGTTCGTCAATGATTACGGGGCCACTACTAAATATTAGGTTTTCTTTATCTCCTTACAGGAGTCAAACCTATAATTTTTGTCACCACTCGTTGAGTGGGGTGCCTTTGTAACTACAGATCTGTTCACAGAATCTCCAGAGTTACCCTTTTTTGTCAAGCAGGCTTCTTTGAAGCACGCACCTGCTTGAACCCCTTTTTTGTATATATATGGGCTGCGCCGTATTTAAATATATTTTCAAAGTAAGAATACTATGTGGTTGTTTGATTATCTGCTTTTCTAGAGTTATGATATGATTACGAATGTCCCCCTCCAGTCTTAGAAATCAGGCATGTTCGTCAATGATGGAGGGGCCACTAATAAATTATAGGTTTGACTCCTGTAAGGAGATAAAGAAAACCTAATATTTAGTAGTGGCCCCGTAATCATTGACGACTGGGGCCCTCCCGACCATCCCCTTTCCATTCGTTGATGTATTTAAGGAGTTTGGTTTACTTGATATGTCAGTGAAGGAAGAATGACGCCTGAATCAGCGTCTGGTCAAAGATCCACACAAGTACATCCACAATATGATGGAAAGCTTATTGGATAGTTATTCTTATTTTCTTTTTGTTTTTATTTTTGACGAAGTTTTTTCGTAGTGAGAACCGAATTCATAATGACTGAAGCCATGATTGAGGTCGCGTGCGCTCATGATGAAGGCTCTTCAGATTTTAAATGCTCTGCGCGGTAGATTCAAACTACGGCGGATTAGTGTTTGAAGAGGATGCCTTATGTAATAGGCATGTTCGTCAATGATTACGGGGCCACTACTAAATATTAGGTTTTCTTTATCTCCTTACAGGAGTCAAACCTATAATTTATACAATAAATCAATAACACTTGTACATGTAAAAAGCTACGAGAGGCTGGCTAGGTCTAAGCAGACGGAGTATCGCTTAAACATGTGGTAATAAAACAAAAAGCACTGAAAATTATCACAACAGGAACAGCAGCCAACACACCTCGAAGAAATATACCCGGGAGAGGGAAGCACTGACACGGGACCTAGAAAAAACTTCACTAAGTGAAGAAAAATACACTAGGAATGTCAGAAAACAAACAAATAAGGCAACTTCATCAGAAAGATAAAAAGAAGCCTAATCACGCGTAGTTAAAGCCAACAAAATAACTAGGCTAGCTAAATCGCGAAAACGTTTCACGCGTCCACCCCGGGACCACGAGGGTACGCCCGAAATAGGCGTCCCAAACACACGACCCAAAATACACTGAACTGCGGGCAGCCCGCCCATGACACCCCTGCTATGCATATCCTAACCTTACTCGATACATCCCAGAGTAAACAAATGAGAAAAAACTCACTAGGGACGCAGCAAATGCGGAACGAGCAGAGCGTGGGGAGACACGTCGGGGCAGGTTGAGCGCAGAGCAGAGAAGGAAGAATGACGCCTGAAGTCAGCGTCTGGTCAAAGATCCACACAAGTACATCCACGAAGTTATGGAAAGCTTATGAATAGTTATTCTTATTTTCTTTTTATTTGTTATTTTTTACGAAGTTTTTTCGTAGTGAGTACCCAATTTCATAATGACGAACCATGAGTGAGGTTACGTGCGCTCATGATGAAGGCTCCTCAATTTTTTATGCTCTGCGCGGTAGATTCAAACTACGGTAAATGAGTGTTTGAAGAGGGTGCCTTATGTAATAAGCATAATCGTCAATGATGGAGGGGCCACTAATAAATAAACACATACATCCCTCCCCAAACATCCCCTACAGTACCAAATTAATACAGACCACACTTACAACACATCACAAACACCCCACACCTCATCCTGGGTGGTGACTTCAACGCCAAGACGTCGGCCTGGTTTGTCGACAACCCCGACACAGACAGAGGGCTGGTACTACAAAACCAAACAGATAACCTCATCATCCTTAACGACATCCATCAACATACCCATATTCCTCACCAAGCCCTCTATAACCCATCATCTCCAGACATCACCTTTTGCTCCCCAGAACTCGCCCCCACAACATCCTGGAGGGTGGTCAGAACCTTAGGCTCGGACCACCTCCCGATCATTATCACCACCAAACCAGACTCACCCCAGCTAGCCACAAACACACATACACCAATTATAAAAGAGCTAACTGGGAAGCATTCACAAATGAGACGGAACAACACTTCACAACTCTAAACAGTACACCCATCACTAACATCAACAATGCTGTACACATACTCAATAAAACTATCCAAAACGCTGACAAGAAACACATTCCAAGAGGTAACAGAAAAGACACAACCCCAACTTCACACCAGAAATTCAAACCTCATCAGACAACGCGACATACTGAAACACTCCCCAGCACCCCACACACAAGACATCACACAACAAATTCAAGCACTCAACACCCAAACTAACAACAAAATACAAGAACAACAAAAACTAAATTGGAATAACTTCCTACAAACACTTGATCACAAAACAAACTCCAAAAAACTCTACAAAACACTAAACAGCATCACACTTTCCAACAGCAACACAACACAATCACATGCTGCAATCACAACAACAGACTCTACTCCTTCATGTAAACAACAAGCAAACACTCTCATCAATCACTCACATGTCAGCCACCTAAAACCTCACAAAGACGACCGACGTGTCATCCGACGTAAGAGACAATTCCCCACAGACCCTGACTATACACCCTTCACCAATCACCAGACAAAGCATATCATCAACAATCTCAAGCACTCACCCACCTGTGGCCTAGACAACATAAGCAACATACACCTCAGACACCTGGGACCACAAGGCATACAAGCACTCACTAACATATCAAACTACAGCTATTCACACAACACAATACCAGACATTTGGAAGCATGGTATCATCATCACATTCCCCAAACCCAACAAAGACCCCACGCTACCCTCCTCGCACCGCCCCATCACACTCCTTTGCTCCCCCTCCAAAGTCATGGAACGCCTAGTATCACAACTAATTACACCCGACCGACCCCTAGCTCCAACACAACATGGCTTTAGGCCACTGCAGTCCACAAACACTCTTCTCACAGACCTTACACAAAGAGCTTTCGACGGCATCAACTCAGCTAGACCACCACACAGATCACTATTAGCCACACTCGACATTAGTAAAGCCTTCGATGCCATCCCCCGCCACAACCTAACAAACAAAATCTATAACACAAACATGCACAACAACACAAAAAGGTGGCTGGCCAACTTCCTAGCAGGCAGATGTGCACACATATCTTTTGCCGGTCAGTCATCTAAAATCAGAAACTTTCCAAACGGAGTCCCACAAGGATCCGTCCTATCGCCCGCACTCTTCAATCTGTACATGCACGATATAACTACACCCAATACGCCCCAAATAAACTTAGCTTCCTAAGCAGATGACATAACACTCACATGCACACACCATGACCCAAAAAGAGCAACAGATCTCCTTCAACCCTATCTCAACACACTACATGGCTGGTGCACTACAAACAGACTTAATCTAGCCCCAGCCAAATCCACCGCAACCCTGCTCACAAGCTGGACAGGAGAACACGAATACATCCCTCAACTCACAATAAACAACACACCCCTAACATACACATACACCCAAAATCCTAGGAGTAACATATGATACTCATATGACATTCAAACAGCACACCACAAACATTAAAAAGAAACTGACACCTAGACTTAACGCCCCCAGGTCACTTGCTCACACAAAATTTGGACACAACAAAGAAACTACCACCACAGTATATAAACAATACATAAGATCAGTGATGGAATACGCAAGCCCAGCCTGGGCTTCTAACCTAGCTGAAACACATCATAAGCCCTTACAGACTATTCAAAACAAAGCCCTGAAGATCATTACAGGCTGCACAGCTACTGCACCCACAGATCACCTACATCAAGAAACCAAAATCCTCAAAGTCAAAGACCATCTGGACATGAGAGGCACTCAATTCCTGGCAGCAGCCTCCACGAACCAAGACCACCCACTAAACTACATGGCAACACCCACAGACCAAGAAATATCAAAACAACACCCAGCACACGGTATCACACACAATTATTGTCCTCTCTCCCTCCCTGCCCACCCCGAACCAACTTCCAGAAGCACATCCATACTCATATCTCTCGCCGATCCATCCACTCACTCACAGACAGCACGCAGCTGCATGCACGACCTCCCGAAATCCATCCTTCCGAATCCTCCCTTCCTCGTGAGGACAGAGTCCACCTGGCCAGGCTGAGATGCGGACACCATCCAGCTCTCCTAAGCTATCAGAAGAGACTGGATGACTCCGTTGTCGACGCCTGCCCGGGATGTAACGCAGCACCTCATACCATTAAACACATCATAGAAGACTGCATTTCACACAACCACTTACGCCAACAACACAATCTACACTCAATGAGAGCTCTGTGGGAAAGCCCGATCGTGGCCATGGCCTTTCTCGGGGACTCGGGGCTGTTCGGCCAGGCAGCTTAGGGAACAACAACAACAACAACAACAACAACATCAACATCAACATAAAATAAAAAAATTCCCCCAACCTGAAATACTTTAGTGAACCCTTTGAGGTTCATATCCAAAGTAGCCCACCCTTCGACATTATCACCTCTCTCACCACCATGCATTCCAACAAAAGAAACTTCGAACAAATATTACATGAAGATTGTCAAAAAATGTGTTTAGGATGTACTTTACACACCCATAGTTCATCTCCTGTGCATACGTAGAGCACAAGAATATCTATGCGTATGAAAAGTAGTCCGTACTCACTTCTAAAATTGTATTACAATAAATGTCCCTTAATCCGAATGGCAGCAGACCGACAGTGCTTCTGTAAAGTCAGTGAAAGTAGGCTAGCCTAAACAGATCGGATGCGGAAATACCCTGAGCCTAACAGGCCAAGTGGGATATCTCTATTGGTCTAACTGGTAAGGTGTCTGCCTCACACCCAAGGGTCGAGAGTTCGTGCCCACACCAGGGCTTGATATTTTTGTGAGGCTGTTTCCGCATTTAACGAAGTTTAGGTGTGCTGGTTAAATTGTTCAGATGGTTGAGAGTAAGATCGGAGCTCCATAAATCCTCTTTCGGGTATGGTGTAAAAACCGATTCCTACACTTCGGATTAGTGAATTATTCGAACTGTTGGGAGGGACCCCTGAAAACACTATAAATACACACATGATTAATAAATAAAGACATGATATGGTATATACCGGCGTATAAGACACATTTCTAAGCCTTAAATAAACCCTCCAAAACCATGGGTGGTCTTATACGACGAATATACTTACAATGCAAGTTAATTTGGAGCGCCGAGATTCATCAGCTGATTATCCGAGTGACCGAAATCGTTGAAATACGATAATTTAATCATTAGTACTATATACCTCTTATATACTTACCTTAATTCTTTATAATATTTCATAATAAACTTATATCAAACGAGTTATAAGTTCAAATAAAAAATCAGTGTACCGGTATCATTACCGAAACACGTGTGTGTGTTATTGTCGAGCGAGTGTGTGTGTGTACTTACACTAGTTGTACTTACACTAGTTGTACTTACACTAGTTGTATTTGCGGGAGTGAGCATGCTCGTTAATTCCCGCCTCCTAAGATATGTTTGTCATACCGTGCTTTGAAACTATGCACTGATGGTGCAGACACTACTTCGACTGGCAATTTGTTCCACCCACTAATCGAGTTGGTAGGAAATCTTTTTCTTTTCAGATCATATTTACTATTAGGCACTCTTAGTTTGTAGCTGTGACCTCTTGTTCTCTCACCTCCATCCCTCTCTATGAAGTTTTCTTGGTCGATTTTGTCAATACCTCTAAACATTTGTATATCTGAATTTGCTGTCCTCGTTTCCTTCTCTGTTCCAGTGTAGGTAGATTCAATCTCTCGAGCCTCTCTTGGTACTCCAAATTTTATTATTGCCGTTATTATTTGTTTCATGGTGTTTTCATTAAGATAATTGAAAGACAAACCGATATTTGCCAATAGTGCTAGTGATTCTCTCACTATCTTATTTACGTGGCTTTCCGGAGACATGTTATCCTTAAATTCTATCCCCCAAGTCTCTTTCTTTTTCTGCTTTGGGAATCACTTAGTTTCCTAGTTTATAATATTTTCTAGGTCTGTACTTGCTTTTACCCATTTCTAGAGTCTTATTTTCCTGCATTGAACTCCATATTCCATTTGATGCTCCATTCATGGATCTTTTGCAAATCTGATTGGTGTTCAAGGCAATCCTCCTGGGTTCTGATCGTTTTAAGCAGCTTAGCATCGTCCGCAAACATGCTCATGTAGCTTGTTAGTCCCTCAGGTAAGTCATTTACAAATATTAAAAACATGATTGGGGCTAGGACAGATCCTTGTGGTACTCCCCTCGTAATTTGAGTCCATTTGACGATTTCCCCCTTACTGTTGTTCTCATCTGTCTTTTGCTAAGGTAGCTCTCCATCCATTTCAGCAGTTTGTCTCCTACTTTTCCCTCATGTTTTAATTTCCACAGCAATCTCTTGTGTGGAACTTTGTCAAATGCCTTTTTAAAGTCTAGGTAGGCACAGTCTACCCATCCTTCCCTCTGGTCCACTGTGTTTATTACTGTAGAGTAAAAACTCAACAAGTTGCTTACACATGATCTGCCTCCTCTGAATCCAAATTGTCGGTCAGTAATTAATCTCTTGGATTCCAGGTAGTTCACCCATTTGTCCCTTATTAATCCTTCCAGAATCTTCATGAGGATGCTCAATAGTGATACAGGTCTATAATTCAGTGGTTTATCTCTGCTTCCTCCCTTAAATATAGGAATAATGTTTGCTCTTTTCCATTCTGTAGGTACTATCCCTGTGTCCAATGATTTGGTCATTATATCATATATTGGTATACTCAGTTCCTTGGTATTTTCTTTAATAATCCAGCCTGATACTCCGTCCGGTCCGGCAGCTTTGTTTGGATCCACCTTACTCATTTTGTCTATGAGCTCTTCTCTGTTAACCCTCCTGGCCCGGTTGTCATTTTAAAATGACACCACGAATTAAGGGCAGGAGCCCGGGTGTCATTTTAAAATCTGTAAGCTTGAAAGCCTATTCAGCTTGGTCTGAACACCGTGCGTCCGACGCATGTAAACAAAGCCGATCGTTACATCACCGCACCTCCGAAAACAGGAAAGAGAAGACTCGTTTGTTATTGTATGTCTGTATTTATTAGTGGCCCCTCCATCATTGACGAACATGCCTATTACATAAGGCATCCTCTTCAAACACTAATCCGCCGTAGTTTGAATCTACCGCGCAGAGCATTTAAAAACTGAGGAGCCTTCATCATGAGCGCACGCGACCTCACTCATGGCTTCAGTCATTATGAATTGGGTTCTCACTACGAAAAAACTTTGTAAAAAATAAAAACAAAAAGAAAATAAGAATAACTATTCAATAAGCTTTCCATCATAACGTGGATGTACTTGTGTGGATCTTTGACCAGACGCTGATTCAGGCGTCATTCTTCCTTCTCTGCTCTGCGCTCAGCCTGCCCGGACGTGTCTCCCCACGCTCCGCTGGTTCCGCATTTGCTGCGTCCCTAGTGAGTTTTTTCTCATTTGTTTACTCCGGGATGTATCGAGTAAGGTTAGGATATGCGTAGCAGGAGTGTCCTGGGCTGGTTGCCCGCAGTGCCGTGTATTTTGGGTCGTGTGTTTGGGGCATCTATTTCGGATGTACCCTCGTGGTCCTGTTGTGGACTTGTGATCTTTTCACAGTTGAGTTAGCTTGTGATGCAGGCGGCTTTCATTACGCGTTAATTATGCTGCCTTTTATCTTTCTGATGAGGTAAGCGTTGCTTCTGACGTTCCCAGCGTATTTTTCTTCACTTAGTGAAGTTTTTTCTGGGTCCCGAGTCAGTCTTCCCTTTGCCGGAAGTATTTGCTACAGTGGTGTGTTGGCGGTGGTTCCTGTTGTTATATTTCCAGTGTTTTTGTTTATATTTCAACATTTCTTATGCCGTCTACTTAGGCCTAGCCAGCCGCTCGTAGCTTTGCCACATGTACAAGTGTTATTGTTTATTTTATAAATATGCCCTACTGTGTCATGTGTATCCTGGTTTAGTTGTGTATTGGCTAATTCCACGGACTATGTTTGTTTCCTGGTTTAGTTGTGTATTGGCTAATTCCACAGATTATTGTGTGGACTTAGGCTAGTCGTGCTTGGCTTTCCTTCGAGTCCGTTGTACGTTCAGATGGTTTCTGTACGGGGTGGGTTACCTTCCGGCGGGTTTTTTCTCGGTTTCACCATGAAAAAACCCTGGCCGAGAGCCGTGTTGGGCCACACGTGGTTTCAACACAGGCTTGTGTCCCCGGCGATGAGGTGTCTGTGGCTCTCCAGGACTGCGTCTCTATGTTGGTGCCTGTTTTCAGGCTCCCTTTGATTCCCGGCGGAGTGGCTGTACCCATCTAACCTTGTTCATGCGAACATATGTTATGAAGTTTTTCTACCCGGTTTTACAAACCACAGAAAAAACCTAGCTGTTGTTAAGGGCTTTCCTCCCCGGCGATCTTTTACAAAGAAGTGGGGACAGGAACTTATGGGGTTAACGTTTTGACATCTCACCCGGCGGGTGTACCTTGGTAGGGTGGGATGAACAACTAAGTCATTCAGTTAGTTAACCGATCCATTTTAAGTGATACTATATGTATCACCGCCTTTACACTTACGGCGATTGAAGGTTCAATTAGGGTTAACATCATTTTTTACACCCGGCGGGTGCTCCTGGGTGGAGGAAATAAGGAATTTACAATTCAATTTCGATTAACCACTTTATTTAGTGATACGTTAATGTATCGCCACCTTCAAACTTACGGCGATCTTTTTGTGACAATTAGTTAAGAAATCAGATCTCGTATCAGCCTGCCCTGTGTTATTCTACTAAAATAATTCAAGGGCCGGCGTCTTTGTGGGGGGTTGTTTTTTTCCAAAAGTGAATCTTGAAACAGTCACCACCAGAAAGACTATAAACGCCATGCTGGTCCGTTATATTATGTCAGAGGGTATTCTTCACTTTCTTAAAAAGATATGTTTAGATATTCTGAACCCCGCCGCGTAGCGAGCTGTGATCGTTGTGCCATTACATCTCGTTACCCGGTGGGTTATTAACACTTGTGTGCGAACATGTTGGGTTAACCTTATGAGCATTAATTCCTGGAAATTTTCTTTTTTTCCAGAGCTGGGCTCTGGCGGACCAATACAGACCTGGCAGTAGTTTTCCCCACCAGTCTCTTTCATGGCTACCTTGGCCCCAGTCTTTGCTTTATGCACTACCCCTACCTGTGCAGGTATCCCTATTTTTGCGCACACTCTTTGCATCAAGTGTGTTAAATGTCTAGACCGTTCAAGGGGTCTGTGGGTGATGCGCAACTGTTCCTTTTGCTCCCAATTAAGTGTCAAGGTCCTCCGCGACAATGATAAGACCGCAGCGGTCGCATTAAGAGAGGTTAGGCAACAGATGTCAGCATATACTACGATTGTAGCTCATAAGTCACTTCAATGTGACAACGTCCCTCTTTGGGATAGACTGCTTTTCGAACACCCTCCCCCTAAACGTTCCTCTCGAGTAACTAGTTATAAGCCGGCGGAGACTGGTCAGGGTTCTGTGTCTTCTGCTGCTACTCCGAAACGTCCAAGAGAGCCTACACCCCCGGCGACCGCCTCCTCGTCTCGGGAGAGATCTCGGTCTAGGTCACCTCTCAGACACCAGCCATCTAGTCTTGCCTCTTCACCATCGAGTAAGAAGAGTAGGACGGAAAGTTCCACCAGTGGTCACGGCGATGAATCCTCCAAATCAAAGAGTAGTTCACGGTCACACCGTAGCCATAAATCTTCCAAAAAGGATTCCCATAAAAGAAAGACCTCCCTACATTCGCCAGCTTCTAGTGCTTCTCATCGTACCTCTACCCCAGACAGAGTTTGTGTTAGGTCTCAAGGGTCCAGTACGGTGCCTGTACCTAAAGAGGATTTACCCATTAACATTTTAACCCTGGAATTGGAGAGTTCAGGGGGATCAGTGATTGAGAATGTTTCAGACTCCCAAGAGAGTGTAGGCCAGGGCCTCAGTGTTTGGCGATTTTCTCGGCCGGGGTCTGACCACCCACTTCCGACTCAAACTAGTCACACAGTAGCTGACGTCCACAGGGACGCGGCGATCCCATCCTCTATTCCTGACTTATCTTGGCAGCAAGGTACCCCAGCTTCGGCGGGATCTTCTCAGGAGGAACAGGAAGAGAAAGACGAGGTTTCAATAATTTCGGATATGGAAGGGCAAGAGTCAGGCTTAGACGCCGCGCAGGATATTAATGATTCACCAGTAAGTACATCATCAAGTCAATTTGTCACTGCGCAGGAAATTGATGGGCTACTTAGTCATGCTTTATCTAATTTTTTGGCCAACAACAGGAAACTCCCACAGTGGACTTGGGGGCTCCCACGACAAGTTCTACGGTACGGCCTCTGATGACTTCTATTGCTTTATCTAAGATCCCTCACCCTCCCACTCTGTCACCATCAGTGGTTACTAGGCCTGCTACGGCGGCATTGACCACTTCGAATGTAAGGGTTATAACGGATGTCAATCCACCCCCTCTAGACAAGGCGCCTCTCAGAAAGGTAGCTATGCCCTTGCTTTACGGACCAGACGAGTCATGGGTCCTTTTGACCCCCACTAAACCAGAGCTCGCCCAACCTACCTTGTCAGGGGAACTCCCAGTACCGCGTGAGTGGGTCATCCAGGGCAATAAATCAAAGAAATTAAGGGCCTTGGATACTTTGGGAAATGTACTAGACGTCAATATAAAGGCTATACCTAGTTATTATCACCAAGACTATTTTGTGTATGCTACTAAGCCAGCTTTACCCCCTGCCTCAGCTTCAAAATTGTTTTCAGACTGGTCTAAGCTGGATGGGTTTAATGACATTAAGACTCTGTCAGCTCTCACTCCAGAACTTGATTTACAAACCGTCACAGACGAAGCAGCTAATCCAGTCTTGAAGGTGGGGCAGTTGGGTCCAGGACCTTGGGTGGATTGGGAGACAGAGGCTCAAAACTTTGCGACCACATTTACTTCCAAAACTTCCCACCAGATCCCTCAAGATACTCATTCGTGGTTCTCCATGCCAGTGTGTTCTGCCGGCGGAGTCCCTTCAGCTTTGTTTTCTTTCTTAGCTGCCCCTAAAATTAATCTTTGTGAGCTAAAAGACCCTTTCACTACCCCTACCCCAACTCACCTAGACCGAGAATTTAGGCTAAGGGGGAAAGCTTTTCGCCTGTTCTCTCAATACATAGTGTCTCAACAGGTAGCAAAGTCTTTGCTTCGGTCCACTCAGGCAATCGCAGACGCGGATGCCAGACGATCGGTTGAATTGTCCCGGCGACTGCTTCTTCAGTCGTCAATCCAATCTCTGGGTGACATCCGCACCTCCTTGCTTGAGGCGGTACGAGCGAGACAAGACCTCAGAATGTCTTTAGTACGCAAACTGCCTGATCGCATTGCGAATCAGGTGGTCATGTCACCAGTGCTTACTCCCTCTTTAATGTCCCCTGAAGTGTGGCGAACGGTGTTTAATATGGCGCAGGCCTTTAAACACAGTCCCACCCCTTCTAAGAAACCTGCCTTTAACTTCCCCAAACCCAGGCCAACCGCTAAAGCTCAGCCGGGGGGATCTAAGCCCTTTCTTCCACCTAAGTCCTCCCCCTCCCCTCAAGGTCAGTACAGGCATAGACAGAGTAGGTTTTCAGGTCAGAGAGGACGCGGCCATAATAAGCCAGGTCAGGGCCCGTCTTCGGCCAACACCAGCCAGCCGGCGAAGCGTCCAGCACCACCAACCCCACCATCAAAAAACTAAAGTCTCTCTCACTCCCGGTGCCAACCTTAAGGCCGGCGGACCCGAGGGTAGTACAGCCGACGAACCCTTGTCTGCTAACTGGGTCGTTCCGAACGTGTCACCAAGCATGGCCGTTAAACACTTGGGCACGGATGGTGGCACGCAAAGGCATCACTTGGCAGTGGCTCCGGCGACCTCGCTTACGTCAGCCGACAACGGCGAATTTTGTTTCTTTAGAGGTGGAGTCACTGGTCCAGGAAATGATTGCCAAGAATGTCATCATCCCGGTCCCCCCAAATTACCCTGTATTCACGTCCAAGCTATTTTTGGTTCCCAAGAGGGACAGTGTTCAGATGAGACCGGTCGTAGACCTGTCTTATCTGAACCTTCACATTCACAACGAGTCTTTCCGAATGTTAACAGTACACCAAATCAGGCTAACACTTCCGCCGGGAGGTTGGATGTGTTCCCTAGACCTGACAGACGCCTATTGGCACGTATCGGTCAACAAAAGATTTGAAAGGTTTTTGGCCTTACGGATCAGGCACCAAAATTTTGTTTTTCAACGGATGCCATTCAGTTTGAACCTGTCACCGCGATTATTCACGAAATTAGTCCGGCAAGCCCTGATGCCGTTGTTAAAACAAGGAATCAGAGTGTTGTGGTACCTAGACGACTGGCTGGTGGTGGCAGAGACACAACAATTATGCATCAAACATGTCAACATCATTTTAAATCATGTCAAAACTCTAGGGTTCAAGGTAAATCTGGTAAAGTCAAACCTTGTTCCCTCAAGAGTAATTCAGTGGATAGGGCTGGTCTGGGACACGGCCGCTCTCACTCTGAGTCAGAGTGTGGACAATCGCAACAGGTTTCGCAGGAAACTGTTCATGTTTCTTCACAGTCTGACTACGACGCGGAGGGTCTGGGAGTCTCTGGTCGGCTCTCTCAACTGGATTCAACTAACTGTTATGTTGGGCCGGTTGAAAGTAAAACGTTTAATATTGGAAGGCAACAAATATTTCCCACTCTTACCGGCGGGAAAATTATGGCCCATCCCGAAATTAATCCACACCTTACTAGCGGTCTGGGCGAAGAGGGAAACGTTGCACTCAATAATGTCATGGACCTCTCCTCCACCAACGGTATGGGTAGACACGGATGCGTCAGGCACAATAGGGTGGGGATTTCAGTCAAATCAGGGGCACCAGGGTCAGGGGCTTTGGTCCCACTTAGAAATCTCTCACATCAATGTCAAAGAATTACTAGTCCCCTTGTATTTCCTTCAGGCTCACGGCCCTGCGTTACGGGGCAAGTCGGTGGCCTTCAGAATGGACAATCTAAACGCAGTTCACTGTATTCAGAAACAGGGGTCAACGAGGTCAAGGAGGTTGCTAAACGTGTCGGAAGAGATTTTTACTCTAGCCAACAGACTAGACATTTATCTTCACGCATCTTATCTCCCAGGCGTAGCGAACGTCTGGGCAGACGCTCTGTCCCGGAGACAGAGCACGACAGTAGAATGGGAGCTCAAGCAACCCATTTTCAACCTAATGATTGCAGAGCTCTCCCATCCACAAGTGGATCTGTTTGCATCCGAGGAGACTCACAAACTCCCTCTATACCTCACCCGCCGGACGAAAACGCCGGCAGGGGGGCCAGACGCCCTAGTGACAGACTGGAACAGATGGAGCTCCATCTATCTGTTTCCGCCGCCAGATGCGTCACTAATGTGCCACGTAGTGAACAAACTACGAGATTATCGAGGCTTAGTCTCACTAATCGCGCCCCTGTGGCCGGCGCAGTTGTGGTACCAGCAATTGAAGACGTGGTGCCCGCACCCGGTGTCGCTCCCGGTCGGGTATTTCCACTTAGACACGATTGGCAACCTAGCGACCTCGCTGACTTTTGCATTATGGACATTCAGGAGGCCAAGTGGCTAGCACCATACGGTAGAGATGTGACCAATAAATTATTAAATCAATATACTCAGTCTACGAAACGACAGTATCACTCACATTGGCAAGCCTTTACTTCTTGGATCATTAGAACAGAACAGACTGTGCCATCAGTAGCTTTAGTTTTTAATTATTTAAATTATCTGTTTGAGCAGAAACATTTATCTGTGGTAACGTTAAAAAATCACAACTGCAATTAGAGTGCCCTTTTTAGACCTTACAGGTCTCTCCATACCGGTGGCGGAGGAAACAGGTTTTATGAGAGCTTGTTTTAAACTCCGCCCACCTCCCCGTCAGCTCATGCCTACTTGGTCTCTGGACAAAGCTTTGTCTTTACTTCACTCTCGTCTGTACCAAAATACTGCAGATTTTGCATTACTCTTAAAAAAGGCTGTATTCCTTTTGGCTTTGGCCACCGGGAACAGAGTGTCTGAGCTGGCGGCGATGAGCAACACACCTAATTGCCTTAGGTTTGGTAGACTTAATGAATGTATTTACATTGCACCTTCCCCGGGATTTGTAGCCAAGAATGAGCACAGTGCACACGTGTTTTCTGAGTTCACGGTGCCGGCGTTGAAAAGGGGAAAGGTGCATCATAATCTATGTCCAGTGCAAGCTCTAACCAAATATTTGAGATTAGCTCCTCTAAACCCCCAAGGTGCTTTATGGGTAGCGAGTACGGGTAAACGCTTACTGAAACGGCGATTAGCTTCTCTTCTGGTCGAAGTCATTAAAGAGAGTAATCCCGGCGTTGTGGGTCGGGCCCACGATTTACGCAAATGGGCAGCCTCTTTACGTTTCCTGAAATTTTTTTCAGTAGAAGATATTGCGTCCACTCAGTTGTGGGCGTCTAATCATACGTTTTTGACTAGATACTTGTCAGTTGCTCTAGATAAACCTTCCTTACCATGTATAGCTTTAAGGCAGAGGGTCTAGGTGGCCCTGCAGTCACTTTTGTTTACTTTCAAGACAAGGGGGGGGGGGGGGGGGAGTGCAGTCAGTTGACATAGGACACCCTAGACCCCGCCGGAGTGTGAGAGCTGTGATACAATTTATGGTTAATGTGATATGAAAATTTCTCGGCGAGAAATTGTGCTAGTACAATGTTAGTACAAAACAACGGGGTTGTTATAGTAGTTTTAGCTGCGAAAGCAATTTATTATTAAAACAGTGAAGATCTTTTGCAATTTATCTCCACGATTATTTTGGGGTTTATTATGTGCACATGTAAACTGATAACTTGTTATTTTTGTCACCACTCATTGAGTGGGGTGCCTTTGTAACTACAGATCTGTTCACAGAATCTTCAGAGTTACCCTTTTTTGTTAAGCAGGCTTCTTTGAAGCACGCACCTGCCTGAACCCCTTTCTTGTATATATACGGGCTACGCCTTATTAAATATATTTTCAAAGTAAGAATACTATGTGGTTGTTTTTATTATCTGCTTTTCTAGAGTTATGATATGATTACGAATGTCCCCCTCCAGTCTTAGAAATCAGGCATGTTCGTCAATGATGGAGGGGCCACTAATAAATTATAGGTTTGACTCCTGTAAGGAGATAAAGAAAACCTAATATTTAGTAGTGGCCCCGTAATCATTGACGACTGGGGCCCTCCCGACCATCCCCTTCCCATTCGTTGATGTATTGAGGATTTTGGTTTACTTAATATGTCAGTGAAGTAAGAATGACGCCTGAATCAGCGTCTGGTCAAAGATCCACACAAGTACATCCACGTTATGATGGAAAGCTTATTGAATAGTTATTCTTATTTTCTTTTTGTTTTTATTTTTTACAAAGTTTTTTCGTAGTGAGAACCCAATTCATAATAACTGAAGCCATGAGTGAGGTCGCGTGCGCTCATGATGAAGGCTCCTCAGTTTTTAAATGCTCTGCGCGGTAGATTCAAACTACGGCGGATTAGTGTTTGAAGAGGATGCCTTATGTAATAGGCATGTTCGTCAATGATTACGGGGCCACTACTAAATATTAGGTTTTCTTTATCTCCTTACAGGAGTCAAACCTATAATGTCGTTGTTTCAGTAGTGAAAAGATTGTCATATTGCTAACATCGCCTACAAGTGCTCTCCACTGAAATCGTCATCACAACTGAACCAGTTGACATAGAGAGCTCTACTCAACGCCAGTCTACAGATTGGAAACCGCACTACATTTATAGATGCGTGGGAAATTTCTAGCAGTTAAACTAAACAAAAATACGGTAGCCTAGGCCTAGACGTTTTTCGGCCAGATCGCCCGGGTAGCCCACACTGTCATTTTGAGAGCCTGCCCGGGCCAGCAGGGTTAAATGTGACTTCTGGCATTTCCTCTATACCTATCTCATTGGTTTCTGGTGCAATGAATTCTCCTTCTTTTGTAAATACTGATGCAAAATTTCTATTTAGTTTTTCCGCAATTTCTGTATCATCTATGATTCTGTTTCCACTTTTAATTTTTAGGATTGTGGCTTTTATCTTCCTTTTGCCGCTTACAAACTTGAAAAACATTTTTGGATTCTTTTCATAGTTCTCCACTATCCCTTTCTCATGGTTTGCCTCTGACCTCCTCCTCATTTCTGTGTATTTGTTTCGCTCCTCTTTATACTTTTGCCTGTTTTCTTCTGAATCCCAGTTTCTCATCTTTTTCCAGGCTTTGTTTTTGCTTCCTGTGCTTGCCTACATTCGCGATTAAACCATTCTTTGCGATTTCCTTTTTTTCTGTTATTAATGTACTTTGGGACAAAAGTTTTTATACCAGTATCATAGATCTCCATGAATGCCTTGAGTTTTTTGTCTACCTCACTTTCAGATAACACTTGATCCCAATTTTGTGACTTGAAAAAATCCTGTAGTCCTGCGAAATCGGTTCTGGAATACATCCAGTGATTTTCCTTGTGCTTTTCCCTTTCCTTGGGTAGATTATGCTTCAATAGTAGGTCTATGTCGAGAACTGCATGGTCGCTTTATCCTAGTGGGCATAGGTACTGAATACTTTGAACCTCCTCCTCCCTTCTTGTGAAGAGAAGGTCCAATCTAGCTGGTTGATCACTTCCCCTTATTCTTGTTGTCTCTTTTACATGTTGGTATATAGAATTTTCCATGGCCATACTTAAAAATTCATAGCCCCAACTTTCCTCTCCTGTTCCGGGTTCAAGTTCTTCCCAATTTACTTCCTTGCAGTTAAAGTCCCCACACATGACTATTTCATCCTTTGAAGCTAAGATATTTTCTAGCACACTAATTGTTTCCTTACGCATTAGGCTATGCTCCTCCTTACTCCATGTCTTCGTCTTGGGAGGTACATACGCTACTATCACTACTATTTTTTCGTTTCCACCAATTTCTAGTGCTAAAACTTCTGCTGTTGAAGTTTCTAGTTTTATCCCAGACACAATCAAATATTTCCTAGTAAGGATGCACACTCCACCTCCATGACAAAGTTTTCTGTCCCTCCTCCAAATCTTGTATTCAGACCATCCTAGCAGATTTATATCAAGTTCCTCTCTTAGTTTTGTCTCAGTGAGACATACTATTTCTGGTTTCTTAGTATTGAGTAAGTCTGATAGTTCTAATTTCTTAGAGATTAGCCCATCGACATTGCTATATTGGGAGGTTTGACATACCTCCCAACCTACCAAATAGGAAAACCTACTATTTGGTAGTAGTCTTGGAAAATCCAACGTCAAGGCTATTAACCTAATTAAGACTTTTTCTATTGCACTAGACATATCGAAAGCCTTCGATAGAGTCTGGCATAAATCTTTAATTTCTAAACTACCCTCCTTCGGTTTCTATCCCTCCATCTGTGCCTTTGTCTCTAATTTCCTTTCCGGCCGTTCCATAGCCGCGGTTGTGGACGGCCATTGTTCACTTCCTCACCCTATAAACTCCGGTGTTCCTCAGGGCTCTGTCCTATCTCCTATTCTCTTTCTAATTTTTATAAATGATCTTCTTAACTGTACCTTAATTCCCATCCATTCATACGCAGACGACTCAACCTTACACTACTCCATTAGTTTTTCAGAACGCCCCAGCCAGCAATCCCTCAACGACAAATGTAATGAAGCCATAGAACTCTTAAATTCTGATCTAAATACTATTTCCAATTGGGGCAGAGAAAACCTTGTTAACTTTAATGCTTCCAAAACCCAATTTCTCCATCTATCTACCCGTCAGGATCTCCCAGCGGACTATCCCTTATTCTTCAACAATACAAAAATCAACCCTTCATCTTCTCTCAATATTCTTGGTGTCTCTTTTCTTCTGCTCTCATTTGGAAGGACCATATTACCAGTCTTGCTAAGGCAGCCTCCCAGAAGCTGGGTGTGCTCAACCGCCTTAGGGGGTTCTTTTCCCCTGCACAGCTTCTTGCTCTGTACAGGGGCATAGTGCGCCCTTGTATTGAGTATTGTTCACATGTTGGGGGAGGTTCCTCTCACACCGCTCTCCTAGACAAAGTTGAAAGGAAGGCCTTTCGTATCATTAACTCCCGTCCACTCACCAACTCTCTGCAATCTCTCTCTCTCCGCCGCAATGTTGCATCTCTCTCGCTATTCTATCGCTACTATAATAATCAGTGTTCCTCAGAGCTATCCCAGTGCATACCACCTCCTTTACGTAGGGCACGTGGTACCCGTCTTGCAACTCAATCCCACCCTACTCTGTGCAACTCTCCAACCCAAGAGTGAAACGTTACTCTCAAACTTTCTTCTACTCAACAGCTGAGCTCTGGAACTCTCTCCCAGAATCAGTCTTTCCCTCTTCCTATGACTTAAATTGTTTCAAACTCCGTGTGTCCAGGCATTTTGGCTCGAACGTCCCTTGATTTTGGCCCTGTCACTCTTTCAACTATGGGGGAGGCACTCGCTATAGGCAGTTATGCCTTTTGCCTCCCTCAATCACATAGAACAAAAAATTGCAATGACGACTTGTCTATTTTGACTGCTATGTCGTCATTCCAACCGCGGTTAAAAAGAAAACGTCTAGAGTCTACTCCTTATCTTGCTCTAGGAGACGTTGTACATTAACCAAAACTACCACCGAAGGTGAAAAAAGCATAGAAGAGAAGAAAAAGGGGTTTACCTTAGTTACCGCTTAAGGCCCATCCCGTGTTCCGTCATGTGCAGATCCCTGTCGAACGTGCGCATGAGCGACCCTCTCTTGTCATCACATCTCACGTCAGCAGAAGAACGCGGATGGGCAGAGGTCCGGCGTGAGGGAGGGTATTATGTACGTTGGATTTTCCAAGACTACTACCAAATAGTAGGTTTTCCTATTTGGTAGGTTGGGAGGTACGTCAAACCTCCCAATTTGTTAGTAGTCTTGGCAAATCCAACGTCAAGGCTGCATAACAAATAGGAGGAGGACATCCAACCCCAACCTACCAACAAAAAAAAATGCATAAAACAAAATTATGAATGACAAAGACACAATTTAAACAAGAGAGTTTAATAAAAGAGTGAAAAACTGAGGAGTAGCTAAAAAGAACAGTTTTAACACATGCCCGTCATTCATAGTAATGCAAAAACATAGACTTGTCTTAAACCAAAAAGGTACTGTACCCAAAATCCCTTTTCTTCCAAAACCAACAAAAACACTGAACACAAGAACAAAACACAATTTTCAATGTGGCAAAAACACTTATGTACTGGAACAATACATAATCCCAAACTTGCAATCCAGTGTTGCAAACCCATACACCCCCCCCCCCCCCCCCCCTTTGTCAAATAAAACAAAGGAAAAGAACGAGGGACAAGGGGGGAAGACCAGGGATCTTCACCAGAGCACCAGGAAACAAGACCCCCGAGAGCAATCACCGGCCGAGGGGGTCGAACACTGGACACGGAGAGGTAGGGGGAGATGAAGGAATTGATAGAAGACCACAAAACCGCTGAGGCGATGGCAGGTAAGGATCGACGTGGCAGGAACCGGAAGGAGGCAGCAAAGGATCTGACACCGTGCGCAGAACCCCTACAAACAGGGTGACGGGCACGAACGGTCCGACAAACGTGGCTGCCCATCCGCACCTGCGAGAGCCTCCCACCTGTCCGAGGAGACACCCACACAGCAGTACCCGAAGGCGGCGCCACAGACGCAACAGAGGAGTGCAAGGCTGACACCGGGCACAACACATGGCGAGGATGCCCACGCCGTAAAGCCTGGACGGCGAAAGGCTGGAAAACGGGGGCCTCCCTCCCATGCGTGGTAACAAAAGGAGGGGAGGAGGCGAACGAGACGCCATGCAAGGACGGGGAGAATTGCACACAGTCCCGGGGCCGTGACAATGCCGCTAGTGCAGACACCCGATCCCCAGTGGCCAGAGCGACAAGGAAGAGTGGACGCCCGAGCAACGGAACCGGCGTAGCGGCCCTTGTATACGTGGGTGAAGCCAGAAGGACCAGAGCCCGCCCCAGATCCCACTGTGGAGGGACGTGGCGCGGAGGCGGTCGATCCCGGAAGGCAGCCGGCAGGAAGGAATCCAGCTCCTGCGGCGGAACGACCAGCCCAGCGACGGACCCAAAGACCCCCCGGACGGCAGACAAGTGGGTACGTATAGCGTCGACTTGAAAGTGACGTGTACGGAAGAGGTGAAACAAGGAGCGTAGGACGAGGGAAGGAGAGCCAACTGGCAGGCGAGTGTCCTGTAGCCACCTAGGAAAAGACCTCCAGCGGGACCCGTAAGTCCCCCAAGGAGAAGACGGCCAGGAACGCTGCAGGAAGTCAGTCAGGGCCCGGCCGGGGACCGGGAGCCACCGTGCCTCATGAACAAGCACGATGCGAAGGCCAACGAGGTCCGCAGGTCCCCAACCTAGCTCAAGTGGAAGCCGGAGACAGGTAGAGGGACCGGAGTCGGGCACCACCGCGGCAACCGGGCGTACCAAGCCCGTGCCGGCCACAGAGGCGCGAGGAGCCAGACGCAGCCGCGGTACAGCCGCAGCCTCGCGAGGACTGGGCACATCAACAGCGCGTCTGGTGGCGGAAAGATGTATATCGACCGCCACCTGTACCAGGCTACCATGAAAGCGCCCGGACCCCCCCCCCCCCCGGAGCGCGAGGCCGGAGGGAGAGGGCCAGAGGCAACTGGCGCGGCACCCCCGATGCGAACAAGGCGACCTCCAGAACACCTCAGGAAGCCGCGAGGTCGGCGAACACAGTCCGTTGCATCGCCCATTCTACAAGAACGCCCTGCCCTCTCGACAGGGCGGCCGCCCACAGGGTGGCAGGCCCAGGCAGGTAGGAGGCATGCAAGGAGAAGGGGTCCGGTCCGCGAGGAAGAACAACTCCACCGAGACCCCCAATAGAGTCAACGACCTGGAGGACCCCCGCATTAGGAAACAGTGGACAGCTGTCTGAGTGTCCAACCCGAAGGCCACCGATTTACCCCGAAGGGCCAGCGCGTGGTCCCGCAGGAAGAACAAAGGAACCAACAGTCCGAGGGCATAGACGGGTAAGTGGAGGGAGACCCACCCATCTGCCGGGAAGTGGACGTCCCAGGTTCGATCGGGAACCTCACCCAACCTCGCTCGACGTATCTGTGTCTACCCAGACCGTCGGCGGGCGGCGGACCAGGGCACAGCCGCAGAGAGCGCGCCCCGAGCAACCCAGCGACCGAAGCGTCTGCGAACGGTACGCGGGAGCGGCAGGAGCCGATCCATAGGGGCAACGGAAACACCGCGGTGCCCATGAGGAGCAGGCGGCGTAGCCAGAGGCTCCTAAGGGAAGGGGCAGAGCGGCCCAATGCAGCGAACCCACGAACGAGTCCCAGAGCCACCCCGGGAGGGAGACCGAGTGCAACACGGCGAAGACCTTCCACCGAAGGTGCACCGCGGCCGGCAGACCCCGGGTCACCGTAGCGCCGGACAAAACCCATGCGAGACCGACCCATGGCACGACACGCGACGGGGTCAAGCATGACTTGGGAACATCGAAGGGGAACCCTAACCGTGTGCCGTGGCGAACGACTGTGAGGGCGTCGCCTACGCACAGTCCTAGGGCTTCGGAAACTACCAACCAATCGGCCAAGGAAAACAGGATCTGGAGCCCGCTCCTGAGGAGTGGACCCAGAGCCCGCCCCACCAGTGCGGAGAAGATCCGCGGCGCGATGTGGAGACCGAAGGGAAGGCCGTCGAACAGGAACACACGATCGGAAGTCCGAACGGCCAAGAATCGCTGGAAGCGAGGATGGAGAGGAACTAGCCAAGACGCATCCTGGAGGGCCAGCGACACTACCCACGACAGAGGGCGCAGGGCCAGGCGTACCAGGGGTACCGGCAGCATCCGAAACCGTGTGTGCACGATGTGCCCGTTGAGGGCCGACAGATCCACCACCGGTCGCATCGTGTCGCAGTTCGTCTACGGTACCAGAAAGACACGGGAGAGGAAAACCGGGTGACCGGCGGTCAACTCCCTCGACGCTACCCAGCTCGGGCATGGAAGTGAACACGTGGGCCACCCCTGAAGAGATGGGCCGGCGTCGGTGACAAGAGCGGAGAGGGGGTCTGGACGTCCACCTCCAGGTGAGACCCCTCCGCGCAACCCGCCGCCCCCAATGTCCCTCGCGGCCACCGAGGGGCGCAAGGGCGAAAACAACCCGAGGGAGCACCCGAGAGGAGGGGAGCGACCCGGTCGGCCAGGCGAGAAGGAGAACAAGGAGGCCGACCCAGAGAACCTACACATTGTGTTGACATGGAGGTACCCCCGGTACGGGCCGTGCGGGCATGAGCGCCACGTTGACCTCCTCTACTCCCCCCCCAACCTCGTCGAAAAGGGCGGGCCACCCCAACCCCTGGCCGTCGCGGGGCTGACCCCGTCGAAGGGCGGCCGGAAGTGGAAGGCCGGCCAGCCCCGACACGGCGGGGATGAAAGGGGGCAAGAACAGAAGTGCGAGCCGGAACCGACGCACTTGCCTGCAACGTCCCAGTCCTGCGCCCGTGCAAGGCGGCAGCACTTGCAGCAGGACCCCAAAGAGGACCGGCAGAAGGACGGGACTGAGAAGACCCCGCCGCGCGACACTCCGTAGCAGGGGTAGGTAGGGTGAGGCGCTAAGGGTGTCACCGCCAAGAAGCGCGAGAAGAGGGAGTCTTGCATCGACTCCAAGCGCCCGTCGATGCGTGACACAACCCAGCCCTGCATAGCCGACAATCGATCCGAGAGAGGTGACCCCCCCCAAAGATTGGTCGGCCCGCAGGGACGAGTGTGAGCGGGAGCGAGACCCACGACACGAACCAGCAGCGTCGCGGCCCAAGGAAGGCGAGCGACGACGGTTGTGTCGCCGGTGAGGGACTCGTCCCCGATCACGAACGGCCGAGGGGGAAACAGCACCATCCCCCTCTTCCAGCGACACGTCAGCTCCTGAGAAAGGGGACCCCGAAACCTCGCTAAACCCCACCGAGGCAAGAGGAGGGGTACCCCCCTGGCGAGACGGTAAGTGAAGGTCAGGAAGAGAAGAATGAGGAGGACCAGGACGACGGGAGTGGGAAGGCTGGCCGGGTGAAAGGAGGCCAGAAGGAGCCGCGGGGGGAAACAGAGCAAGGATCCCCGGGGCTGAGATAACAGGGCGGCCCAACACCGAGGCGGAGGAGGGAGGGACCTCCACCGTGGGACGAGACCGTGAAGGAAGAATAGGCACTGAAGCAGGTGAAGTAGAAGCAACGACATCCAGGCGGACCCTCCTGGACAGTGTAGGAGGAGGGAGCAGAGGGCCAGCTACAGCATGAACAACCGCGCGTGGAGAGGACAACGTAAGAGGAAGTCGTCTGGGCTGGGCAAGCGGGCGGAAGGGAGTAGAGCCCCTATCCGTAGAGGCCAGGGGAGGGCGCACAGGGGCAGAGCCGCTAACCCCGGCCTCAGGGCGAGAACCATGACGAGGGCGATGGGCGTCGTCAAGGCGATCAGGAGGACGACGAGGGGCAGTAGAGGACGGAACACGAGGCGAGCGAGAGCGTGGACGGAGCCGGGGATCCCCCCATGACGATGTGACGACCGGCTGCGGGACCCAGGGGAGAGGGCCAGGTGAACGGCCTTCAGTCGGGTCAGGGATACCCAGGGCGACGCGGATCCGGTCGGCAACAAAGGCCGGGGAACGGTGGCCCACAGTCCTAATGTGGCGGGAGACCATCGTCCACACCGACGGAAGGGAAGCAGAGGCCACAGCCGCCGCCGAGGAACCAGGGCTATGGTGCACCACATCCACCAGGGCCGGACACGGGCCACACAGAGCAGGGAGGTAGGCCGTAGAGGACACACAGAGCGAGTGGCGCAAGCAGGACTTGTGGCTCACCAAGCACGGGGAGCTACAACCATGGCGAAAGCAAGGCAGCCTACCTGCACTGGAAGAACACACACCATAATCAGCACGTCGAAGGAGTAAGTGGAGAGAATGTCCAAGAAGAACCAGGGAAGGAGCATGGGGAAACAGGAACACACATGCAAACAGGGATCCGTACTCACCCCAAACCGGGAGCACAGAGGTACGTGAGTAGGGCGGGCGAGGTGGAAGAGCACTAGCTGAACCAGCAAAGATGGAGAAAGTGTTAACCACCACTCAACATCTTACATGCAGGGCCTATAACACCAGTAAAGTGCACACACCAAATAGTATCAGGCAACAAGATGACATAAAAAAGGTCAATAGTGAAAGCCAACTATTACCGCAAATTTGCGGGCCAATGGAGGCATAACCGTACCGACACCACCCTCCCGCAATTTTGCGGACCCCCCCCAGCGATCTCCGCAAATTTGCGGGGAACGTCCGAAACGTCCCAGAGGACCGAATCGAGCTCCCGCAAATTTGCGGGACCGGCCGAGATGGTCCGGCGCCGAAAAAAGCGAGAGGAGCGTCTAGGGAATACCAAAAAAGGCCACAAAAAATGCGTCATCTCCTTATGAACTCCAAGCAATGATGGCCATCAAGCTGAGCAGTGTCTTCCTTGAATTTATCCTGACTCAACCGGTAAAGGGAGAGGCAAGGAAGACACACCAGGGGAGGAGGCACATCCCCCAGGAACCACCCAACCCACAGAGATAGAGCAAAGCCCATGAGGAGAAGTGGCAGGGAGGGTGGTTTCGCACAAGCAGGGGCCCCCTTGGGGTACCCCTGGATTGGGCAAAAGACTATGAAAGGATGGAGGTGAAACAGGAGGAGAAAACAAAAACCAGTAAATGAAACTGGTGAGAAAAAGGGTGGCCTAGCCGTGAGCAGAGAATGTGTCAGGGGCGAAAAACCCTGTGGTGTAAAGGAGGGCCCCCGTGGGGTACCCCTGGAGTATCACGAACCACCTGTCGCCCAGGCCCTTGAGACACAGTGAAGGACTCGAAAGGGGGGACTCGGGAATAACGCTAATAATGCGGCCGACACAAACTCTACAAACAGCACCGCCACCAACGAAATCTCAGATTGTTTACCAACGGTACACCTAGGCTATGAAAAAATGAAAACTCATAGGGGCATAGCAATTCCTGAATGAGAAAACGAGCTAGGCTAAATTAAGCTAAAAGCTAAACTATGCCCAGACTAACAGGAAAAAAGAATATGAAAAGAGAAAGAATGAAAAACATATACGAGGAACGCCAGGCGCCCCCATACCTTCGGTAGGCTATTTCCACATGCGTCTCCATTATACACACTTAGGAACCCATTTACATGTGCCCTAGATCACGTAACATCTGTCTAACAAAAAAGAAGGCCAGATAAGCAGAAACGAACCGAAACAGGGTGAATTAAAGGAGCACAACAAAAGCGACTTCATTCAATGGAGCGCGTGAAAAAATTATGACAAGAGAGGGTCGCTCATGCGCATGTTCGACAGGGATCTGCACATGACGGAACATGGGATGGGCCTTAAGCGGTAACTAAGGTAAACCCCTTTTTCTTCTCTTCTATGCTTTTTTCACCTTCGGTGGTAGTTTTGGTTAATGTACAACGTCTCCTAGAGCAAGATAAGGAGTAGACTCTAGACGTTTTCTTTTTAACCGCGGTTGGAATGACGACATAGCAGTCAAAATAGACAAGTCGTCATTGCAATTAGGTTAATAGCCTTGACGTTGGATTTGCCAAGACTACTAACAAATAGAATCCTTATACTTTCCAGTCCCCCTTTTCCTGATTCAAGTGCCTTATCTGCGGCGGTCTGTAACCTATCCTCTTTTTCTTTTAGTTTCTCTTTACCGGAAGTTTCATAATCTTCCCTTTTCTCACTCCGTAAAAAAACTTATTCTTTTCTTGTTCTGTCCTCTTGGTATTTTCCTCTTTGGCGGTTTTCCTTAGTTCAGCCTCCTTCTTTCTCTCTTCTTCTGGTATGTCACGCCTGATGTAGATTTTGTCCATACCATCTAACTCTTTTAGCCTAGCTGCTACTGCCATGATTTCATCACATGTCCTTCTTGACTTAAATTCGATTTTTACCAGTCTATTGTATTCCTTCGTGTATTTTCCCAGCCTAAACATGTCTGATATTTCCTCCTTCCAGTTGTCCTCCTCATCCTTAATTGATTCCAGAATCTTGTTGATGCGACCTTCATCCTTCTCTCTTCTTTTTGTCCAGTCTAGTTCCTCCTTTTCTTCCACCCCTGATATTATGAGGCAGATAGCCCTACGACTTTCTTCCTGGATGGCCTGAGAGTTTTCGTGGATGCCTTACTTAACCATTCTTTTTACCTGGTCCTTTGTGTGTACTTACACTAGTTGTACTTACACTAGTTGTATTTGCGGGAGTGAGCATGCTCGTTAATTCCCGCCTCCTAAGATATGTTTGTCATACCGTGCTTTGAAACTATGCACTGATGGTGCAGACACTACTTCGGCTGGCAATTTGTTCCACCCACTAATCGAGTTGGTAGGAAATCTTTTACTTTTCAGATCAGATTTACTATTAAGCACTTTTAGTTTGTAGCTGTGACCTCTTGTTCTCTCACCTCCATCCCTCTCTATGAAGTTTTCTTGGTCGATTTTGTCAATACCTCTAACACATTTGTATATCTGAATTTGCTGTCCTCGTTTCCTTCTCTGTTCCAGTGTAGGTAGATTCAATCTCTCGAGCCTCTCTTGGTACTCCAAATTTTCCAAACCTGGGATCATCCTCGTAGCTGCTCTCTGTACCCTCTCAATTTTGTGGATATGTTTCTTCATGTGAGGGGACCACACTACAGATGCATATTCCATCCTGGGTCTTATTATTGCCGTTATTATTTGTTTCATGGTGTTTTCATTAAGATAATTGAAAGACATCCTGATATTTGCCAATAGTGCTAGTGATTCTCTCACTATCTTATTTACGTGGCTTTCTGGAGACATGTTATCCTTAAATTCTATCCCCAAGTCTTTTTCTTTTTCTGCTTTGGGAATCACTTTGTTTCCTAGTTTATAATCTTTTCTAGGTCTGTACTTGCTTTTACCCATTTCTAGAGTCTTACATTTCCCTGCATTGAACTCCATATTCCATTTGATGCTCCATTCATGGATCTTTTGCAAATATGCTTGGAGCTCAAGGCAATCCTCCTGGGTTCTGATCGTTTTAAGCAGCTTAGCATCGTCCGCAAACATGCTCATGTAGCTTGTTAGTCCCTCAGGTAAGTCATTTACAAATATTAGAAACATGATTGGGGCTAGGACAGATCCTTGTGGTACCCCACTCGTAATTTGAGTCCAGTTTGACGATTTCCCCCTTACTGTTGTTCTCATCTGTCTTCCGCTAAGGTAGCTCTCCATCCATTTCAGCAGTTTGTCTCCTACTTTTCCCTCATGTTTTAATTTCCACAGCAATCTCTTGTGTGGAACTTTGTCAAATGCCTTTTTAAAGTCTAGGTAGGCACAGTCTACCCATCCTTCCCTCTTGTCCACTGTGTCTATTACTCTAGAGTAAAAACTCAACAAGTTGCTTACACATGATCTGCCTCCTCTGAATCCAAATTGTCGGTCAGTAATTAATCTTTTGGATTCCAGGTAGTTCACCCATTTGTCCCTTATTAATCCTTCCAGAATCTTCATGAGGATGCTCAATAGTGATACAGGTCTATAGTTCAGTGGTTTTATATCTGCTTCCTCCCTTAAATATAGGAATAATGTTTGCTCTTTTCCATTCTGTAGGTACTATCCCTGTGTCCAATGATTTGGTCATTATGTCATATAACGGTATACTCAGTTCCTTAGCATTTTCTTTAATAATCCAGCCTGATACTCCGTCCGGTCCAGCGGCTTTGTTTGGATCCACCTTACTCATTTTGTCTATGAGCTCTTGTCTGTTAAATGTGACTTCCGGCATTTCCTCTGTACCTATCTCATTGGTTTCTGGTGCAATGAATTCTCCTTCTTTTGTAAATACTGATGCAAAATTTCTATTTAGTTCTTCCGCAATCTCTGTATCCTCTTCTATGATTCTGTTTCCACTTTTAATCTTTACGATCGTGGCTTTTATCTTCCTTTTGCCGTTTACAAACTTGAAAAACATTTTTGGATTCTTTTCATAGTTCTCCACTATCCCTTTTGCATGGTTTGCCTCTGACCTCCTCCTCATTTCTGTGTATTTGTTTCTCTCCTCTTTATACTTTTGCCTGTTATCTTCCGAATCCCAGTTTCTCATCTTTTTCCAGGCTTTGTTTTTTGCTTCCTGTGCTTGCCTACAATCGCGGTTAAACCATACTTTGCGATTACTTTTTTTCCTTTTATTAATGTACTTAGGGACAAATGTTTTTATACCAGTATCATAGATCTCCATGAATGCCTTGAGTGTTTTGTCTACCTCACTTTCAGATAACACCTGATCCCAATTTTGTGACTTGAAAAAATCCTGTAGTCCTTCGAAATCGGTTCTGGAATACATCCAGTGATTTTCCTTGTGCTTTTCCCTTCCCTTGGGTAGATTATACTTCAATAGTAAGTCTATGTCTAGAACTGCATGGTCGCTTTTTCCTAGTGGGCATAGGTACTGAATACTTTGAACCTCCTCCTCCCTTCTTGTGAATAGAAGGTCCAATCTAGCTGGTTGATCACTTCCCCTTACTCTTGTTGACTCTTTTACATGTTGGTATATAGAATTTTCCATGGCCATACTTAAAAATTCATAGCCCCAACTTTCCTCCCCTGCTCCGGCTTCAAGATCTTCCCAATTCACTTCCTTGCAGTTAAAGTCCCCACACATGACTATTTCATCCTTTGAAGCCAAGATATTTCCTAGCACACTAATTGTTTCCTTACGCATTAGGCTATGCTCCTCCTTACCCCATGTCTTCGTCTTGGGAGGTACATACGCTACTATCACCACTATTTTTTCGTTTCCACCAATCTCTATTGCTAAAACTTCTGCTGTTGAAGTTTCTAGTTTTATCTCAGACACAATCAAATCTTTCCTAGTAAGGATGCACACTCCACCTCCATGTCGAAATTTTCTGTCCCTCCTCCAAATCCTGTATTCAGACCATCCTAGCAAATTTATATCAAGGTCTTCTCTTAGTTTTGTCTCAGTGAGACATACTATTTCTGGTTTCTTAGTATTGAGTAAGTCTGTTAGTTCTAGTTTCTTAGAGATTAGCCCATCGACATTGCTATATAGAATCCTTATACTTTCTAGTTCCCCATTACCTGCTCCAAGCGCCTTATCTGCGGCGGTCTGTTCCCTACCCTCTTTCACTTTTAGTTTCTTTTTACCGAAAGTTTCATAATCTTCCCCTTTCTTACTCCGTAAAAAAACTTATTCTTTTCATGTTCTGTCCTCTTGCTATTTTCCTCCTTGGCGGTTTTCTTTAGTTCAGCCTCCTTCTTTCTCTCTTCTTCTGGTAAGTCTCGCCTGATTTAGATTTTGTCCTTACCCTCTAACCCTTTTAGCCTAGCTGCTACTGCCATGATTTCATCACAAGTCCTTCTTGACTTAAATTCGATTTTTACCAGTCTATTGTATTCCTTTGTATATTTTCCCAGCCTAAACATGTCTGATATTTCCTCCTTCCAGGTGTCCTCCTCATCTTTAATAGATTCCAGAATCTTGTTGATGCGACCTTCATCCTGCTCTTTTCGTTTTGTCCAGTCTAGTTCCTCCTTTTCTTCCACCCCTGATATTATGAGGCAGTTAGCCCTACGACTTTCTTCCTGGATGGCCTGAGAGTTTTCGTGGATGCCTAACTTAACCATACTTTTTACCTGGTCCTTTATCCTAACATCTTACTATTTCTGTTCATCCAATATCTTCCTGAATTCGTCACTGTGTGCCTTCCTTACACTGTCTAAATCTTTTACCACTTGGTCTCTAGTCATGCCCCAAGCATTTTTGCCTTCAGAGATACTGGTGTCTAGCCTAGTCATTATCACTGCCTTTTCTCTCTCCACTAACTCCAACCTGTTCTTCAACTCACCATTCTCTGTAACAATTTCCTTCTTAACTATCTCCTTCTTAACTATCTCCAAGCCAGTCACTCGGTCCTCCAAGTTCTTGATTTTGTTCAACAGCATGAAGCAAAATTTTCCAGTGTCCTCTGCCGTCCATGTTGTCATGAAACCGGGAAAATCCGGCTCTCCCTCCGATTCGTCACTCCCGCCATTATCACCCCTCCCCCCCTCAGCCCCCTCGTCACCTTCATTCACCATCTTCCCCACCTAATTCCTCTTGAAGTTGGAACCAAATATCTTGCCTCTTGTGCTGGGTAATACTTAAATAGGCCATATACTATTACCCACCATACTGAGCCGAGAACTTCCCGCGCCGAAAACAACAATATTGTGCGGTCTCTTCGGATTGTTCACTCACACCCTCTAGTATTAGTCACTAATTTCCCACTTGCCAGCCGAAGCTTACTTGTTTTTTATCATCATCCTAATCCCTGGAGTCCCCTTTACACATGAATAAGAGATAGAATATAGCTCACTCCCGCCTGCAACCATGTAAGTAGAAATCAGCTGGAGCCTGTGGACCACTTCCTCTCGAGTCAGCTGTTGTCTCTCGTGTGTACTCACCTAATTCACCTAATTGTAGTATACAGGATTTGAGCCTAGGCAATATCGACCGCCACTGATATATGGTATGCAATAAATATTATTATAATTATGCTCTATGGAATTGAATTGAATTTTACCTAATACTATTATAATAGTAAAAGCCAAAGCAAACTCCATTAAACTGTAACTTTATTGAAGGCGGTAGATTGTTGGCCAGCCTAGCAACAACAACAACTTGTAGCCACACTTGCAGACGACACGTGTTCTTATTGTTCAACTAAAGATCGGCGGCATTGTTTTCGTGTCAAATAAATGGCATTTCATAGTACCAATGGACTTAATTGGATAGGTTGTTTTATTACCCACCAGTAATGCTTAGAAGTGTTGAGTAGTCATCACTAGGGAGCTACGAGCACTATGAGGTCTGAAAATCGAGTGGAATTAGCGAATGTGACCACCGATCAGAGCACTGGTAGACAGAAAATGGCTCAGTCAGCCGCCTTTGAAAATTCGGACCATTGGGATTTTCGGACTATCCGTGTTCGGATTACAGGACTTTTACTGTATACCCATAATTTCTGTAACCTTGGTTCTTTTCTTGTGCATACGTAAACAACACAAATAGACGTACATACGAAAAGTCACCTGTGTCCGTCCAAACAACTTGATAAAATCAATTACAAATTGCAGTTAGAAGCCAAAATTGGCAATAAAGTTTATGGAGATGTCGCCGAAGATTTCACCGTCCACCACCTGAAAGTGGCCCAGTTTTTTTATTTTTGTTTTTATTTGTACATTATTTTTATTATATTTTCAAAACTGTTTTTTCACCCAACTCCATTGATTTATGATTTTTTTTTTTTTTTTTTTTTTTCAAAAATTCTTGGCACTGAGAGTCACTTGGTTATTAACCCTCTGCCACTTAGAGCTTAGGGGGTTAACTTGAATATATAGCTATGTGTGTGATATCCATGGGTGTTTAATACAATCTAGCATGTGCAATATCAGAGTTTATGGCTTTTATTATAATCTTCATGATTGATGTTCATGGATTGCCAATGTAATCCAGCAATAATGCATCAAGATTTCAAGCTATTTGTGTCTAGCTTTCATTTAATATTATGCTAATATATGATAATACTGTACTTACAGGACAAACCTCCCAAAAGAAATGATGGGATTTCCTGATTATCCATTTCCCTCTGAGGGAGAAGAGTCATTTATCCACCACACCAAGGTTCTCAAATACTTGGAGAGTTATGCTGACCACTTCAACTTATTGCCTCACATAAAGGTACAGTACATAGTTCTGGTGGCTTTGTGTACTTAAACAATTAGTCTAATTAAAAACACCACATTATGCACCATATTAGAACTTTCCCTTCATAATTGCTAAAGGGCACAGGGCCTTGGGTGGGGCTTAGGTTTCCCGGGCGTTTCCGCACCCTCCTCAGCTCCTCACCTTGGAGTGGCTTTGGTCACGTGGGCTTTATTAGTGGTAAGCAGGGAGGGTTCTATGGGGGCGCTCGGTTTTGGCCTTGGCCTTGTTCGTGACCTTGGGGCTGCTCGGTCAGACAGCCTGGGGAACAGTAACAACAACAACAACAACAACAACAACACCACCACCACCACCATATTAGACACCCCTTCTCATAAGATGCATCTTTGATGTACTGTACAGTCAGGACCCCCAATACACGATTCCACAATGCGCGAAAACCCTAATACACGAGTTACCCCTCGAAAATAACATTAATTAATTAAACATTAATTACGCGAGGTGGTACCACAATACACGAATCGAGAGCTAAGAAGGGGCCAAATCCGCTATTCCCGCTTGATACGCGATCACGTCTACGTTTCGCGAGGCCCAGGCGTGGCTCCGAAAAGAGAAGAAGACGGGCATACGCCTGCCTTCCCTCCCGCTTACCCTCCCTCCCTCCCTCCCACAGTCCCGCTCATAGCCGTGCGGAGTGACCAAACGTTTGTAGTGCCTGCCACTTTTTTTGCCATGCCACGCCAATATAGGAAGATAACACACAAAATGAAGGTGGAAGTGTTGGATCGCAAGAAAAAAGGAGAAGGAAACTGTGCAATAGGCCGTGCTATGGGCTTGTCAGAGTAAACTGTTCGTACGATTTGGTCAGGGAGGGAGAAGTTGGAGAAAATCGTGAAGTCCTACGGTCCTAGTCCTAGCCTATCTACTACTAATTTTAAGGTAAGGTTTCATATTTTTATTCATTGTTGTTCTTATATATAAGATATAGACTGTACTGTAGAGCCAAAAATGTCGAAAATAGGGCCAAAAATTTCGAAAATAGGCCATAATTGAGAGATGTCACCCAATCTAATTATTCCCATTTAAAGTTAGTTCCACAATACGCGAATTCGCAATACGCGATGCCTCCTGTCACCCCTATTCTCTCGAATTGGGGGTCCTGACTGTATATGATTTTAGTATACACTCGACCCTCCATTTGCCGTACCCCCAATTGCCGGTTTTCGGATTTCCCGGTCACTGACCGACCCCCGGACAATATTTGACAGGCCCGTAAATATGTACGGGAACATTAACGAAAGTACGGCATTCAAATTTACCGCACCGCACCGCGCATGTTTTCCTATCTATCTATCTATTGCCTGACGCCGTGATCCCCGAAGGGGTGGCCACAAATGAACCACCCCATGCACCTCTGTCCCCAGTCAGTCGACGCCCCTCCCCCCAACCAGCACCGCCTTCGTTCATATACTTCCTCACTCCATCCTTCCACCTCTTTCGGTCTACCTCTCCCTCTCTGTCCCTCCACCTCGCTCTCGTACACCCTCTTAGTCATTCTCTCGATTTCCATACGTTCCATATGGCCGAACCATCTCAAGTTATTCCTTTTCACACTTACTCTCCAGCACATATACCTCCACACCACACCTCCTTCTTACTTCCTCATTAGTCTGTCTATCCCTCCATGTAACTCCGCACGCACTTCTTAAGTAATTAATTTCCACTGCTCTCACTTTTGGTCTGAGTCTCTCAACCAACGTCCATGCTTCGCTTCCGTAAGTCAGTGTCGGGATTACCACACTCATGCAAGGACTTCTTCACTTCCATACTTACCACCCTATTTCGTGTTACTGCTTTCAACGTTCCTACAACCCTCTTCCCCTGTTGTACCCTCTCCCGCACTTCTTCATCCATAGTCCCATCTTTATTCAACACACTGCCCAGATACTTAAAAGAGTTGACTATCTCCATAGCCTGACCGTTCAGCTTCACCTCACACTCTGTGACTTCACCCCTTTCGAAGACCATAACCTTGCTCTTCCCCGCATTTACCTTCAAATTCCGTTTTTCGCACACTGTTCCAAACTCATTTACCAGACCCTGCAACTCCCATTCATTATCACTCATCAGAACTGTATCATCCGCAAACAGCAGTATAGGTAGCTTCCACTCAATTCCCTCCCTTTTCAGCGATACACCAACATCCACTGCTCTTGATTGGGAGGTTTGACGTACCTCCCAACCTACCAAATAGGAAAACCTACTATTTGGTAGTAGTCTTGGAAAATCCAACGTCAAGGCTATTAACCTAATTGCAATGACGACTTGTCTATTTTGACTGCTATGTCGTCATTCCAACCGCGGTTAAAAAGAAAACGTCTAGAGTCTACTCCTTATCTTGCTCTAGGAGACGTTGTACATTAACCAAAACTACCACCGAAGGTGAAAAAAGCATAGAAGAGAAGAAAAAGGGGTTTACCTTAGTTACCGCTTAAGGCCCATCCCGTGTTCCGTCATGTGCAGATCCCTGTCGAACGTGCGCATGAGCGACCCTCTCTTGTCATCACATCTCACGTCAGCAGAAGAACGCGGATGGGCAGGGGTCCGGCGTGAGGGAGGGTATTATGTACGTTGGATTTTCCAAGACTACTACCAAATAGTAGGTTTTCCTATTTGGTAGGTTGGGAGGTACGTCAAACCTCCCAATTTGTTAGTAGTCTTGGCAAATCCAACGTCAAGGCTGCATAACAAATAGGAGGAGGACATCCAAGCCCAACCTACCAAAAAAAACAATGCATAAAACAAAAGTATGAATGACAAAGACACAATTTAAACAAGAGAGTTTAATAAAAGAGTGAAAAACTGAGAAGTAGCTAAAAAGAACAGTTTTAGCACATGCCCGTCATTCATAGTAATGCAAAAACATAGACTTGTCTTAAACCAAAAAGGTACTGTACCCAAAATCCCTTTTCTTCCAAAACCAACAAAAACACTGAACACAAGAACAAAACACAATTTTCAATGTGGCAAAAACACTTATGTACTGGAACAATATATAATCCCAAACTTGCAATCCAGTGTTGCAAACCCATACCAAACCCCCCCCCCCCCCTTTGTCAAATAAAACAAAGGAAAAGAACGAGGGACAAGGGGGGAAGACCAGGGATCTTCGCCAGAGCGCCAGGAAACACGACCCCCGAGAGCAATCACCGGCCGAGGAGGTCGAACACTGGACACGGAGAGGTAGGAGGAGAGGAAGGAATTGATAGAAGACCACAAAACCGCTGAGGCGATGGCAGGTAAGGATCGACGTGGCAGGAACCGGAAGGAGGCAGCAAAGGATCTGACATCGTGCGCAGAACCCCTACAAACAGGGTGACGGGCACGAACGGTCCGACAAACGTGGCGGCCCATCTGCAGCTGCGAGAGCCTCCCACCTGTCCGAGGAGACACCCACACAGCAGTACCCGAAGGCGGCGCCACAGACGCAACAGAGGAGTGCAAGGCTGACACCGGGCACAACACATGGCGAGGATGCCCACGCCGTAAAGCCTGGACGGCGAAAGGCTGGAAAACGGGGGCCTCCCTCCCATGCGTGGTAACAAAAGGAGGGGAGGAGGCGAACGAGACGCCATGCAAGGACGGGGAGAATCGCACGCAGTCCCGGGGCCGTGACAATGCCGCTAGTGCAGACACCCGATCCCCAGTGGCCAGAGCGACAAGGAAGAGTGGACGCCCGAGCAACGGAACCGGCGTAGCGGCCCTTGTATACGTGGGTGAAGCCAGAAGGACCAGAGCCCGCCTCAGATCCCACTGTGGAGGGACCTGGCGCGGAGGCGGTCGATCCCGAAAGGCAGCCGGCAGGAAGGAATCCAGCTCCTGTGGCGGAACGACCAGCCCAGCGACGGACCCAAAGACCCCCCGGACGGCAGACAAGTGGGTACGTATAGCGTCGACTTGAAAGTGACGTGTACGGAAGAGGTGAAACAAGGAGCGTAGGACGAGGGAAGGAGAGCCAACTGGCAGGCGAGTGGCCTGTAGCCACCTAGTAAAAGACCTCCAGCGGGACCCGTAAGTCCCCCAAGGAGAAGACGGCCAGGAACGCTGCAGGAAGTCAGTCAGGGCCCGGCCGGGGACCGGGAGCCACCGTGCCTCATGAACAAGCACGATGCGAAGGCCAACGAGGGCCGCAGGGACCCAACCTAGCCCAAGTGGAAGCCGGAGACAGGTAGAGGGACCGGACTCGGGCACCACCGCGACGTCAGGAACCAATGCAATACCCGGCGGAGGTAAGGGACAGGGTTAATGTGAACGTTACGCCCCACGATCCGATACTTTAATCGGTACGGGATTTGTCGTGGGAAGGTTTTGGGCAACATCTAATTTCTGAGACATGGCAACAGCCGGAAGACATGGAAGTGATAGAAGAGAGGCAGGAGACTTAGATCCTTTGTCGTCTGCCCAACCCGAATGCTTAGCTCATGTGTCAGAGACAGCCTCAGGTATATCTAACAGTTCTCAGCAGGATTATGTAACCAATGGAGATTTAAGATCTATGTTCCAGGAATTTTTGCAACAAAACTTTCAGAGTACAACAACGTCACCGGAAGTTCCCGCATCCATACCGGAAGCTACCTCGACAATGTCTGTTGTGAGACCTTTGGAATCAGCCAAGGTCCATACCTCAACTAACGTACAACCTCCCATTACATGTACTAGTGCTATTTCCGTTTCCTCTACAGTAACTACAACTAAAGTAAGCGTGATTACTGATATTATTCCTCCACCTTTGGAAAAGACCCCAGTCAAGAAAGGCCCTATGCCACTTCTTTATGGTCCAGATGTTTCATGGGTTACCATTGCAGCTCAGAATCCCACAATTGCGCAACAGACAATCTCGAGGGAGCTTCCGATACCAGGTAAGTGGATTATTCAGATGAATGAAAACAGGAAATTACGAGCTAAGGATGTAGCTGGGAATATTTTAGACGTGTCTGTCAAAGCCATTCCCAATGTTTATGCATATGACTATTTTGTGTACACTTCCTCTCCAGCCCTCCCGCCTCCCTCTGCACGACTTTATGCGGACTGGTCAAAGTCGGACGGCTTAAATTACGTAAAAGCTCTTACTTTGCTTACGCCGGAATTGGACACAATTCCAGTCAACGATCAGTCCGGCAACCCAATCTTGCAGATGGGGCAGGTAGGCACAGGTCCGTGGGTAGACTGGGAATCAGAAGCTCAGCAGTTTGCAGCTACTATTACTTCTAAATCATCCCATCAGATACCTCAAGAAATTAATTTGTGGTTTTCGTTGCCTGTTATTTATTAGTGGCCCCTCCATCATTGACGAACATGCCTATTACATAAGGCATCCTCTTCAAACACTAATCCGCCGTAGTTTGAATCTACCGCGCAGAGCATTTAAAAACTGAGGAGCCTTCATCATGAGCGCACGCGACCTCACTCATGGCTTCAGTCATTATGAATTGGGTTCTCACTACGAAAAAACATCGTAAAAAATAAAAAGAAAAAGAAAATAAGAATAACTATCTAATAAGCTTTCCATCATATCGTGGATGTACTTGTGTGGATTTCTGACCAGACGCTGATTCAGGCGTCATTCCTCCTTCTCTGCTCTGCGCTCAGCCTGCCCGGACGTGTCTCCCCACGCTCCGCTGATTCCGCATTTGCTGCGTCCCTAGTGAGTTTTTTCTCATTTGTTTACTCCGGGATGTATCGAGTAAGGTTAGGATATGTGTAGCAGGAATGTCCTGGGCTGGTTGCCCGCAGTGCAGTGTATTTTGGGTCGTGTGTTTGGGGCATCTATTTCGGATGTTCCCTCGTGGTCCTGTTGTGGACATGTGAACTTTTTCACAGTTAGTTAGCTTGTGTTGCAGGCGGCTTTCATCACGCGTTAGTTATTGCTGCCTTTTATCTTTCTGATGAGGTATGCTTTGTTTACTGACGTTCCCTTTGTATTTTTCTTTACTTAGTGAAGTTTTTTCTGGGTCCCGTGTCAGTCTTCCCTTTGCCGGAAGTATTTGCTACAGTGGTGTGTTGGCGGTGGTTCCTGTTGTGATATTTCCAGTGTTTGGTGTATATTTCAACTTTTATTATGCCGTCTACTTAGGCCTAGCCAGCCGCTCGTAGCTTTGCCACATGTACAAGTGTTATTGTTTATTATTTATATATATGCCATACTGTGTCATGTGTACACGGGTTTTAGTTGTGTATTGGCTAATTCCTCGGACTATGTTTGTTTCCTGGTTTAGTTGTGTATTGGCTAATTCCACGGATTATTGTGTGGACTTAGGTTAGTCGTGCGTGGCTTCCTTCGTGTCCGTTGTACGTTCAGATGGTGTCTGATCGGGGTGGGTTTCCTTCCGGCGGGTTTTTTCTCGGTTTTCACCATGAAAAAAACCCGGCCGAGAGCCGTGTTGGGCCACACGTGGTTTTTAAACACAGGCTGGTGTCCCCGGCGATGAGGTGTCTGTGGCTCTCCAGGACTGCGTCTCTGTTGGTACCTGGTTTCAGGCTCCCTTTGATTCCCGGCGGAAATGGCTGTACCCATCTTTAAAACGTTGTTCATGCGAACATACGTTATGTAGTTTTTTCTACCAGGTTTTACAAAACCACATGAAAAACCTAGCTGTTGTTAAGGGCTTTCCTCCCCGGCGATCTTTTACAAAGATGTGGGGACAGGAACTTATGGGGTTAACTTTTTGACATCTCACCCGGCGGGTGTACCTTGGTAGGGTGGGATGAACAACTAAGTCATTTAGTTCATTAACCAATCCATTTTAAGTGATGCTATATGTATCGCCGCCTTTATACTTACGGCGATTGAAGGTTCAATTAGGGTTAACATCGTTTTTTCACACCCGGGGGGTGCTCCTAGGTGGAGGAAATAAGGAATTTACAAATTCAATTTCGATTTACCCACTTAATTTAGTGATACAATTAGGTATCGCCGCCTTCAACCTTACGGCGATCTTTTTGTGACAATTCGTTAGAAATCAGATCTCGTGTCAGCCTGCCCTGTGTTATTCTACTAAAATATTTCAAGGGCTGGCGTCTTTATGGGGGGTTGTTTTTGTTCCAAAAATTGAATCTTAAGACAGTCACCACCAGAAAGACTATAATCGCCATGCTGGACAATTATATTATGTCAGAGGGTATTCTTCACTTTCGTCAAAAGATTTGTTTAGATATTCTGAACCCCGCCGCGTAGCGAGCTGTGATCGTTGTGTCATTACATCTCGTTATCCGGTGGGTTATTAACACTTGTATGCGAACATGTTGGGTTAACCTTATGAGCATTAATTCCTGGAAATTTTCTTTTTTTCCAGAGCTGGGCTCCGGCGGACCAATACAGACCCGGCGGTAGTTTTCCCCACCAGTCTCTGTCATGGCTACCTCAGCCCCAGTCTTTGCTTTATGCACTACCCCTGCTTGTGCCGGTATCCCTATTTTTGCGCATACCCTTTGCATAAGGTGTGTTAAATGTCTAGACCGTTCAAGGGGTCTCTGGGTAATGCGTAATTGTTCTTTTTGCTCCCAATTAGCTGTCAAGGTCCTTTGCGACAATGATAAGACGGCGGCAGTAGCTTTAAGAGAAGTACGGCAACAGATGGCAGCCTACACTACGATTGTTGCGCATAAATCACTTCAATGTGACAACGTCCCTCTTTGGGATAGATTGCTATTTGAACACCCTCCCCCTAAACGTTCCTCTAGAGTCACGAGTCTTAAGCCGGCGGAGACTGGTCAGGGTTCTATATCTTCGGCTACTACACCAAAACGTCCAAGAGAGCCTACACCCCCGGCGTCCACCGCCTCGTCTCGGGCGAGATCTCGGTCTAGGTCACCTCTCAGACGCCAGTCTTCTAGTCTTGCCTCTTCACCAGCGAGTAAGAAGAGTAGGACGGAAAGTTCCACCAGTGGTCACGGCGATGAATCCTCCAAATCTAGGAGTAGTTCTCGGTCACACCGTAGCCATAAATCCTCCAAAAAGGAATCCCAGAAACGAAAGTCCTCCCTACATTCACCAGCTTCTGGTGCCTCTCTTAGTACCTCTACCCCAGACAAAGTTTGTGTTAGGTCTCAAGGGTCCAGTGCGGTGCCTGTCCCTAAAGAGGATTTACCTATTAATATTTTAACGCTGGAATTGGAAAGTTCAGGGGGTTCAATAATTGAGAATGTTTCAGACTCCCAAGAGAGTGTAGGCCAGGGCCTCGGTGTTTGGCGGTTTGCTCAGCCAGGGTCTGACCACCCACGTCCGACTCAAACGAGTCACACAGTAGCTGATGTCAGGGACGCGGCGATCCCATCCTCTATTCCTGACTTATCTTGGAAACAAGGTACCCCAGCTTCGGCGGGGTCTTCTCAGGAGGATCAGGAGGAGAAAGACGAGGTTTCAATAATTTCGGAGATGGAAGGGCAAGAGTCAGGCTCAGGCTTAGACGCCGCGCACGATATTAATGATTCACCTGTAAGTTCATCTTCTAACCAATATGTTACTGCACAAGAAATTAATGGGCTACTTACTGATGCTTTATCTAAATTTTTTGCCCAACAACAGGAAAACCCCACAATGGACTTGGGGGCTCCCACGACAAGTTCTACGGTACGGCCTCTGATGACTTCAATTGCTTTATCTAAGATCCCTAACCCACCCACTCTGTCACCATCAGGGGTTACTAAGCCTGCTACGGCGGCATTGACAACTTCAAATGTCAGGGTCATCACGGATGTCAATCCACCCCCTCTAGACAAGTCGCCTCTCAGAAAAGTGGCTATGCCCTTGCTTTATGGACCAGACGAGTCATGGGTCCTTTTGACCCCCACTAACCCAGAGCTCGCCCAACCTACTTTGTCAGGGGAACTCCCGGTACCGCGTGAGTGGGTCATCCAGGGCAATAAGTCAAAGAAATTAAGGGCCCTGGATAATTTGGGAAATGTACTGGACGTAAACGTCAAGGCTATACCTAGTTATTATCACCAAGACTATTTTGTGTATGCTACTAAGCCAGCTTTACCCCCTGCCTCAGCTTCGAAACTATTTTCAGACTGGTCTAGGCTGGATGGGTTTAATGATATTAAGACTCTGTCAGCTCTCACTCCTGAACTTGATTTACAGACCGTCACAGACGAAGCAGCTAATCCAGTTTTGAAGGTGGGGCAGTTGGGTCCAGGACCTTGGGTAGATTGGGAGGTAGAGGCTCAAAACTTTGCAACCACATTTACTTCTAAATCTTCCCACCAGATCCCTCAGGATACACATTCGTGGTTCTCCATGCCAGTAGGTTCTGCCGGCGGAGTCCCGTCAGCTTTGTTTTCTTTCCAGCTGCCCCTAAGATTAATCTTTGTGAGCTAAAAGACCCTTTCACTACCCCTACCCACCTAGACATAGAATTTAGGCTAAGGGGGAAAGCTTTTCGCCTGTTCTCTCAGTACAGTATAATCCCTTATATCCGAAAATCACGAATCTCAGGACATTTCGGAAATACGAATATTTCGGATATTCGAAAATTAGGCCTATTTTTATTTTGTTTACTAGGCCTAGCCTAGGCCTATTTATTTATTAGGAATTAGGCCTCTAGGCTTCTAGGATGCCTAGGAAGTCCAAAGTTTAACTAACCATTAAATGTTTACTAACATAGAAGAGCATGGCAGGCAAGCTAAACAAATCTCTAGTAGGCCTAGCCTACATTAAATAATCAATGAATAGGCCTATACACAAAATAAAGTGTTTAACTCACCATTGAAGATTGATGCAGAGGTAGTGCTGTAATCCAGGGTGATGCAGAGGTAGGCTGTAATCCAGGGTGATGCAGAGGTAGTGCTGTAATCCAGGGTTTTGCCATTTCCAAACCACCAACAGAGGTAGGCATGTTGGTTCGTTTTTTTTTCAGTGGTTTCCCCAGTAGGCCTATTCCACTATCCATATCAGCAAATGGTTTTTGTCATCCACTTTCACTAGCCAGCCATCACTAAAGCCACACTCTTCTTTTATGCCCATCTTTTCATGATAATCTCTTGCTTTTTCAATGATTATTGGACCACTCGTAGGGCATCCTTCGGCTCGCTTTACCAAAAACCATTCGTAAAACACTTTGTCAAGCTCCACAAATTTGGCTTCTCGTATTGTATGCCGCTTCTCCAAGGTCTTCTTAACGTCGGAATTGGCCACAAAGCTCAGCAACTTGTCCTTTTGTTTCCTTATATCATAAAGCGTTGTAGAACCGCAATTATACAGGCGCATCAATGTCGTCCTACTGGTTCCCGCATCCATCTTGTGACATATTTCTATCTTCTGTTTAATGGTGAGTACAACCCTTTTCCTCTTGTTTGAAGATCCTGTCGACATCTTGAGTATACTAGGCGTTGATTTAGATGATTTCGGAGGCACCATAGCGTAGATGATAGGCGATTCACAGCGATAAACACGGAGCGTCACGAGCAAATTTTACGGACAATGGTGAGATACAATGACGCCGAAACAACACAGGGAGGCGGGAGGCTGCGCGGTGCGACACCTTGCGGTTGGGCCGTAAAATTGCCGCCCCACACGAACGGGAGAGCGGTCTGTTTGAAATTACGGTTGGATCCCGAATTTCTACGGTTATTAGAGTTTAGGAAAATAGGATGATTATGTACGGTTGACTGAGATTTTCGGTAGTACGAAATACGGTTATAAGGGATTATACTGTACATAGTGTCTCAACAGGTGGCTAAGTCTTTACTGCGGTCCACTCAGGCAATCGCAGACGCGGATGCCAGAAGATCGGTTGAATTATCCCGGCGACTGCTCCTCCAGTCGTCAATCCAATCCTTGGGTGACATACGCACCGCCTTACTTGAGGCGGTACGAGCAAGACAAGATCTCAGAATGTCTTTAGTTCGCAAGCTACCTGATCGCATTGCGAATCAGGTGATCATGTCACCAGTGCTTACTCCCTCTTTAATGTCCCCTGAAGTGTGGCGAACGGTGTTCAATATGGCACAGGCCGTTAAGCACAGTCCCACCCCTTCTAAGAAACCTGCATTTAACTTCCCCAAACCCAGGCCAACCGCTAAAGCTCAGCCAGGGGGATCTAAACCCTTTCTTCTGCCTAAGTCCTCCCACTCCCCCCAATGTCAGTACAGGCATAGACAGGGTAGGTTTTCAGGTCAGAGAGGACGCGGCCAGCATAAGCCAGGTCAGGGCCAGTCTTCGGCCAACACCAGCCAGCCGGCAAAGCGTCCAGCACCACCAACCCCACCATCAAAAAACTAAAGTCTCTCTCACTCCCGGGGCCAACCTTTAGGCCGGAGGACCCGAGGGTAGTACAGCCGGCGAACTCTTGTCTGCTAACTGGGTCGTTCCGAACGTGTCACCAAGCATGGCCATTAAACACTTGGGCACGGATGGTGGCTCGCAAAGGCATCACTTGGCAGTGGCTCCGGCGACCTCGCTTACGTCAGCCGACAATGGCGAATTTTGTTTCTTTAGAGGTGGAGTCACTGGTCCAGGAAATGATTGCCAAGAATGTCATCATCCCGGTCCCCCCAAATTACCCTGTATTCACGTCCAAACTATTTTTGGTTCCAAAAAGGGACAGTGTTCAGATGAGGCCGGTCGTAGACCTGTCTTATCTGAACCTTCACATTCACAACGAATCTTTCAGAATGTTAACAGTTCACCAAATCAGGCTAACACTTCCGCCGGGAGGTTGGATGTGTTCACTAGACCTGACAGACGCCTATTGGCACGTCTCGGTCAACAAAAGATTTCAAAGGTTTTTGGCCTTACGGATCAGGCACCAAAATTTTGTTTTTCAAAGGATGCCGTTCGGCTTGAACCTAGCCCCTCGATTATTCACGAAATTAGTCAGGCAAGCCCTGATGCCATTGTTAAAACAGGGGATCAGAGTGTTGTGGTACCTAGACGACTGGCTGGTGGTGGCAGAGACACAACAATTATGCGTCAAACATGTCAATATTATTTTAAATCATGTCAAAACTCTAGGCTTCAAGGTAAATCTGGTAAAGTCAAACCTTGTTCCCTCACGAGTAATTCAGTGGATAGGGCTGGTCTGGGACACGGCCGCTCTCACTCTGAGTCAGAGTGTGGACAATCGCAACAGGTTTCGCAGGAAACTGTTCATGTTTCTTCACAGTCTGACTACGACGCGGAGGGTCTGGGAGTCTCTGGTAGGCTCTCTCAACTGGATTCAACTAACTGTCAAGTTGGGCCGGTTGAAAGTAAAACGATTAATATTGGAAGGCAACAAATATTTCCCGCTCTTACCGGCGGGAAAATTATGGCCCATCCCGAAATTAATCCACACCTTGCTAGCGGTCTGGGCAAAGAGGGAAACGTTGCACTCAATTATGTCATGGACCTCTCCTCCACCAACGGTATGGATAGACACGGATGCGTCAGGCACAATAGGGTGGGGATTTCAGTCAAATCAGGGGCACCAGGGTCAGGGGCTTTGGTCCCACTAAGAAATCTCTCGCATCAATGTCAAAGAATTACTAGTCCCCTTGTATTTCCTTCAGGCTCACGGTCCGGCGCTACGGGGCAAGTCGGTGCCCTTCAGAATGGACAATCTGAATGCAGTTCACTGTATTCAGAAACAAGGATCAACGAGGTCAAGGGGGTTGCTAAACGTGTCGGAAGAGATTTTTACTCTCGCCAACAGACTAGACATTTACCTTCACGCATCTTATCTCCCAGGCGTAGCGAACGTCTGGGCAGACGCTCTGTCCCGGAGACAGAGCACGACAGTAGAATGGGAGCTCAAGCAACCCATTTTCAACCTAATGATTGCAGAGCTCTCCCATCCACAAGTGGATCTATTTGCGTCCGAGGAGACTCACAAACTCCCTCTATACCTCACCCGCCGGGCGATAACGCCGGCAGGGGGGCCAGACGCCCTAGTGACAGACTGGAACAGATGGAGCTCCATCTATCTGTTTCCGCCGCCAGATGCGTCACTAATGTGCCACGTAGTGAACAAACTACGAGATTATCGAGGCTTAGTCTCGCTAATCGCGCCCCTGTGGCCGGTGCAGTTGTGGTACCTGCAGTTGAAAACGTGGTGCTCGGACCCGGTATCGCTCCCGGTCGGGTATTTCCACTTAGACACGATTGGCAACCTAGCGACCTCGCTGACTTTTGCATTATGGACATTCAGGAGGCCAAGTGGCTAGCACCATACCGTAGAGATGTGACCAATAAATTAATCAATCAATATACTCAGTCTACGAAACGACAGTATCACTCACATTGGCAAGCCTTTACTTCCTGGATCATCAGAACGGAACAGAATGTGCCGTCAGTGGCTTTAGTTTTCAATTATTTAAATTATCTGTTTGAGCAGAAACATTTATCTGTGGTAACATTAAAAAATCACTTAACTGCGATTAGAGTGCCCTTTTTAGACCTTACAGGTCTCTCCATACCGGTGGCGGAGGAAACAGGTTTTATGAGAGCTTGTTTTAAACTTCGCCCACCTCCCCGTCAGCACATGCCTACTTGGTCTCTCGACAAAGCTTTGTCTTTACTTCACTCTCGTCTGTACCAAAATACTGCAGACTTTGCATTACTCTTAAGAAAGGCGGTTTTCCTTATGGCTTTGGCCACCGGGAACAGAGTGTCTGAGCTGGCGGCGATGAGCAACACACCTAATTGTCTTAGGTTTGGCAGACTTAATGAATGTATTTACATTGCACCTTCCCCAGGTTTTGTAGCCAAGAATGAGCACAGTGCACACATGTTTTCTGAGTTCACGGTGCCGGCGTTGAAAAGGGGAAAGGTGCATCATAATCTATGTCCAGTGCAAGCTCTAACCAAATATTTGAGAGTAGCTCCTCTTAACCAGCAAGGTGCTTTATGGGTAGCAAGTACGGGTAAACGCTTACTTAAACGACGATTAGCCTCTCTTCTGGTCGAAGTCATTAAAGAGAGTGATCCCGGCGTTGTGGGTGGGGCCCACGATTTACGCAAATGGGCAGCCTCTTTACGTTTCCTGAAAAAAAATTCAGTAGACATAGGACACCCTAGACCCCGCCGGAGTATGAGAGCTGTGATTTAATTTAAGGTTAATGTGATATGAAAATTTCTCAGTGAGAAGTTGTGCTAGTACAATGTTAGTACAAAACAACGGAGTTGTTATAGTAGTTTTAGCTGCGAAAGCGGTCTAATATTGGAACAGTGGAGATCCTTTGCAATTTCTCTCCACGATTATTTTGGGGTTTATTATGTGCACATATAAACTTATAACTTGTTATTTTTGTCACCACTCGTTGAGTGGGGTGCCTTTGTAACTACAGATCTGTGTTCAGAATCTTCAGGGTTACCCATTTTTTGTCAGGCAGGCTTCTTTGAAGCACGCACCTGCCTGAACCCCTTTTTCTTGTATATTTTCGGTCTACGCCATATTTAAATATATTTTTCAAAAGTAAGAATACTATGTGGTTGTTTTTATTATCTGCTTTTATAGAGTTATGATATGATTACGAATGTCCCCCTCCAGTCTTAGAAATCAGGCATGTTCGTCAATGATGGAGGGGCCACTAATAAATTATAGGTTTGACTCCTGTAAGGAGATAAAGAAAACCTAATATTTAGTAGTGGCCCCGTAATCATTGACGACTGGGGCCCTCCCGACCGTCCCCTTCCCATTCGTTGATGTATTAAGGATTTTGGTTTACTTGATATGTCAGTGAAGGAGGAATGACGCCTGAATCAGCGTCTGGTCAGAAATCCACACAAGTACATCCACGATATGATGGAAAGCTTATTAGATAGTTATTCTTATTTTCTTTTTGTTTTTATTTTTTACGAAGTTTTTTCGTAGTGAGAACCCAATTCATAATGACTGAAGCCATGAGTGAGGTCGCGTGCGCTCATGATGAAGGCTCCTCAGTTTTTAAATGCTCTGCGCGGTAGATTCAAACTACGGCGGATTAGTGTTTAAAGAGGATGCCTTATGTAATAGGCATGTTCGTCAATGATTACGGGGCCACTACTAAATATTAGGTTTTCTTTATCTCCTTACAGGAGTCAAACCTATAATTTAAGCCGGAGGTGTACCCCCTGCCATTTTAAACTTTTTGTCAGCATCTAAATTGTCTCTGTGGGAATTGAATGATCCCTTTTCAACCCCACCTCCGGCTCATTTAGATAAAGACTTCAAATTGCGCCAAAAGGCATTGCGACTTTTTTCCCAATTTCTACTGAGCCGACAGTCTCTCATTAGAACTATGCTGGCTATTACTGATTCTGATGCTAGGAAAGCAATGGAATTATCCCGGCGCTTGATGCTACAAAATTCTATTCAGTCATTGGGTGACGTCAGGATAGCCTTATTAGAGGCAGTTCGAGCACGTCAAGACCTCAGAGTCTACCTGGTCAAGAAATTACCGGAAGACATTGGTCGCCGGGTAATTTTGTCACCAGTGCTTACACCCACCTTAGTTTGCCCTAATACGTGGCAAACAGTGTTTAATTTGGTAGATGCCACTAGGCCAGGTGTTTCCCCAGCTAGAAAGGAACATTTTAAATTTTGCCAAACCATATGCCAAACCTAAAGTTACTCAGAAGGAAAAAACTTTGTAAAAAATAAAAACAAAAAGAAAATAAGAATAACTATCCAATAAGCTTTCCATCATATCGTGGATGTACTTGTGAGGATCTTTGACCAGACGCTGATTCAGGCGTCATTCTTCCTTCTCTGCTCTGCGGTCAACCGGCCCGGACGTGTCTCTCCACGTTCCGCTGGTTCCGCATTTGCTGCGTCCCTAGTGAGTTTTTTCTCATTTGTTTACTCCGGGATGTATCGAGTAAGGTTAGGATATGCGTAGCAGGAGTGTCCTGGGCTAGTTGCCCGCAGTGCAGTGTATTTTGGGTCGTGTGTTTGGGGCATCTATTTCGGATGTACCCTCGTGGTCCTGTTGTGGACAGGTGAACTTTTTCACAGTTAGCTAGTTTTGTGATGCAGGCGGCTTTCTTTACGCGTTATTGCTTCCTTTTATCTTTCTGATGAGGTAGGTATTTTTGCTGACGTTCCCAGCGTATTTTTCTTCACTTAGTGAAGTTTTTTCTGGGTCCCGAGTTCTTCCCTTTGGCGGAAGTATTTGCTACAGTGGTGTGTTGGCGGTGGTTCCTGTTGTGATATAATTCAGTGCTTTTTGTTTATATTCCGACATGTTACTGTTATCCGTCTGCCTAGGCCTGCCAGCCTCGCTTTTCCACATATACAAGTTATTGATTTATTTTCTAAATATGTACTACTGTGTCATGTGTGTCCTGGTTTAGTTGTGTATTGGCTAATTCCACGGACTATTTATGTGTCCTGGGTTAGTTGTGTATTGGCTAATTCCACGGACTATGTTGGGCCCGGCGTTAGTTGTGTTTTGGCTACGCCTCGGTCCGGTGTTGCGTTCAGATGGTATCTGGACGGGGTGGGGTTTTCCCGGCGGGTTTTTCTCGGTTTCACCTTGTTAACCCCGGCTGGTTGCCGAGTTTTGGCCACGCGTGGTTTAAAACAGGCTTGTTTCCCCGGCGAGTGGGTGTCTGTGGCTCCCCAGGACTGCGTCTCTTGGGTGCCTGTTTCAGGCTCCTTATAATTCCCGGCGGATTGGCTGTACTCACCTAATTGTACTCACCTAATTGTAGTATACAGGATTTGAGCCTAAGCTCGTGTTGTCCTGTCTCTCTCTCTACATTTATCCAATTTTGCTTTAAAAGTTTGGATATATTTATTAGTGGCCCCTCCATCATTGACGAACATGCCTATTACATAAGGCATCCTCTTCAAACACTAATCCGCCGTAGTTTGAATCTACCGCGCAGAGCATTTAAAAACTGAGGAGCCTTCATCATGAGCGCACGCGACCTCACTCATGGCTTCAGTCATTATGAATTGGGTTCTCACTACGAAAAAACTTCGTAAAAAATAAAAACAAAAAGAAAATAAGAATAACTATCCAATAAGCTTTCCATCATATCGTGGATGTACTTGTGTGGATTTCTGACCAGACGCTGAATCAGGCGTCATTCCTCCTTCTTTGCTCTGCGCTCAGCCTGCCCGGACGTACCTTTCAGGCTCCGCTGGTTCCGCATTCGTTGCGTCCCTAGTGAGTTTTTTCTCATTTGTTTACTCTAGGATGTATCGAGTAAGGTTAGGATAGGCGTAGCAGGAGTGTCCTGGGCTGGTTGCCCGCAGTGCAGTGTATTTTGGGTCGTATGTATGGGGCATCTATTTCGGATGTACCCTCGTGGTCCTGTTGTGGACACGTGAACTTTTCACAGTTGTGTTAGTTGGTGATGCAGGCGGCTTTCATTACGCGTTAATTATTGCTGCCTTTTATCCTTCTGATGAGGTAAGCTGTGTGTTTGCTGACGTTCCCAGCGTATTTTTCTTCACTTAGTGAAGTTTTTTCTGGGTCCGTGTCAGGCTTCCCGGGGTGGGAAGTTATCGCTTCGGTGGTGTGTTGGCGGTGGTTCCTGTTGTGATATTCCAGTGTGTGTTTATATTTCAACTATTTTCATGCCGTCTACCTAGGCCTAGCCAGCCGCTCGTAGCTTTGCCACATGTCTAGTGTTATTATTTATTTTATAAATATGCCCTACTGTGTCATGTGTATCCGGGTTTTAGTTGTGTATTGGCTAATTCCTCGGACTATATTTGTTTCCTGGTTTAGTTGTGTATTGGCTAATTCCACGGATTATGTTGTGACCTTGGTTAGTCGTGCGTGTCTCTCCTCGTGTCGTTTTGTTCAGATGGTGTCTGTTCAGGGTGGGGTTTGCCTTCCGGCGGGTTTTTCTCGGTTTCACCATGAAAAATCCTGACCGATGAGCAGTGTTGGGCCACACGTGGTTTTTAACTCTGGCTGGTTCCCCGGCGTGGGGAGGTGTCTGTGGCTCTCCAGGACTGCGTCTCTGTGGGTGCCTGGTTTCAGGCCTCCTTTAAATTCCCGGCGGGATGGCTGTACCCATCCTTACATATATATTTAGTATATATAAAGAAACGACGTTCTTGAGAACACTCGTTTTTTATAGGTTTTTCTACCTGGTTTACGACAACCACATGGAAAACCTAGCTGTTGTTTAGGCGTTCCTCCCCGGCGATCTTTTCCAAAGAAGTGGGGTCAGGAACTTGTGGGGTTAACTTTTAGACTTCTCACCCGGCGGGTGCACCTGAGCAGGGTGGGATAAAACGACTTAGGTCTCATATAGTTAACCAATCCATTTGAGTGATACTCTGTGTATCGCTGCCTTTACTCTTACGGCAATTGAAGGATCAGTGAGGTTTAACCAAATCGATTCCCACACCCGGCGGGTGCCCCTAAGTGGAGGAACTAAGGAATTTATAAACAAATTCAATTTCGATTAACCTTAATTGGGTGATACTTTCAGTATCGCCGCCTTCTATTTTTACGACGATCGTTTGGGACAATTCGTTAAAAAATCAGATCTCGTATATTCCTGCCCTGGGCTATTCTACTAAAATATTTCAAGGGCCGGCGTCTTTATGAGGGGGGCTTTGTTACAAAATTGAATCTTGAGACAGTCACCACCTCCTACAGACTATAAGTGCCATACTGGACCATTATATCAGAGGGTATTCTTCATGTTCTTTAGCTAAGAAGATTTGTTTAGCCTCTTTACACCCAGCCGCGTAGCGAGATGTGTTAGCTGTGTCTTTGCATCCCGTTACCCGGCGGGTTATTAACACTTGTATGCGAACACGTGGGTTAACCTTATGAGCATTAATTCCTGGAAATTTTTCTTTATTTTTCCAGAGCTGAGCTCCGGCGGACCAATACAGACCCGGCGGTAGTTTCCTCACACCAGTCTCTGTCATGGCTAATGTGGCCCCAGTTTTTGCCCTGTGCATTACCCCTACTTGCGCGGGTATCCCAATTTTTGCGCATACCCTTTGCATAAGGTGTGTTAGATGTCTAGACCGTTCAAGGGGTCTCTGGGTTACACTTAATTGTTCATTTTGCTCCCAATTAGCCAATAAAGTCCTGTGTGACAATGACAAGACCGCGGCGGTAGCGTTGAGAGAGGTCAGACAACAAATGTCGGCCTATACTACCATTGTCGCACATAAGTCACTTCAATGTGACAACGTCCCACTTTGGGATTATAGGTTTGACTCCTGTAAGGAGATTAGGAAAACCTAATATTTAGTAGTGGCCCCGTAATCATTGACGAACATGCCTATTACATAAGGCATCCTCTTCAAACACTAATCCGCCGTAGTTTGAATCTACCGCGCAGAGCATTTAAAAACTGAGGAGCCTTCATCATGAGCGCACGCGACCTCACTCATGGCTTCAGTCATTATGAATTGGGTTCTCACTACGAAAAAACTTCGTAAAAAATAAAAACAAAAAGAAAATAAGAATAACTATCCAATAAGCTTTCCATCATATCGTGGATGTACTTGTGTGGATTTCTGACCAGACGCTGATCAGGCGTCATTCCTCCTTCACTGACATATCAAGTAAACCAAAATCCTTAATACATCAACGAATGGGAAGGGGACGGTCGGGAGGGCCCCAGTCGTCAATGATTACGGGGCCACTACTAAATATTAGGTTTTCCTAATCTCCTTACAGGAGTCAAACCTATAATTTATTAGTGGCCCCTCCATCATTGACGAACATGCCTGATATCTAAGACTGGAGGGGGACATTCGTAATCATATCATAACTCTAGAAAAGCAGATAATAAAAACAACCACATAGTATTCTTACTTTTGAAAAATGTATTTAATACGGCGTAGGCCGGAAATATACAAGAAAAAGGGGGTTCAGGCAGGTGCGTGCTTCAAAGAAGCCTGCCTGACAAAAATAGGTAACCCTGAAGATTCTGAACACAGATCTGTAGTTACAAAAGGCACCCCACTCAACGAGTGGTGACAAATAATAAGTTATAAGTTTATATGTGCACATCATAAACCCCAAAATACATGTGGAGATCAATTGCTAATGAACTCCATTGAACTAATGTTACATTGCTTTCGCAGCTAAAACTACTATAACAACACCGTTGTTTTGTACTAAACTTTGTACTAGCACAAATTCTCTCAGAGAAATTTTCATATCACATTTCAACCTTAAATTGTATCACAGTTCTCATACTCCGGCGGGGTCTAGGGTGTCCTATGTCAACTGACTGCACCCCCCCCCCCCCCTTTCCTTGAAAATAAACATAAGTGACTGCAGGGCCACCTAGACCCTCTGCCTTAAAGCTATACATGGTAAGGAAGGTTTGTCTAGAGCAACTGACAAGTATCTAGAGAGAAACGTATGATTAGACGCCCACAACTGTGTGGACGCAATATCTTCAACTGAAAAGTTTTTCAGGAAACGTAAAGAGGCCGCCCACTTGCGTAAATCGTGGGCCCTACCCACAACGCCGGGATTACTCTCTTTAATGACTTCTACCAGAAGAGAGGCTAATCGCCGTTTAAGTAAGCGTTTACCCGTACTCGCTACCCATAAAGCACCTTGGGGGTTATGAGGAGCTATTCTTAAATATTTGGTTAGAGCTTGCACTGGACATAAATTATGATGCACCTTTCCCCTTTTTAACGCCGGCACCGTGAATTCAGAAAACACGTGTGCACTATGCTCATTCTTGGCTACAAACGCCGGGGAGGGTGCAATGGAAATTGAATCATTAAGTCTACCAAACCTAAGACAATTAGGTGTGTTGCTCATCGCCGCCAGCTCAGACACTCTGTTTCCGGTGGCCAAAGCCAAAAGGAAAACTGCCTTCTTTAAGATTAAAGCAAAGTCTGCAGTATTTTGATACAGACGAGAATGAAGTAAAGACAAAGCTTTGTCCAGAGACCAAGTAGGCATGAGCTGACGGGGAGGTGGGCGGAGTTTAAAACACGCTCTCATAAATCCTGTTTCCTCCGCCACCGGTATGGATAGACCTGTAAGGTCGAAAAAGGGCACTCTAATCGCAGTTAAGTGATTCTTCAGAGTAACCACAGATAAACGTTTCTGCTCAAACAGATAGTTCAAGTAATTAAAAACCAATGCCACTGAGGGTACAGTTTGTTCCGTTCTAACAATCCAAGAAGTAAAAGCTTTCCAATGAGATTGATATTGTCGCTTAGTAGACTGAGTATATTGATTGAGCAATTTATTGGTCACATCCCTACCGTATGGTGCTAGCCACTTGGCCTCCTGAATGTCCATAATGCAAAAGTCAGCGAGGTCTCTAGGTTGCCAATCGTGTCTAAGTGGAAGTACCTGACCGGGAGCGATACCGGGTCCGGGCACCACATTATTAACTGCTGGCACCACACCTGCGCCGGCCACAGGGGCGCGATTAGCGAGACTAAGCCTCGATAAACTCGTAGTTTGTTCACTACGTGGCACATTAGTGACGCATCTGGCGGTGGAAACAGATAGATGGAGCTCCATCTGTTCCAGTCTGTCACTAGGGCGTCTGGCCCCCCTGCCGGCGTTATCGTCCGGCGGGTGAGGTATAGAGGGAGCTTGTGAGTCTCCTCGGACGCAAAAAGATCCACTTGTGGATGGGAGAGCTCCGCAATCATTAGGTCGAAAATGGGTTGCTTGAGCTCCCATTCTACTGTCGTGCTCTGTCTCCGGGACAGAGCGTCTGCCCAGACGTTCGCTACGCCTGGGAGATAAGATGCGTGAAGATAAATATCTAGACTGGTGGCTAGGACAAAAATCTCTTCCGACACGAGTAGCAACTTCCTTGACCTCGTTGACCCTTGTTTCTGAATACAGTGAACTGCATTCAGATTGTCCATTCTGAAGGCCACTGACTTGCCCCGTAACGCCGAGGCGTGAGCCTGAAGGAAATACAATGGGACTAGTAACTCTTTGACATTTATGTGAGCGATTTCTAAGTGGGACCAAAGTCCCTGACCCTGGTGCCCCTGATTTGACTGAAATCCCCACCCTATGGTGCCTGACGCATCCGTGTCTACCCATACCGTTGGAGGAGGAGAGGTCCATGACATGATTGAGTGCAATGTTTCCCTCTTCGCCCAGACCGCTAGTAAGGTGTGGATTAATTTTGGTATGGGCCATAATTTTCCCGCCGGTAAGAGTGGGAAATATTTGTTGCCCTCCAATATTAATCGTTTTACTTTCAACCGGCCCAACTTGACAGTTAGCTGAATCCAGTTGAGAGAGCCGACCAGAGACTCCCAGACTCTTCGTGTCGTAGTCAGACTGTGAAGAAACCTGAACAGTTTCCTGCGAAACCTGTTGCGATTGTCCACACTCTGACTCAGAGTGAGAGCGGCGGTGTCCCAGACCAGCCCTATCCACTGAATTACTCTTGAGGGAACAAGGTTTGACTTTACCAGATTTACCTTGAAGCCTAGAGTTTTGACATGATTTAAAATGATATTGACATGTTTTATGCATAATTGTTGTGTCTCTGCCACCACCAGCCAGTCGTCTAGATACCACAACACTCTGATTCCCTGTTTTAACAATGGCATCAGGGCTTGCCTGACTAGTTTTGTGAATAATCGAGGTGCTAGGTTCAAACCGAACGGCATCCTCTGAAAAACAAAATTTTGGTGCCTGATCCTCAAGGCCAGAAACCTTTGAAATCTTTTGTTGACCGACACGTGCCAATAGGCGTCTGTCAGGTCTAGGGAACACATCCAGCCACCCGGCGGAAGTGTTAGCCTGATTTGATGAACTGTTAACATTCTGAAAGACTCGTTGTAAATGTGAAGATTCAGATACGACAGGTCTACGACCGGCCTCATCTGAACACTGTCCCGTTTGGGAACCAAAAACAGTTTTGACGTGAATACAGGGTAATCTGGGGGTACCGGGATGATGACATTCTTGGCAATCATCTCCTGGACCAGCAGCTCCACCTCTAATGAAACACAATTTGCCGTTGTCGGCTGACGTAAGCGAGGTCGCCGGAGCCACTGCCAAGTGATGCCTTTGCGTGCCACCATCCGTGCCCAGGTTTTTAACGGCCATGCTTGGTGACACGTTCGGAACGACCCAGTTAGCAGACAAGGGTTCGCCGGCTGTACTTCCCTCGGTTCCTCCGGCTCTAAGGTAGGCACTGGGAGTGAGAAAGACTTTAGTTTTTTGATGGTGGTTTTGGTGGTGTTGGCCGCTTCGCCGGCTGGCTGGTGTGGGCCGAAGACTGGCCCTGACCCGGCTTATACTGGCCGCGTCCCCTCTGTCCTGAAAACCCTCTCTGTCTATGCCTGAACTGACCCAGGGGGGATTGGGAGGACTTAGGCGGAAGAAACGGCTTAGAACCCCCTGGCTGAGCTTTAGTAGGAGGCTTAGGTTTGGGGAAGTTAAATGCGGGTTTCTTAGCCTGTGCGGGACTGTGCTTCACGGCCTGTGCCATGTTAAACACTGTTCGCCATACATCAGGGGACATTAAAGAAGGTGTAAGTACTGGGGACATAACCACCTGGTTAGCAATGCGATCAGGCAGCTTGCGAACTAATGACATTCTAAGATCCTGTCGTGCTCGCACCGCCTCAAGTAAGGCTGTGCGTATGTCACCTAAGGATTGAATTGACGACTGAAGAATCAGACGCCGGGATAATTCAACTGATCTTCGAGCATCCGCGTCTGCGATTGCCTGAGTAGACCTGAGTAAAGACTTAGCCACCTGTTGAGAAACTATGTACTGTGAAAACAGGCGGAAAGCTTTTCCCCTAAGCCTAAATTCTCTGTCTAGGTGAGAAGGGGTAGGGGTAATGAATGGTTCCTTTAGTTCACAAAGATTAATCTTAGGGGCAGCTAAAAAGGAAAATAAAGCTGACGGAACTCCGCCGGCAGAACCTACCGGCATTGAGAACCATGAATGTGTATCCTGAGGGATCTGGTGGGAAGATTTAGAAGTGAAAGTGGTTGCAAAGTTCTGAGCCTCTACCTCCCAATCCACCCAAGGTCCTGGTCCTAACTGTCCCACCTTCAACACTGGATTAGCTGTCTCGTCTGTGACGGTCTGTAAATCTAGTTCAGGAGTAATAGCCAACAGAGCCTTAATATCATTAAACCCATCCAGCTTAGACCAGTCTGAAAAAAGTTTTGAAGCTGAGGCAGGGGGTAAAGCAGGCTTAGATGCATAAACAAAATAATCCTGATAATAATAACTAGGTATAGCCTTGATATTTACATCCAAAACATTACCCAAGGCATCCAATGCCCTTAATTTCTTAGACTTATTTCCCTGGATAAACCACTCACGTGGTACCGGGAGTTCCCCTGACAAGGTAGGCTGGGCAAGCTCTGGCTTAGAGGGGTTCAAAGGGACCCATGACTCGTCTGGCCCATAAAGCAGGGGCATAGCTACCTTTCTAAGAGGCGCTTTGTCTAGAGGGGGTGGATTAACATCCGTAATGACCCTGACATTTGACGTAGTGAATGCCGCCGTAGCTGGCTTAGAGCTCCCTGCCGGTGACAGAGTAGGAGGGTTAGGAATCTTAGATAAATCGATTGACGTTATCAGAGGCCGTACCGCAGAACCTGTCAAGGGAGCCCCCAAGTCCATTGTGGGGTTTTCTCGTTGTTGATTAAAGAATTTTGATAGAGCATGAGTAAGTAACCCATCAATTTCTTGTGCTGTAACAAACTGGTTAGGTGCAGAACTTTCAGGTGAATTAGTATTATCATGGGCGGCGTCCAGGCCTGAGCCTGACCCTTGTCCTTCCCTATCTGAAATTAATGACACTTCATCTTGTCCCTCCCGATCCTCCTGAGAAGACCCCGCCGAGGCAGGGGCACCTTGTTTCCAAGATAAATCAGGGATAGAGGATGGGGTCGCCGCGTCCCTGTGGACATCGGCTACTGTGTGACTCGTATGAGTCGGACGTGGATGGACAGACCCTGGCTGAGCAAAACGCCAAACACCGAGGCTCTGGCCTACGCTCTCTTGAGAGTCTGAAACATTCTCAATTATTGAATATCCTGAACTCTCCATTTCTAGGGTTAAAATATCAATAGGTAAATCTTGTTTAGGGACAGGCGCTTCACTATACTCTGAGGCTGTAACAGAAACATTGTCAGGTGTAGAGGTACGATGAGATGCACTAGACTTAGAAGAATGTCGAGAGGACTTCTTATGGGAATCCTTTTTGGAGGATTTGTGGCTACGGTGTGACCGCGAACTGGACCTAGGTTTGGAAGAATCACCACCATGGTCCCTGGGGGAAGCTTCAGTCTTGCACTTCTTACTAGCCGGGGAAGAGGCCCGACTTGAAGACCGTTGTCTGAGGGGAGACCTTGACCTCGATCTCGCCTGCGACGAGGAGGTGGCTGCCGGGGGAGTAGGCTCTCTCGGGCGTTTAAACGTCTCCACAGACGATACAGAATCCTGGCTAGTCTCTGTCGGCTTAAAACCCCTTACTCTAGAGGTACGTTTAGGGGGAGGGTGCTCTGACAGCAACTTATCCCAAAGTGGGACGTTGTCACATTGAAGTGACTTATGTGCGACAATGGTAGTGTAGGCCGACATTTGTTGTCTGACCTCTCTCAACGCTACCGCCGCGGTCTTGTCATTGTCACACAGGACTTTATTGGTTAATTGGGAGCAAAAAGAACAATTACGTGTAACCCAGAGACCCCTTGAACGGTCTAGACATCTAACACACCTTATGCAAAGGGTATGTGCAAAAATTGGGATACCCGCGCAAGTAGGGGTAATGCACAGGGCAAAAACTGGGGTGACATTAGCCATGACAGAGACTGGTGAGAGGAACTACCGCCGGGTCTGTATTGGTCCGCCGGAGCTCAGCTCTGGAAAAATAAAGAAAATTTCCAGGAATTAATGCTCATAAGGTTAACCCAAGTGTTCGCATACAAGTGTTAATAACCCGCCGGGTAACGGGATGCAAAGACACAGCTAACACATCTCGCCACGCGGCTGGGTATAAAGAGGCTAAACAAGTCTTCTTAGCTAAGAACATGAAGAATACCCTCTGATATAATGGTCCAGTATGGCACTTATAGTCTGTAGGAGGTGGTGACTGTCTCAAGATTCAATTTTGTAACAAAGCCCCCCCTCATAAAGACGCCGGCCCTTGAAATATTTTAGTAGAATAGCCCAGGGCAGGAATATACGAGATCTGATTTTTTAACGAATTGTCCCAAACGATCGTCGTAAAAATAGAAGGCGGCGATACTGAAAGTATCACCCAATTAAGGTTAATCGAAATTGAATTTGTTTATAAATTCCTTAGTTCCTATACTTAGGGACACCCGCCGGGTGTGGAAATCGATTTGGTTAAACCTCACTGATCCTTCAAATGCCGTAAGAGTAAAGGCGGCGATACACAGAGTATCACTCACATGGATTGGTTAACTATAAGAGACCTAAGTCGTTTTATCCCACCCTGCTAAGGTGCACCCGCCGGGTGAGAAGTCTAAAAGTTAACCCCACAAGTTCCTGACCCCACTACTTTGTAAAAGATCGCCGGGGAGGAACGCCTAAACAACAGCTAGGTTTTCCCCGTGGTTTGTCGTAAACCAGGTAGAAAAACCTATAAAAAACGAGTGTTCTCACGAACGTCGTTTCTTTATATATAACTAAATATATATGTAAGGATGGGTACAGCCATCCCGCCGGGAAATAAAGGAGGCCTGAAACCAGGCACCCACAGATACGCAGTCCTGGAGAGCCACAGACACCTCCCCTCGCCGGGGAACCAGCCAGTGTTAACAACCACGTGTGGCCTAACACTGCTCATCGGTCAGGTTTTTTCACGGTGAAACCGAGAAAAACCCGCCGGAAGGCAAACCCCACCCTGAACAGACACCATCTGAACAATACGACACGAGGAGAGACACGCACGACTAACCAAGGTCACAACATAATCCGTGGAATTAGCCAATACACAACTAAACCAGGAAACAAATATAGTCCGAGGAATTAGCCAATACACAACTAAAACCCGGATACACATGACACAGTAGGGCATATTTATAAAATAAATAATAACACTAGACATGTGGCAAAGCTACGAGCGGCTGGCTAGGCCTAGGTAGACGGCATGAAAATAGTTGAAATATAAACACACTGGAATATCACAACAGGAACCACCGCCAACACACCACCGAAGCGATAACTTCCCAACCCCGGGAAGCCTGACACGGACCCAGAAAAAACTTCACTAAGTGAAGAAAAATACGCTGGGAACGTCAGCAAACACACAGCTTACCTCATCAGAAGGATAAAAGGCAGCAATAATTAACGCGTAATGAAAGCCGCCTGCATCACCAACTAAACCAAACTGTGAAAAGTTCACGTGTCCACAACAGGACCACGAGGGTACATCCGAAATAGATGCCCCATACATACGACCCAAAATACATTGCACTGCGGGCAACCAGCCCAGGACACTCCTGCTACGCCTATCCTAACCTTACTCGATACATCCCAGAGTAAACAAATGAGAAAAAACTCACTAGGGACGCCACGAATGCGGAACCAGCGGAGCCTGAAAGGAACGTCCGGGCAGGCTGAGCGCAGAGCAAAGAAGGAGGAATGACGCCTGAATCAGCGTCTGGTCAGAAATCCACACAAGTACATCCACGATATGATGGAAAGCTTATTGGATAGTTATTCTTATTTTCTTTTTGTTTTTATTTTTTACGAAGTTTTTTCGTAGTGAGAACCCAATTCATAATGACTGAAGCCATGAGTGAGGTCGCGTGCGCTCATGATGAAGGCTCCTCAGTTTTTAAATGCTCTGCGCGGTAGATTCAAACTACGGCGGATTAGTGTTTGAAGAGGATGCCTTATGTAATAGGCATGTTCGTCAATGATGGAGGGGCCACTAATAAATAAGTTGCTGTCAGAGCACCCTCCCCCTAAACGTACCTCTAGAGTAACGGGTTTTAAGCCGACAGAGACTAGCCAGGGTTCTGTATCGTCTGTGGATACGTTTAAACGCCCGAGAGAGCCTACTCCCCCGGCAGCCACCTCCTCGTCGCAGGCGAGATCGAGGTCAAGGTCACCCCTCAGACAGCGGTCTTCAAGTCGGGCCTCTTCCCCGGCTAGTAAGAAGTGTAAGACTGAAGCTTCTCCCAGTGGCCATGGTGGTGATTCTTCCAAACCTAGGTCTAGTTCGCGGTCACACCGTAGCCACAAATCCTCCAAAAAGGATTCCCATAAGAAGTCCTCTCGACATTCTACTAAGTCTAGTGCATCTCATCGTACCTCTACACCTGAAAATGTTTCTGTTACAGCCTCAGAGTATAGTGAAGCGCCTGTCCCTAAACAAGATTTACCTATTGATATTTTAACCCTAGAAACGGAAAGTTCAGGAAATTCAATAATTGAGAATGTTTCAGACTCTCAAGAGAGCGTAGGCCAGAGCCTCGGTGTTTGGCGGTTTGCTCAGCCAGGGTCTGACCATCCACGTCCGACTCATACGAGTCACACAGTAGCCGATGTCCACAGGGACGCGGCGACCCCATCCTCTATCCCTGATTTATCTTGGAAACAAGGTGCCCCTGCCTCGGCGGGGTCTTCTCAGGAGGATCGGGAGGAACAAGATGAAGTGTCATTAATTTCAGATAGGGAAGGACAAGGGTCAGGCTCAGGCCTGGACGCCGCCCATGATAATAATGATTCACCTGAAAGTTCTGCATCTAACCAGTTTGTTACAGCACAAGAAATTGATGGGTTACTTACTCATGCTCTATCAAAATTCTTTAATCAACAACGAGAAAACCCCACAATGGACTTGGGGGCTCCCTTGACAAGTTCTGCGGTACGGCCTCTGATAACGTCAATCGATTTATCTAAGATTCCTAACCCTCCTACTCTGTCACCGGCAGGGAGCTCTAAGCCAGCTACGGCGGCATTCACTACGTCAAATGTCAGGGTCATTACGGATGTTAATCCACCCCCTCTAGACAAAGCGCCTCTTAGAAAGGTAGCTATGCCCCTGCTTTATGGGCCAGACGAGTCATGGGTCCCTTTGAACCCCTCTAAGCCAGAGCTTGCCCAGCCTACCTTGTCAGGGGAACTCCCGGTACCACGTGAGTGTTTATCCAGGGAAATAAGTCTAAGAAATTAAGGGCATTGGATGCCTTGGGTAATGTTTTGGACGTAAATATCAAGGCTATACCTAGTTATTATCATCAGGATTATTTTGTTTATGCATCTAAGCCTGCTTTACCCCCTGCCTCAGCTTCAAAACTTTTTTCAGACTGGTCTAAGCTGGATGGGTTTAATGATATTAAGGCTCTGTCGGCTCTTACTCCTGAACTAGATTTACAGACCGTCACAGACGAGACAGCTAATCCAGTGTTGAAGGTGGGACAGTTGGGACCAGGACCTTGGGTGGATTGGGAGGTAGAGGCTCAAAACTTTGCAACCACTTTCACTTCTAATCTTCCCACCAGATCCCTCAGGATACACATTCATGGTTCTCCATGCCGGTAGGTTCTGCCGGCGGAGTTCCGTCAGCTTTATTTTCTTTTTTAGCTGCCCCTAAGATTAATCTTTGTGAACTAAAGGAACCATTCACTACCCCTACCCCTTCTCACCTAGACAGAGAATTTAGGCTAAGGGGAAAAGCTTTCCGCCTGTTTTCACAGTACATAGTTTCTCAACAGGTGGCTAAGTCTTTACTCAGGTCTACTCAGGCAATCGCAGACGCGGATGCTCGAAGATCAGTTGAGTTATCCCGGCGTCTGATTCTTCAGTCGTCGATTCAATCCTTAGGTGACATACGCACAGCCTTACTTGAGGCGGTGCGAGCACGACAGGATCTTAGGATGTCATTAGTTCGCAAGCTGCCTGATCGCATTGCTAACCAGGTGGTAATGTCCCCAGTACTTACACCTTCTTTAATGTCCCCTGATGTATGGCGAACAGTGTTTAACATGGCACAGGCCGTGAAGCACAGTCCCGCACAGGCTAAGAAACCCGCATTTAACTTCCCCAAACCTAAGCCTCCTACTAAAGCTCAGCCAGGGGGTTCTAAGCCGTTTCTTCCGCCTAAGTCCTCCCAATCCCCCCTGGGTCAGTTCAGGCATAGACAGAGAGGGTTTTCAGGACAGAGGGGACGCGGCCAGTATAAGCCGGGGCAGGGCCAGTCTTCGGCCCACACCAGCCAGCCGGCGAAGCGTCCAACACCACCAAACCCACCATCAAAAAACTAAAGTCTTTCTCACTCCCAGTGCCTATCTTAGAGCCGGAGGAACCGAGGGAAGTACAGCCGGCGAACCCTTGTCTGCTAACTGGGTCGTTCCGAACGTGTCACCAAGCATGGCCGTTAAAAACCTGGGCACGGATGGTGGCACGCAAAGGCATCACTTGGCAGTGGCTCCGGCGACCTCGCTTACGTCAGCCGACAACGGCAAATTGTGTTTCATTAGAGGTGGAGTTGCTGGTCCAGGAGATGATTGCCAAGAATGTCATCATCCCGGTCCCTCCAGATTACCCTGTATTCACGTCAAAACTGTTTTTGGTTCCCAAACGGGACAGTGTTCAGATGAGGCCGGTCGTAGACCTGTCTTATCTGAATCTTCACATTTACAACGAGTCTTTCAGAATGTTAACAGTTCATCAAATCAGGCTAACACTTCCGCCGGGAGGCTGGATGTGTTCCCTAGACCTGACAGACGCCTATTGGCACGTGTCGGTCAACAAAAGATTTCAAAGGTTTCTGGCCTTGAGGATCAGGCACCAAAATTTTGTTTTTCAGAGGATGCCGTTCGGTTTGAACCTAGCACCTCGATTATTCACGAAACTAGTCCGGCAAGCCCTGATGCCATTGTTAAAACAGGGAATCAGAGTGTTGTGGTATCTAGACGACTGGCTGGTGGTGGCAGAGACACAACAATTATGCATAAAACATGTCAATATCATTTTAAATCATGTCAAAACTCTAGGCTTCAAGGTAAATCTGGTAAAGTCAAACCTTGTTCCCTCAAGAGTAATTCAGTGGATAGGGCTGGTCTGGGACACCGCCGCTCTCACTCTGAGTCAGAGTGTGGACAATCGCAACAGGTTTCGCAGGAAACTGTTCAGGTTTCTTCACAGTCTGACTACGACACGAAGAGTCTGGGAGTCTCTGGTCGGCTCTCTCAACTGGATTCAGCTAACTGTCAAGTTGGGCCGGTTGAAAGTAAAACGATTAATATTGGAAGGCAACAAATATTTCCCACTCTTACCGGCGGGAAAATTATGGCCCATACCAAAATTAATCCACACCTTACTAGCGGTCTGGGCGAAGAGGGAAACATTGCACTCAATCATGTCATGGACCTCTCCTCCTCCAACGGTATGGGTAGACACGGATGCGTCAGGCACCATAGGGTGGGGATTTCAGTCAAATCAGGGGCACCAGGGTCAGGGACTTTGGTCCCACTTAGAAATCTCTCACATAAATGTCAAAGAGTTACTAGTCCCCTTGTATTTCCTTCAGGCTCACGGCCCGGCGTTACGGGGCAAGTCAGTGGCCTTCAGAATGGACAATCTGAATGCAGTTCACTGTATTCAGAAACAAGGGTCAACGAGGTCAAGGAAGTTGCTACTCGTGTCGGAAGAGATTTTTGTTCTAGCCACCAGTCTAGATATTTATCTTCACGCATCTTATCTCCCAGGCGTAGCGAACGTCTGGGCAGACGCTCTGTCCCGGAGACAGAGCACGACAGTAGAATGGGAGCTCAAGCAACCCATTTTCGACCTAATGATTGCGGAGCTCTCCCATCCACAAGTGGATCTTTTTGCGTCCGAGGAGACTCACAAGCTCCCTCTATACCTCACCCGCCGGCGATAACGCCGGCAGGGGGGCCAGACGCCCTAGTGACAGACTGGAACAGATGGAGCTCCATCTATCTGTTTCCGCCGCCAGATGCGTCACTAATGTGCCACGTAGTGAACAAACTACGAGTTTATCGAGGCTTAGTCTCGCTAATCGCGCCCCTGTGGCCGGCGCAGGTGTGGTACCAGCAGTTAATAATGTGGTGCCCGGACCCGGTATCGCTCCCGGTCGGGTACTTCCACTTAGACACGATTGGCAACCTAGAGACCTCGCTGACTTTTGCATTATGGACATTCAGGAGGCCAAGTGGCTAGCACCATACGGTAGGGATGTGACCAATAAATTGCTCAATCAATATACTCAGTCTACTAAGCGACAATATCAATCACATTGGAAAGCTTTTACTTCTTGGATTGTTAGAACGGAACAAACTGTACCCTCAGTGGCATTGGTTTTTAATTACTTGAACTATCTGTTTGAGCAGAAACGTTTATCTGTGGTTACTTTGAAGAATCACTTAACTGCGATTAGAGTGCCCTTTTTCGACCTTACAGGTCTATCCATACCGGTGGCGGAGGAAACAGGATTTATGAGAGCGTGTTTTAAACTCCGCCCACCTCCCCGTCAGCTCATGCCTACTTGGTCTCTGGACAAAGCTTTGTCTTTACTTCATTCTCGTCTGTATCAAAATACTGCAGACTTTGCTTTAATCTTAAAGAAGGCAGTTTTCCTTTTGGCTTTGGCCACCGGAAACAGAGTGTCTGAGCTGGCGGCGATGAGCAACACACCTAATTGTCTTAGGTTTGGTAGACTTAATGATTCAATTTCCATTGCACCCTCCCCGGCGTTTGTAGCCAAGAATGAGCATAGTGCACACGTGTTTTCTGAGTTCACGGTGCCGGCGTTAAAAAGGGGAAAGGTGCATCATAATTTATGTCCAGTGCAAGCTCTAACCAAATATTTGAGAATAGCTCCTCATAACCCCCAAGGTGCTTTATGGGTAGCGAGTACGGGTAAACGCTTACTTAAACGGCGATTAGCCTCTCTTCTGGTAGAAGTCATTAAAGAGAGTAATCCCGGCGTTGTGGGTAGGGCCCACGATTTACGCAAGTGGGCGGCCTCTTTACGTTTCCTGAAAAACTTTTCAGTTGAAGATATTGCGTCCACACAGTTGTGGGCGTCTAATCATACGTTTCTCTCTAGATACTTGTCAGTTGCTCTAGACAAACCTTCCTTACCATGTATAGCTTTAAGGCAGAGGGTCTAGGTGGCCCTGCAGTCACTTATGTTTATTTTCAAGGAAGGGGGGGGGGTGCAGTCAGTTGACATAGGACACCCTAGACCCCGCCGGAGTATGAGAGCTGTGATACAATTTAAGGTTAAAATGTGATATGAAAATTTCTCTGCGAGAATTTGTGCTAGTACAAAGTTTAGTACAAAACAACGGTGTTGTTATAGTAGTTTTAGCTGCGAAAGCAATGTAACATTAGTTCAATGGAGTTAATTAGCAATTGATCTCCACATGTATTTTGGGGTTTATGATGTGCACATATAAACTTATAACTTATTATTTTTGTCACCACTCGTTGAGTGGGGTGCCTTTTGTAACTACAGATCTGTGTTCAGAATCTTCAGGGTTACCTATTTTTGTCGGGCAGGCTTCTTTGAAGCACGCACCTGCCTGAACCCCCTTTTTCTTGTATATTTCCGGCCTACGCCGTATTAAATACATTTTCAAAAGTAAGAATACTATGTGGTTGTTTTTATTATCTGCTTTTCTAGAGTTATGATATGATTACGAATGTCCCCCTCCAGTCTTAGATATCAGGCATGTTCGTCAATGATGGAGGGGCCACTAATAAATTATAGGTTTGACTCCTGTAAGGAGATAAAGAAAACCTAATATTTAGTAGTGGCCCCGTAATCATTGACGACTGGGGCCCTCCCGACCGTCCCCTTCCCATCGTTGATGTATTAAGGATTTTGGTTTACTTGATATGTCAGTGAAGGAGGAATGACGCCTGATTCAGCGTCTGGTCAGAAATCCACACAAGTACATCCACGATATGATGGAAAGCTTATTGGATAGTTATTCTTATTTTCTTTTTGTTTTTATTTTTTACGAAGTTTTTTCGTAGTGAGAACCCAATTCATAATGACTGAAGCCATGAGTGAGGTCGCGTGCGCTCATGATGAAGGCTCCTCAGTTTTTAAATGCTCTGCGCGGTAGATTCAAACTACGGCGGATTAGTGTTTGAAGAGGATGCCTTATGTAATAGGCATGTTCGTCAATGATTACGGGGCCACTACTAAATATTAGGTTTTCTTTATCTCCTTACAGGAGTCAAACCTATATTCTTGCTCCCACCACCTCCCCATCCAACTTATTCCAACACTCAATGCTTCTATACGGGAAGCTGAACTTTCTTACATCAGACTTACATATAACTTTCCTCAACTTACAATCATGACCCCTGGTTCTTCCCTCGTCCCTCACCACAAAATCTCCCTTGTCGATCTTCTCAAAACCTTTCACACACTTAAACATCATGATCATGTCACCTCTCTCTCTCCTCTCCCTCAGTTGGCTTAGCCTCTCCAATCTCTCCTCATAAGGGTCTCTAAGGCTAGCTATCATCTAGTGGCAACTCTCTGAACTCTTTCCAGTTTTTTATTATGTTTTATAAGGTGTGGCGACCACACCACTGCTGCATACTCTAGTCTTGGCGTATTATTGTCCCTATTATTTTTGCTAACATCTCTTCATCTAAATAATTCAGAGCTATTCTCATGTTAGTCAACACTGCATAGGTTTCACCAGTTATTTTATTTATATGCTGTTCAGGTGACAAGCTGTCTGCCACAACTACCCCTAGGTCTTTTGCTTTCACAGCTTTACTAATTATTTCATCTCCTATTTTATATCCCCAAGAAGGTCTATTTTTACTTTTTCCCATCTCAAGAACCTGACACTTACTCGTGTTGAATTCCATTTCCAAGTTTGACTCCACTCATATAACTTATCTAGATCTCTCTGTAATTCTTCACAACTACTCTACTTGTAATATGCTTCATTAATTTTGCATCATCAGCAACATAGATATATGAGCCTATTCCCATTTGAAGGTCGTTGATGAAAACCAAAACACTGATTGGGCCAACACCGATCCTTGAGGCACTCGCTTTTTACCCTTTTCCACGAGGAGAACTTTCCTTTTATTACTGTTCGCATTTCCCTCCCAATTAAATAGTTTTCCATCCACTTTAATAAATACTCCCTCAACCCGCCCCACAGCCTGAGCTTCCACAACAATCTCTTATGAGGCACCTTATCAAATGCCTTCTTGAAATCTAAGTAGATACAATCTACCCACCCCTCCCTTGTACAATGTCAATTACCCTATCATAGTAAATCACAAATTTGTGGTACACGAATGACCTTTTCTAAACCCGAACTGCTTGCTTGAAATTATTTCCCTCTCCTCCAACATACCCACCCATCTTTTTCTAATAATCTTTTCACAAAGCTTGCATATAACACTCGTTAAGGATACGGTTGATAATTTAGCGGGTCTTCTTTATTTCCACTTTTATATATTGGAGTTTATTTTTGCTTGTTTCCATTCTAAGGGAAGTTCCCCCCCCGCCTTGTTTAATGAGTATTGAACAATATTAAAATAGGTCTCACTAGTTGTTCAGAACATTCTCTTAATACCCATCCAGCAATGTTATCTGGGCCCATAGATTTTCTCACGTCCAATTCTTCCAACAATGATTTAGTTCATCCTTTGACTTCTATCGACTCTAGTCCCTGTATCTCATTCAATTCCACCACAGGTTCTACATAGTCATCCTCTTCCACAAACACGGATGTTAATGTATCATTCATAATTTCACACATACCCACTGTGTCTTCCTATTGACCCTCTAACCCTAAGCTTTGTTATTTTGTCCTTTATTTAGTTTTACCGTTGATATAAACTAGAACAGTTTGGGTTCTTTATTACATTTGTTTACTATATCTTTTTCAAAGTTCTTTTCTCCTCTCTTATAGTCTTGACATAGTTTTTCTAGCATTCTATACTCATCCATTTTTCCTCAGTGTCTCCTTCTCGCTTTATTCCATGCAGAGTCCTTTTTGTTCTGGGCAATGTGACATCGCATGTTAAACCACTCTTTCTCCTTAACCAGCTTTCTATCCTTAAATGTTGGTACATATTTTTCTACCCCCTCCCTGTAAATGTCTAGTAACATGTATTTTACCTGAATATTCTGTTCTTGCTCAATAAATGACCAATCTATATTTGCAAAGTATCCTCGTAATGATTCATAATCCGCCTTACTATAATTTAGTCTATATTCCCTATGTTCCTCCTCTCTGCCTTCCAGAAATTCCACTGTCAATTCAAATTCAATCACAGCATGATCGCTTTTTCCCATGGGACTCAAATATGTTAGGTTCTTTATTTCTTGGGGGTCTTTGGTGAATAATAAGTCAAGTCTTGATGGTTCATCACCTCCTCTAAATCTTGTATTTTCCGTAACGTGTTGTGTTAATAGATACCCCATTGCGAAGAACTCATTTTGTGATTGAGTGGTAAATGAGTGGAACGCACTGCCCCAGTATGTAGTCGATTCCGAATCAATAAGGGAGTTTGAAAGTAATCTTGATAAAGCATGGGGAAGACAAGATTTGAAGTTTGATTATAAAACAAAAATACAGAATAGTAAAAATGTTGCGTCTGCTGCCGCCGCCGCCAACACCGTGAACGACCGCAGCAGTGCAAGCACTGGTACTGAGCCGGATACACAGGCATAGTTTGCCTTTTTCCAGAGGATCTACTGTAAGAAACTGTAAGAACTGTAAGTTAGTTCAAGAAATTTGCTACCCCAAGTATTTTCATTTGAACCCGCATCCAAACATTCCCAATCCACCTCCCCGCAATTAAAGTCCCCTGCAAGAATAAGCCTATTTTTCCTTTTACAAATAATTTCTAACATACGCAAGGTTTCCAAAATTAATTCATTATATTCATCGTTGCTCCAAGATTTAGTCTTAGGAGGTAAATACATTGATACAATGTCCAATTTTGACCTATCATTATCCTCAATTTCAACTGCTACCACTTCAGCAATGCTATCACCAAGTTTTAATTCTTTAGTAGTAATTTTATTATCTACCATGATCAACACTCCTCCTCCTAGCTTTCCTAACCTGTCTCTTCTGTACTGTATCCTGCACAACTAATTATATTCGTGTCTACCTCCTGTTAAGCTTAGTTTCAGTCAAACATACTACCCCGGGCTCTCTCTTTACATATTCGTCAACTCCATCTTTTTGGAAATGAACCCATCAATATTTGTATACATGAACTTAGCATTTCCAGTATTTTCCCTATTTTTCTCGTCCCTGCCCGTTCCTTTCTTTTTTGTACGTACCCCTCCCAATTTATTTCCTAGCTTGTCTCCTCTCCTCTTGTCTCCACCTGGACTGTTTCTCGCTCCGTTTCCACCTCCCCTCCTCTGTCCACTTGGACTGTTTCTCTCTCTATCTCCACCTCCCCTCTCTCTGCCTTCTCCCCCGTCACCCGCACCATCTCCCCTTCCCTCCCTACTTCGTCCCTTCGCTTACCCATCTAACAGTGTTCATACGGACACGTGTTGTTTGTAGTTTTTTCGGTTTTGCAAAGCCGATATAAAACTTTTCTGTTGTTGTATTTCCTCCCCGGCGATCTTTTACAAAGAAGTGGGGATAGGAACAATTGGGGTTAACTTTTAAACTTTAAATCACCCGGCGGGTGCAACCTGGAAGGGTGGGATGACCGAATTTGCAAAATTCAGTTTAGTTGACCAGACAATTGAGGGATGCATTGTGTATCGCCTCCTTCAACATACGGCGCTTTAGGGCACAATTGGGGTTAACGTTTTTTAAACTAATATTCACACCCGGCGGGTGCTCCTTGGAAGGGTGGAAATAACGAATTTACAATTCAGTTAGTTAACCAGACAATTGAGGGATAAGTTTTGTATCGCCGCCTTCAACATACGGCGATCTTATAATATACTTCGGGAGAAGTTAGATCTCGTATATTTGTCAGGCTTCCCAGTTTTTTATCTACGAGATAATTCGGGGGCCGGCGTCTTTTTTAGTTTTTTTTTTCTCCAATATTGAATCTGGAAACAAACACCACCGGAAAGACTTAATCAGTTATAAACGCCATGCTGGTCTTTATATATTAGGTCAGAGAGTATTCATAAATCTTTTGGAATTATTAAGATATTCTGAAATCTTTTACTTAGGAAACCCCACCGCGTAGCGAGCTGTAGTCGTTGAGTATTACGTCTCGTTACCCGGCGGGTTATTTAACACTTGTGTGCGAACATGTTTGGGTTAACCTTATGAGCATTAATTCCTGGAAATATAATTTTTTTCCAGAGCTGGGTCCCGGCGGGTCTATGCAGAACCTGGAGTAAGTATCCCACCAGTCTCTGTCATGGCTACCTTTGCCCCGGTTTTTGCTTTATGCATTACGCCCTCCTGTTCAGGTATCCCTATTTTGTGCACACCCTTTGTATAAAATGTGTTAAAATGTCTCGTTTGCTGTGGGTTACCTTTCCGGCGTTTTTTTCTCGTTGCTCCGAGAACACCGTTTTTGTTTACCGAATTTTAGTCAGGATGGCTCAAAATAGGTAAGTTACCCCCGACGAGTTTGGTCGCTTGAGGGCTCATAAGAAACTGCGTTTTCTGTGGTCGAGCCTGGGATCAGGCTTCCTGTGTTATTCATTGCTTTATGCATTACGCCCTCCTGTAATGTATAGTTTAGTGTGGGTTACCTTTCCGTCTTTTTTTTTTTTTTTTTTTTTTTTCTCGTTGCTCCGAGAACACCGTTTTTGTTTAACGAGTTTTAGTCAGGATGGCTAAAATAGGTAAGTTACCCCGTTTGGTCGCGGAGGGGGGCTCATCAGAAACTGCATTTTCTATGGTCGAGCCTGGGATCAGGCTTCCTGGGTTATTCCTGTCGAGGGGGGCTCCACACAGTTTTCTAGGTGATCAGGCTGACACCTGTTGGACTTGGTTTTCTCTGCTTTTCAAATTGAAACAATGCTGTCTGTTTGGTCTTTACTCCCGGCGACCTTTTTACAAAGAGGTCTGGGGCAGGTATAACTTTTGACAGTGCATATAAAACCGGTTGTACCTTCGGTGGGTATATTACGGATTTGCGATTCGAGATAATTTGCCAAACATGATTTCTACAATAGGGTATCACGGCCGTCAAGACGATCTTGAGGGCTTCTGGGAGAAGCCGGATTAGAGATTAAGATAGGCTTAGACTTTTTATGGATAAAAAGAGCCTGAATCTTACTAGTGTTTCAAGTGTCAAGGATACTTGAAAGACTTTTTTAACCCGGCAAGCGCGAGGCCTCACGGAAGGCTTCCTATAGGGAACGCGATAGGCCTCACGGAAGCAAGACCATAAAAAAAGCCTTCAGGCAAAACAAAGGATTTTGTCTCTAGGTGAGATAATTCCCCTCTAGTACTCATCCATGTGTTTCTCACCCCCCCTCCCCTCCTTCCCCCCCCTTTTCCCTCCCCCCCCCCCCCCCCCTGCCTCAATTATCATTTTATCTCTTATTATCATCATTTATTCGGCTATTTTTCTCTCCCCGCGATATCGCACAAGTGGGCAATAAAAGATCGTTATGCAACACCCAACGGCACACACCGCGCATTCTCAGTTGACTCCCAGACAGCCCCAGAGGGGAGGCTTCTCTGTAGATTATGACCGGGTGGCCAATATTTCGTTTTTCACCACCCAAATGCTTTTCAGTTAGACCTTGAAGGTTCATATCATACATATACAAATAAAAGCATACGAAAACAAATAATGCTTCTTAGTATTAGTGGCCCCTCCATCATTGTCGAAGATGGCTATTACATAAGGCATCCTCTTCAAACACTAATCCGCCGTAGTTTTGAATCTACCGCGCAGAGCATTTAAAAACTGAGGAGCCTTCATCATGAGCGCACGCGACCTCACTCATGGCTTCAGTCATTATGATTTGGGTTCTCACTACGAAAACGCTTCGTAAAAAATAAAAACAAAAAGAAAATAAGAATAACTATCCAATAAGCTTTCCATCATATCGTGGATGTACTTGTGTGGATTTCTGACCAGACGCTGATTCAGGCGTCATTCTTCCTTCTCTGCTCTGCGCTCAGCCCGCCCGGACGTGCCTCCCCACGCTCCGCTGGTTCCGCATTCGTTGCGTCCCTAGTGAGTTTTTTCTCATTTGTTTACTCCAGGATGTATCGAGTAAGGTTAAGATAGGCGTAGCAGGAGTGTCCTGGGCTGGTTGCCCGCAGTGCAGTGTATTTTTGGGTCGAGTGTATGGGACATGTATTTCGGATGTACCCTCGTTGCCACGTTTTGGACCTGTGAACTTTTTCACAGTTGAGTTAGTTTTGTGATTCAGGCGGCTTTCACTCCGCGTTGTAATTATTGCTGCCTTTTATCTTTCTGATGAGTAAGCTTTGTTTCTCTGCCGTTCCCAGCGTTATTTTTCTGTCACGTTAGTAAGTTTTTTCTGGGTCCCGAGTCAGTCTTCCCTGGTTGGAAGTTTGTTTGCTACGGTGGTGTGTTGGCGCCGGTTTCCTGTTGTGATATTTCCAGTGTGTGTGATATTTCAACTGTTTATTTATGCCGTCTGCCTAGGCCTAGCCAGCCGCGTTCGTAGCTTTGCCACATGTACTAGTGTTATTATTTATTATTTATAAATATGCCCTACTGTGTCATGGTGGTATCCGGGTTTTAGGGGTTTGTGTATTGGGCTATTCCTCGGACTATAATTGGTTTTCCTGGTTTAGTTGTGTATTTGCTAATTCCACGGATTATGGTGTGACCTTGGGTTAGCGTGTCCGTGCTCCTGCCATTGGCTCTCCCTGCGTGTCTTTTTGTTGTTCAGATGGTGCTCTGTTTCAGGGTGGGTTTCCTTCCGGCGTGTGTTTTCACTTTTCTTTTTCCTCGTTATTTCACCGTGACAAAATCCTGGCCCACACGAAGAGCAGTGTTGGGCCCACCAGCGTGGTTGTTTAACAAGACTGGCTTTGTATCCCCGGCGTGGGGGCGGGTGTCCTGTGGCTCTCCAGGACTGCTGTCTTCCTGGTATGGTGCCCTGGTTTCAGGCCTCCCTTTGATTCCCGACGGGAATGGCTGTAAACCCATCCATATAAAACGGCGTTCTTGTGGACATACGTTTTGGGAGTTTTTTCTTCTACCCCTGGCGTTTTACGACCAACTCACATGAAAACCTCGGCACTGTTGTTTAGCGGCTTTCCTCCCCTCCCGCCGCACCTCTTTTACAAAGAACGTGGGGACAGGAACTTATGGGGTTACCACTTTTTAACTACCTTCTCACCCCGGCGACGCTCAGCTCGGTGCTACCTGGGTAGGGTGGGATGCACCCGACTTTTATGTCGTTCAAGTTAGGTTAATCCCCCGCCCATCCGTTTTAGTGATACTCTGTGTATCTCGCTGCCAGTTTACTCTTATCCTAGGGCGAGTGAAGGTTCAATTATGTTAAATATCGTTCTCGACACCCCCTGCCGGTGCTCCACTAGGTGGAGGCCTAAGGAATTTACAAAATTCAATTTACACCTCTTAATTTTAGCTGCATACAATTAGGTATCGCTCCTCGCCTTCTAACTTACGGGCGATCTTTTGTGACATAATTTTTCTTTAAATCATCAGATCTCGTATCATCCTGCCCCTGGGCCTAATTCTACTAAAATAATTCAAGGGCCGGCCGTCTTTATGGGGGGGAATTGCTTTGGTTTACAAAATTGAATCTTGAGTACAGTCCACCCTTCCTCCAAGAGACTATAAGTGCCCATAGCTGGAACCATCCTACCGAGGGTATTCTTCAACCTTTGCTTTAGGCAAAAGATTTGTTTAGACTTTTACACACCCCGCCTGCAGTAGCGAGATGTGTTAGTTTGTGTCTTTTGCCTCATCGTTACCCGGCGGGTTATTAACACTTGTGCTTTGCGAACATGTGGATTAACCTTATGAGCATTAATTCCTGGAACTATTTCTTTTTTGTTTTCCAGAGCTCGAGCCTCCGGCGGACCAATACAAGACCCGGCGGTAGTCTTTTCACCCGCAACCAGGTTCCCTCTCGTCTCTGTGGTAATACCCCCCTGTCCCGTTGGTCCCCACGTTGTTTGCCCTGTGGCATTCTATAACCCCTACTTGTACTCTTAGTTTCTGGTATCCCTATTTTTTGCGACACACCCACCCTTTGCATAAGGTGTGTTTAAACTGTCTAGAACCGTTCAAGGTGTCCCTCTGGGTTTATGCATAATTTGTTCCTCTTTGTCTCTGCAATTTAGCTGTTAAAAAGTCCTTTTGTGAAAAATGGATAAGACCGGACCGCCCTCGCGGTTACGTCTGAGAGAGGTTCCGACAGAACAGAGTGTCTGCCTACACCTTACCATTTGTCGCAGCATAAGTCACTTCCCTTCAATGTGACAACGTCTCACTTTGGGATAGATTGGCTGTCAGAACCAACCCTCAACCCTCCCCCACTAACAACGTTTCCTCATAGAGTCACGAGGTGTTAAGGCCGACGGAGAGACCTAGTCAGGGTTCTGTATCGTCATGGCGACTACAACCTAATACGTCCCGAGAGAGCCTACAACCCCCGGCAAGTCCAGCCTCTCCTCGTCGGCGGTCGAGATCTTAGGTCAAGTGTCACCTCATCCCCAGACACCAGTCATCTAGTCGTGCCTCTCTACTCCACCGGCGAGTAATAAAGAGTAAGATCGGAAGGTTTCCACCAGTTGGTCACTGCGGAGATTCCTTTTCCAGATCTATAGACTAGTCTTTTTCGCGGTCACATCCGCAAGCCATAAATCGCTCAAAAAAAGGATTCACATCGTAAGTCCTCTCGACATTCCCCAAAGTCTATTGCATCTCATCGTACCTCTACCCACAGCCTTAAAGAGTTTGTGTTAAGCGGGCCAATCAGATTCCGGGGCAGTGCATACAGCGCCTGTCCCTGACAGAGGATTTGACCAATTAATATTTTTAAACCCTGGAAATGTAAAGTTTCAGCGAGGGTCAATAAATTGAGAATGTTTTCAGACCACCTCTCAAGAGAGCGTAGGCCAGGGCCTCGTGTGATTGGCTGGATTTTGCCACAACCAGGGTTTGTACCACCGCACGTCCTACTCATCTACGAGTCATCACATGGTAGACCGACGTCGACAGGGAACGCGGCGATCCATCCTCTATCCCAACTGTATCCTTGGAAACAAGGTACCGCCCTGCCTTCGGCGTGGGGGTCTTCTCAGGAGGATCGGGAGGAAAAAAGAGAACGAAGTTTCAATATTTTCGGATATGGAAAAGGTACACAGGGGGTTCACGCTCAGGCTTTGTAACGCCGCACGGGATAATAATGATTCACACCTGTAGGTTCTCTTCATCAAAAGCCAGTTTTGTTATCAGCCACAAGTCACAAGAAATTGATGGGGGTTGCTTACTCATCCCTTTATCTAAATTTTTTGGTCAACAACAGGACAACACCCCACAATGGACTTGCGGGGCTTACCCTCGACAAGTTTCTACGGATAACGGCCCTCTGATGACGTTCAATATTGATTTATCTAAGATTCCTAACGCCTCCTATCTTCTGTCACCTGCAAGGAGCACTAAGCCTGCTACTGCGGCATTAACAACTTCAAATGTCAGGGTCATAACGTATGTCAATCCACCCGCCTCTAGACAAAGCTCCTCTTAGAACAGTAGCTATGCCCCTGCTTTATGGGCCAGACGAGTCATGGGTGTCTTTTGAACCCCTCTAAACCAGAGCTTGCCCAACCTACCTTGTCAGGGGAACTCCCGGTAACACGCGCGTGATTTGTTTTATCCATGGCAACAATTCAAAGAAATTAAGGGCCATGGATGCCCGTGGTAATGTTTCTGGACGTAAACATCAAGGCTAATACCTAGTTTTAATCACCAGGATTATTTTGTTGTATGCTTCTAAGCCTTCTTTACCCCCCCTGCCTCCGCTTTAAAACTATTTTCAGACTGGTCTAGAGCTGGATGGGTTTAATGATATTAAGACTCTGTCAGCTCTTACGTCCCCTGAACTAGATTTACAGACCGTCACAGACGACGCCGCTAATCCATTTTTGAAGGTGGGACCGTTGGGTCCAGGAACCTTTGGTGGATTGGGTGTGAAAGTATAGAGGCTCAAAAACTTGCAACCACTTGTCAACTTCTAAATCTTCCCACCATATAACCTCAATATACCCTTTCATGGTTCTCTCCATGCCGGTGGATTCTGCCGGCGGAGTCCCGTCAGCTTTGTTTGCATTCCTAGCTGCCCCTAAGATTAATCCTTTGTGAACTGAAGGACCCCGTCCCTACCCCTAACCCTACACTCACCTAGCCAGAGAAATTTTAGGCTACGAGGAAAATCTTTTTTTCCGCCGTTTTTCACAGTACATAGTATCTCAGTCCGTGGCTCAGGTCTTTACTACCGGTCCACTCAGGCAATCGCAGACGGCGTATGCTCGAAGATCGGTTGAGTTATCCCGGCGACTGATTCTTCAGTCGTCCAATCCAATCCTTAGGTGACATATACGCAGCGCGCCTTTGCTTGAGGCGGTGCGAGCACGACAAGATCTTAGGATGCTGTCGGTAGTTCTCAATCTTACCTGATCGCATTGCTAACCAGGTGTTGATGGCACCCGTACTTACTCCCTACGTTAATGTCCCCTGCAGTATGGCGAACTTGATTCAATATGGCACAGGCCTTTAAGCCACAGTCCCACCCCTTCTAAGAAACCTGCATTTAACTTCCCCAAACCCAGGCCTACTACTAAAGCCCAGCCAGGGGGATCTAAACCTTTGTCTTTCCGCCTAAGTTCCTCCCACTCCCCCCAGGGTTCAGTACAGAATAGCCAGAATAGGTTGTCAGGTCATAGAGGACGCGGCCAAAATAAACCAGGTCAGGTCCGATTCTTTTCGGCCAACACCAGCCAGCCGGCGAAGCGGCCAGCAACCAACACCCACCATCAAAAAACAAAAAACTAGAGTCTCTCTTACACCTCCCGTCTCCCTGGGCGCCTACCTTAATGGCCTGAGGCACCGATGGTAGTACATCGGGGGAACCCTTGGCTGCCTAACTGGGGGTCGTTCCGAACGTGTCACCAAGCATGGCCGTTAGAACACTTGGGCACCGGATGTTGGCACTCAAAGGCATCACTTGGCAGTGGGCTCCGGCGACCTCGATTACGTCAGCCGACAACGGCGAATTTTGTTTCTTTATAGGTGGAGTCACTAGCCCAGGAAATGATTGCCAATAATGTCATCATCCCGGTCCCCCCCAACTTACCCTGTATTTCACGTCCAAAGTATTTTTGGTTCCCAAAAGGGACAGTGT